>CM075733.1:0-109194 GCA_037974335.1 Prionace glauca | reverse complement strand
TCACGTGCTCACTGTGTTTTTCCTTGGGGAGGAACCACTTGACTTTGCCTTCTTAGTTAATCTTCACCCTCATAATGCAAGCCATAAAAGATCCCAGAGTAAGAAACATAAGAAATAGGAGCAGGAGTAGGCCATTCAGCCCTTCGAGCCTGCCCCGCCATTCAATAAGATCATGGCTGATCTGTCGTGTCTCAGTTCCACATTCTCGCCCACTCCCCATAACCCTTAATCCCCTCGCTTATCAAAAACCCATCAACCCGCGTCTTAAAAATATTTAGCGAGGCAGCCTCCACCACCTCAACGGGCAGAGAATTCCAGAGATTCACCACCCTTTGAGTGAAGAAGTTCCTCCCCAACTCCGTTCTAAACCGCCCCCCCTTTATCTTGAGGCTGTGCCCCCTAGTCCTACTGTCCTTTCTGAGCGGGAAGAGCCTCTCCACCTCTATCCTATCCAGCCCATTCATCATCTTATACATCTCAATGAGATCTCCCCTCATTCTTCTAAACTCTAACGAGTACAAGCCTAGTTTATTCAGCCTCTCCTCATAGCTCAACTCCGGTATCAGCCTAGTAAACCTCCTCTGCACTCCCTCCAAGGCCAAAATATCCTTGCTTAAGTACGGCAACCAAAACTGCATACAATACTCCAGCAGCGGCCTCACCAATGCCCTATACAGCCGCAGCAAGACCTCCCTACTTTTATATTCAATCCCCCTCGCTATGAAGGCCAGCATCCCATTCGCCTTCCTGACCACCTGCTGCACCTGCAGGCTGGGTTTTTGCGACTCATGCACAAGGACCCCGAGGTCCTTCTGCACTGTCGCCTGCTGCCGTTTTTCGCCCCGTAAGTAATAGTCCTTCCTACCAAAATGGACCACCTCGCACTTGCCAACATTAAATTCCATTTGCCATTTCCTGGCCCATTCGCCAAGCTTATCTAGATCCTTCTGCAGACTCTCCACACCCTCCGCGCAATTTGCTGTTCCACCAATCTTGGTGTCATCAGCAAATTTCGACACCCTACACTCGGTTCCCTCCTCCAGATCATCTATATAAATGGTAAATAGCTGAGGCCCTAGCACCGACCCCTGGGGCACTCCACTAGTCCACCAACCGCCAATCCGAATAGCACACACTGACCCCCACTCTCTGCCTCCTATTTGACAACCAATCCTCTATCCACGCTAACACCCTACCCCCAACTCCATGCCCCCTTACCTTCTGCAATAACCTCTTGTGAGGTACCTTGTCAAACGCTTCTGAAAATCAAGAAAGACCACATCTACCGGCTCTCCTCTATCCACCGCCCTAGACACATCCTCATAGAACTCCAATAAATTTGTCAGACACGACTTCTCCTTAATGAAGCCATGCTGCGTCTGCTCTATCAAGCAATTCCCCTCAAGATGCCTTGCTATTTCCTCCTTGATGACGGATTCTAACATTTTACCTACAACAGACATTAAACTAACCGGCCTATCATCCCCTGCCTTTTGCCTGGCACCCTTCTTAAACAACGGCGTAATATTAGCCGCTTTCCAATCTTCCGGCACTTCCCCGGAATCCAGCGACGTCTGGAAAATAACCACCAAGGCATCCACTATCACCTCCACCATTTCTTTCAGAACCCTCGGATACATTCCATCCGGTCCTGGGGACTTGTCCACAATCAGTCCCTCCAGTCTGTCGAGCACTGCCTCTCTAGTAACAATAATATCATTGAGACCCTTCAGTCCTACCACCTTTCCATCGCTAACACCTGGCAAATTATTCACGTCTTCCTCCGTGAAGACCGAAACAAAAAAGTTATTCAAAACCTCAGCCATTTCCCCATCCCCTACCACTAAGTCCCCCCTCTCATCCTCTGAGGGTCCAACGTTCACCCTAGCCAGCCTCTTTCTTTTTATATATTTATAAAACTCTTGCTATCCTTTTTTATATTAAGCGCTAGCCCAGCTTCATAGTTTATCCTACCCTTCTTTATCAACTTCTTTGTCAATCTTTGTTGACATTTAAACCTCTCCCAATCCTCTTCTCGCCCACTACTCTTAGCTACTCTAAACACCTCCACTTTTAATTTAACACTTTCCTTCACCTCCTTCGTTATCCACGGCTTATTACCTCTCCTCCTATGGTCCTTTTTAACCATCGGAATAAATTTCTGCTGAGCACCAAGAAAGATCTCCTTAACGATCCTCCACTGCTCCTCAGCAGACCTACCTTCCAACGCGCTCCCCCCAGTCCACATTCGCCAATTCTTCTCTCATCCTACCGTACTCCCCTCTGTTCAAACAAAGGACGCGCGTCCGGGAACCCACTTTCTCCTCCTCCATCTGCACCAGAAACTCCACCATACAATGATCACTCTCCCCAAGAGGATCCTTCACCGCAAGGTCCCTAATTCTACCCGCCTCATTACATAACACCAGATCCAAACTCCATTTAAGCCATTGAAATAGCAAGAAAAGGATTTCTTGCAGATGGCCTGGCAACAATGAGAAAAAAAAACTGAAAAAGTCTGTTTACAGCTGGAGAGAGCATGATTATAGAAAAAATCTTAAAGGTACACTAACGTTGCACCTCTCCTCGAGCAAAAAAAATAAATCATCAACATTCAAAAATGGTTTCATTTTTCAAACCCTTTCAGTTTTCACACTATTAGTGTTCTACAATAAATATACACACATCTTACAAAATCAAAACATGCAAACAGAACACTAGTATCATCCATTACAGTCCTTGTCTTCTACATCTCCAAAATTCTTCATCAATCCGGCATTGATTCAAGATTCTACTCAGTTTTATTGTGCAATTGGAACAGCATTTCCCACATCTACATCTATAACCATTTCAGTACTTCCCAACATATTCCCACATACTTGTCTATATCCTATTAATAACTCTTTCAGGTCAGTTTGATTTTCCTCGGGAAGGTAACTCAATAACTTATCCCAATTTCTAATAACGTCTCGATTATCCAATTTAATTTGAAAAATGTGAAATTCAGAGTCATTTGAATTCAGTTCTTCGCTGTGAGTTATAACATCGCCCTTCTACTCTCCTTCCTATCAAAATACCTTTTAATCATATTCATATGACACACTCTAAGTTTTTGTTTTATCTGGCATTCTTATCAAATAATTCACCTCACTCAATTTCCTTTCAATTTGATAAGGCCCACTAAACCTTGCTTTTAAATGTTCATCTATCACTGGTAGCAATACTAAGACTTAATTCTCAACAGCAGAACTACAAACTTTTCTTATCCGCTTCCTGTTCATCACAATCTGTGCTACTTTTAAATGTTGTCAAATCAATCCACCTACACTTATTCAACCTTTCCCTAAAATTTGATGCACATGGCTCGATTTTACCATTTTGATTCTAAGTGCTGAATCTGGGCGCAATTCAGATCCGACTTAAGAACATAAGAACATAAGAAATAGGAGCAGGAGTAGGCCATCTAGCCCTTCGAGCTTGCCCCGCCATTCAATAAGATCATGGCTGATCTGTCGTGGCTCAGTTCCACCTTCCCGCCCTCTCCCCATAACCCTTAATCCCTTCGCTTATCAAAAACCCATCAACCCGCTTCTTAAAAATATTTAGCGAGGCAGCCTCCACCACTTCAACGGGCAGAGAATTTCAGAGATTCACCACCCTTTGAGTGAAGAAGTTCCTCCTCAACTCTGTTCTAAACCGCCTCCCCTTTATCTTGAGGCTGTGCCCCCTAGTCCTACTGTCTTTTTTGAGCGGGAAGAGTCTCTCCACCTCTATCCTATCCATCCCATTCATCATCTTATACGTCTCAATGAGATCTCCCCTCATTCTTCTAAACTCTAACGAGTACAAGCCTAGTTTATTCAGCCTCTCCTCATAGCTCAATCCCCTCAACTCTGGTATCAGCCTAGTAAACCTTGGAAAACTGTTCTCAGGCACCCTCATATGCACTCAGTCTGAAAACAAAATCACAGGCCAGAGTTGCGATGTGGGCAAAGCTTATCACGCTCAAAATGCTGCTGGTCTGATCGGAGGTTTTCACTGGCTACTAATACATGTGAAAATAATAAGTCAAATCAAAATTGATCTGATTGTATTTCTGTGAGTAGTCCATATCCAGTAAAACATTGAAGAAACTCCTTTACAATCCTTTTAGCTGTAATATTATGGAATGGCCTCTGGAAACCTAGTAGACACATCCATTATGGTGAATAGATATTGATTCCTATTTTTTGTTTCAGAAAGGGGTCCTACACAATCAATTAAGGTTCGTCAAATGCTGGAAAGGGAATAAAAGGTGCTGATTTTATCACCGCTTGAGGTTTCCCTATTCCCTGATATCTGTGACTGGCAAAATCTTCATGCAGTCCAGGCAAATAAAAATGTTTTTATATTTTAGCTTAAGTTTTCCTTACTCCCAAATGATGTCCTACTGGTACTTCATGTGCTGTCTGCACCATCTTCTTTCTGTACCCTACCAGTAATACTACATGATGAACTTCTGCCCACTTTTCATCCATCTGCATATGTAAAGATCACCATTTCCTCATTAAGCCATCATTTTCAAGGTTAGAACATTTTGGTATATGCTCAGATTCCTCTTCCATGTACACTTTCTGCTGCAACTATTTTATTTCTATATCTTTCTGTCGTTACTCTGCCAACTTCCCAAATTAAAAATATCCACCTCATCCTCCTCCTGTTTTTGTTCTTTTCCAACCATCTGATCAAAAATCATTTCTGATTATTGAACTTCAACTTCATTATCTTCACTCTTTGATTTCTCCTTTTGTGACTTTGTGACCTGGTTACCATTGTTATAAAGCAGCTTTGGATCCCCCACTTTGAGAACTGCCACCAAAACACCCAAAGAGGAGTACCCTGCCCAAAAACCTGTAAAAAGCGTGTGGGAAATGGTACAACATGCTCTTCAGCCACTCCTAGAGGTTGTATCAAAATAAATCCCCAACATCCTCAATAATCAACATATAACAATTTATTTATCCAACTAACAGTGAGCACTAAACTATTAACCAAACCAAATAAAACACGATTCTAATGGAACACTGTTCAGATAAATACAATTCCCACTCATTAACTAAATACAATTTAGTCACTCTCACCATTACACCAGGCTTGATGTCTTCGAACAAACAACAGTATAACATAAGGAAAGGCTCTTCGGCCCTCCAAACCTGTGCCAATCACGTTGTACGATCTAGACCAACCGCTTGTATCCCTCTTCCCCAGCTGTTCATATGTCAATCCAGATAAATCTTAAATGTCACTAATGTATCTGTCCCAACCACCTTACATAAGAACATAAGAAATAGGAGCAGGAGTAGGCCATCTAGCCCTTCGAGCCTGCCCCACCATTCAGTAAGATCATGGCTGATCTGTCGTGGCTCAGTTCCACTTTCCCGCCTTCTCCCCATAACCCTTAATCCCCTTGCCTATCAAAAACCTATCTACCCGCGTCTTAAATATATCTAGCGAGGCAGCCTCCACCACTTCAACGGGCAGAGAATTCCAGAGATTCATCACCCTTTGAGTGGAGAAGTTCCTCCTCAACTCTGTTCTAAACTGCTCCCCATTTATCTTGAGGCTGTACCCTCTAGTCCTAATGTCCTTTCTGAGCGGGAAGAGTCTCTCCACCTCTATCCTATCCATCCCATTCATCATCTTATATGTCTCAATGAGATCTCCCCTCATTCTTCTAAACTCTAACGAGTACAAGCCTAGTTTATTCAGCCTTTCCTCATAGTTCAACCCCCTCAACTCTGGTATCAGCCTAGTAAACCTCCTCTGCACCCCCTCCAAGACCAAAATATCCTTGCGTAGCTACGGCGACCGAAACTGCACACAGTACTCCAGCTGCGGCCTCACCAGTGCCCTGTACAGTTGCAGCAAGACCTCCCTACTTTTATATTCAATCCCTCTCGCTATTTTGGGGATAGTGACCACAATTCGATTACGTTCACCTCAGTGATGGAAAGGGATAGGCATGAACCTTGGGTCAGTAGTTTCAGCTGGGGGAAGGGTAATTATGAGGCTATTAGGAGAGAATTAGGAAGCATTGGTTGGACTAGGAGATTACAGGGACTGGGAACATCCGAGATGTGGAGATTTTTCAAGGAGCAGCTATTGCGGGTCTTCCTTGGGGAAGCTATTAGTGGGACAAGCAAGATAGGGGGAAGGAATTCACGGACGAACCATTCGTCAAACAATGACAGGAGTTCCACTCAACGCACTGGAACCATTTTGAATCATCACTGTGGATATACCATCCTGCACATTCTCAGCTATCTGAGGCCTAACAACCATCAGAATGGTAACAGCTCAAATAGAGAGCTGGTCATGCGAGTTACAACTGTCTGAAACAAAATGTAAAGGACCGCTTACTGTTCATCACTTAAAAAAGTGCAAACTTTAGACTATCCAACAAAAAAGTACCACCAGGGTTGTGAAAGTACGTTAACTGGAGGCTCAGAATGACAACAGTATGTTCAGTGTGATGGACCAAAATAGGCCTGGTCACAGGCCCCAACATCAACCCGTGGAATTTGCTATCTTCATTGTTTTCTAAACATTTTTTAAAAAGCCTCACTTGAAACAAAGCTCAGAAACCCCAGACTCAGTATTTTATAAAGGGAGATAAAAAAGAACAAAAAAACTAAATTGAAGCAAAATGGAACGCAAGATAGTTTGTTTAAAAACTGCCCCCCCAAAAATGTGCAATAACGAATATCAGTTCCAAGATGCTGTGGGATTTCGGCAATAAGTTCTCTGTGTACTTCACCTTTTATTTGAATGCATGTCACTGTTTTCTTCTTCTCCCACCTCAAACTGAGAGAAAAATAATTTATATGCAAATGGTGGTCTGCAAATAAATTTGAAAAAAAAAAGGGGCGGCACGGTAGCACAGTGGTTAGCACTGTTGCTTCACAGCTCCAGGGTCCTGGGTTCGATTCCCGGCTCGGGTCACTGCCTGTGTGGAGTTTGCACATTCTCCTCGTGTCTGCGTGGGTTTTCTCCGGGCGCTCCGGTTTCCTCCCACAGTCCAAAGATGTGCGGGTTAGGTTCATTGGCTATGCTAAAATTGCCCCTTAGTGTCCTGGGATGTGTAGGTTAGAGGGATTAGCAGGTAAATGTGTAGGGATATGGGGATAGAGTCTGCGTGGGATTGTGTTCGGTGCAGACTCGATGGGCCGAAGGGCCTGTTTCTGCACTGTAGGGTTCTATGTTCTATGTGATAGGTATATCCCTGTCAGGCAAGGAGGATTTGGTAGGCCCAGGGAACTGTGGTGCACTAAAAAAGTTGATTCGTTGATTAGGAAGAAAAAGGAGACTTATGTTCGGATGAGGCTTGAGGGCTCAGGTAGTGCATTAGAAAGTTTTAGATTGGCTAGGAGGGAGTTGAAGAGGGAGTTAAGAAGGGCTAAAAGAGGACATGAGATGACTTTGGCTGATAGGATTAAGGAGAACCCTAAGGCGTTTTACAGGTATGTCAAGAACAGAAGGTTGGTTAGGGCAAGATTAGGGCCAGTTACAGACAGTAGAGGGAAGTTGTGTGTGGAACCGGAGGAGATTGGAGAGGCGTTGAACCAATATTTCTCTTCGGTGTTCACGCAAGGGGACATGAATGTAGCTGAGGAGGACACTGGGGTGCAGGGGTGTAAAATAGATAGTATTGCAGTTGATACGGGGGATGTGCTGGATATTTTAGAGGGTTTGAAAATAGATAAGTCCCCTGGTCCGGATGGGATTTACCCTAGGATTCTTTGGGAGGCAAGAGGGGTGATTGCGAAGCCTCTGGCTCTGATCTTCAGGTCGTCGTTGGTCTCTGCTATAGTACCGGAAGATTGGAGGACAGCAAATGTTGTCCCATTGTTTAAGAAGGGGAGAAGGGACTTCCCTGGGAATTATAGACCGGTGAGTCTGACTTCTGTGGTGGGTAAGGTTTTGGAAAGGATTATTAGAGACAGGATTTATAGTTATTTGGAGAGTAATGAGATGATTAGAGACAGTCAGCATGGTTTTGTAGCGGATAGGTCGTGCCTTACTAACCTTATCGAGTTCTTTGAGAAAGTGACCAAAGAGGTGGATAGGGGTAAGGCAGTTGATGTGGTGTATATGGATTTTAGTAAGGCGTTTGATAAGGTTCACCATGGTAGGCTTCTGCAGAAAATGCAGATGTATGGGATTGGGGGTGATCTAGGTAATTGGATCAGGAATTGGCTAGCAGATAGGAGACAGAGGGTGGTAGTTGATGGTAAATATTCGTCATGGAGTTCGGTTACAAGTGGTGTGCCTCAGGGATCTGTTTTGGGGCCACTGCTGTTTGTAATTTTTATTAATGATCTGGATGAGGGTATAGTTGGGTGGATTAGTAAGTTTGCTGATGACACCAAAGTCGGAGGTGTGGTAGATTGTGAGGAAGGGTGTCATAGTTTGCAGGGTGACTTCAAAAGGTTGCAGACCTGGGCTGTGAGGTGGCGGATGGAGTTTAATGTGGAGAAGTGTGAGGTAATTCATTTCGGTAGGAATAACAGATGTGTTGAGTATAGGGCTAACGGGAGGACTTTGAATAGTGTGGAGGAGCAGAGGGATCTAGGTGCATGTGTACATAGATCCCTGAAAGTTGGGAATCAAGTAGACAAGGTTGTTAAGAAGGCATACGGTGTCTTGGCGTTTATTGGTAGGGGGATTGAATTTCGGAGTCGCAGCGTCATGATGCAACTGTACACAACTCTGGTGCGGCCACACTTGGAGTTTTGTGTGCAGTTCTGGTCCCCACATTACAGGAAGGATGTAGAGGCTTTGGAGAGGGTGCAGAGGAGGTTTACCAGGATGTTGCCTGGTATGGAGGGAGATCCTATGAGGAGAGACTGAGAGATTTGGGGTTGTTTTCGCTGGACAGAAGGCGGCTAAGAGGGGATCTCATTGAAACATATAAGATGATTAGAGGTTTAGGGGTAGATAGTGATAGCCTTTTTCCTAGGATGGAGAAAGCTAGCATGAGGGGGCACGACTTTAAATTAAGGGGGGGTAGTTATAGGACTGATGTCAGGGGTAGGTTCTTTACCCAGAGGGTGGTGAGGGACTGGAATGCCCTGCCAGCTGCAGTTGTAAATGCACCTAGTTTGGGGGCGTTTAAGAGATCTGTGGATAGGTTTATGGATGAAAAGGGATTGGTTTAGGCTAGTGGGTCATTGTTTTGTAACTGGTCGGCGCAACATCGAGGGCCGAAGGGCCTGTTCTGCGCTGTAATGTAATGTTCTATGAAGGCCAGCATCCCATTTGCCTTCCTGACCACCTGCTGCACCTGCAGGCTGGGTTTTTGCGACTCATGCACAAGGACCCCGAGGTCCCTCTGCACCGTAGCATGCTGCAGTTTTTCGCCATGTCAGTAATAGTCCTTCCTACCATTATTCCTACCAAAGTGGACAACTTCACACTTGCCAACATTAAATTCCATTTGCCAGTTCCTGGCCCATTCGCCCAGCCTATCTAGATCCCTCTACAGACTTTCCACACCCTCCACACAATTTGCCATTCCACCAATCTTGATGTCATCAGCAAATTTCGACACCCTGCACTCGGTTCCCTCCTCCAGATCATCTATATAAATGGTAAATAGCTGAGGCCCCAGCACCGATCCCTGGGGCACCCCACTAGTCACCAACCGCCAATCCGAATAGCATCCATTGACCCCCACTCTCTGCCTCCTATTTGACAACCAGTCCTCTATCCACGCTAACACCCTACCCCCAACTCCATGTCCCCTGACCTTCTGCAATAACCTCTTGTGAGGTACCTTGTCAAACGCCTTCTGAAAATCCAGAAAGACCACATCCACCGGCTCTCCTCTATCTACTGCCCTAGACACATCCTCATAGAACTCCAGTAAATTTGTCAGACACGACTTCCCTTTAATGAAACCGTGTTGCGTCCGCCCTATCAAGCAATTCCCCTCAAGATGCCTCGCTATTTCCTCCTTAATGACGGTTTCTAACATTTTACCTACCACAGACGTTAAACTAACCGGCCTATAATTCCCCGCCTTTTGCCTGGCACCCTTCTTAAACAACGGCGTAACATTAGCCGTTTTCCAATCTTCCGGCACTTCCCCGGAATCCAGCGACGTCTGGAAAATAACCACCAAGGCATCCACTATCACCGCCGCCATTTCTTTCAGAACCCTCGGATGCATTCCATCCGGTCCTGGGGACTTGTCCACAATCAGCCCCTCCAGTCTGTCGAGCACCACCTCTAGTAACAGTAATGTCATTAAGACCCTCCATTCCTACCAGCTTTCCATCGCTAACACCCGGCAAATTATTCACGTCCTCCTCCGTGAAGACAGAAACAAAAAAGTTATTCAAGATCTTAGCCATATCCCCATCCCCTACCACTAGCTCCCCTTTCTCATCCTCTAAAGGACCAACGTTCACCCTAGCCAGCCTCTTCCTTTTTATATAGTTATAAAAACTCTTGCTATCTTTTTTTATATTAAGTGCTAGCCCAGCCTCATAGCTTCTCCTACCCTCCTTTATCAATTTCTTTGTCAATCTTTGTTGACATTTAAACCTTTTGCCAATCCTCTTCTCGCCCACTGCTCTTAGCTACTCTAAACTCCTCCGCTTTTAATTTAACACTTTCCTTCACCTCCTTCGTTATCCACGGCTTATTACCTCTCCTCCTACTGTCCTTTTTAACCATCGGAATAAATTTCTGCTCAGCACCAAGAAAGATCTCCTTAAAGATCCTCCACTGCTCCTCAGCAGACCTACCTTCCAACGCACTCCCCCAGTCCACATTCGCCAAGTCTTCTCTCATCCTACCATACTCCTCTCTATTCAAACAAAGGACGCGTGTCCGGGAACCCACTTTCTCCTCCTCCATCTGCACCAGAAACTCCACCATACAATGATCACTCTCTCCAAGAAGATCCTTCACCGCAAGGTCCCTAATTCTACCCGCCTCATTACACAGCACCAGATCCAAGATAGCTCGCTCCCTCGTCGGCTTCAACACACACTGTTCAAGGAAATTATCCCTGCAGCATTCCAAGAACTCCACCTCGAGCCCATGCTAACACCCTACCCCCAACTCCATGCCCCCTAACTTTCTGTAACAACCTCTTGTGTGGTACCTTATCAAACGCCTTCTGAAAATCAAGAAACGCCACATCCACCGGTTCTCCTCTATCCACCGCACTAGACACATCCTCATAGAATTTCAAGACACATCCTCATAGAATTCCAGTGCATTCCAATACTTCGCAGTGCATTGAAGGCCACTATTATCCCCGTGTAAAAAATTTTCCCCGCACACTTGTGCCCCCTTGTAATTGTCATTTTTGCTCTGGGAAAAAGCTTCCAACTGTTCACCCTATCTATACCCCTCATAATTTTATAAATTTCTATCAGGTCGTCCCTCAGCCTCTATTTTTCCAGGCAGAGCAATCCCAAATTATTCAATCTCTCCTCATAACTCCTTCATACCAGGCAACATCTCCTCCAAAACCTCCACACTCTTCGGGTAGTGTGGTGACCAGAATTGAACACAGTGTTCCAAATGTGGCATAACCAACATTTTATATAACTAACATAATTTGCCAACTTTTTGATTCAATTTTAGACTCAATTCTGGACGATGAAGGCAAACATGCCATATGCTTTCTTCACCACCTTTTCCACCTGTGCTGCCACTTTCAAGGATCTGTGGACCTGTACTCCCAGATCTCTGTGTGTCTTTGCTCCTAATTGTTCTGCCATGTATTTTATAATGGAGTTCTCTCCATTCACCTAACGAAGAGGCAGTCCCCTTGAAAGCTTGCTTGCTTGTGAGAATATTATCAAATAAATCGGTTGGACTAAAACCTGGTGTTGTCAGACTTTTTACTGTGTTTACGCCAGTTCAACGCCGGCATACCCACATTATGAAGATGTTGGCATATTGAGGTGCGAATTTGGTTCCCATGGCTGTTCCGTATGTCTGGATGAAAAACTGCTTGTTGAAGGTGAAGACATTGTGGTCCAGGATGAAGTGGATAAGTTGTAGAATTGCATCTGGAGATTGGCAGTTGTAGGTGTTGGGTACTGAGGCAGTTGCAGCAATGCCATTGTCGTGGGGGATGTTGGCATAGAGTGCCGAGACACCCATTGTGGCAAGGAGTGCTCCTGGTTCATCTGCTCCATGTGTGCTGAGTTTCTATAGGAAGTCCGTACTGTTGCGACAAAAGTTAGAGGTTCTTTGTACAATGAGTTTCAGGATGCCCTCGACATAGCCGGAGAGGTTCGCGCACAGGATTCCATTGCCTGATATGATGGGACGGCAGGGTGTGTTGGCCTTGTGTATCTTCAGGAGGCAGTAGAGGTCTCCAACGTTGGGAGTAACGCGGGATGAGAGCACAGAGGGTGCTCTGAAGGTCTGGGTCAAAAGTCTCAATCAGTCTGTTGAGTTGATGGGTGTGTTCTTTGGTTGGATCTGTCTGTAGTGTTCCTCGTTGTCGGTACACTTTTACCCTGCCACAGCAACCTTTGCAAGACATGCCGGATCATCGACATGGATGCCATCTTCTCACGTGAGAACACCAGGTACACTTGCAACTTGGCCAGTGTTGTACGTTGGTGAGACCATGCAGACACTACGACAGTGGATGAATGAACACCGCTCAACAATCACCAGGCAAGAGTGTTCTCTTCCTGTTGGGGAACACTTCAGTGGTCACAGGCATTCAGCCTCTGATCTTCAGGTAAGCATTCTCCAAGGCGGCGTTCACAACACACAATGCAGAGTCGCTGAGCAGAGACTGATAGCTAAGTTCCACACATATGAGGGCGGCCTCAACTGGGATCTTGGGTTCATGTCATACTATCTGTAACTCCCCCAACTTGCCTGGGTTTACAAAATCTCACTAACTGTCCTGGCTGGAGACAATACACATCTTTTTAATCTGTGCTTAACCCTCTCTCCATCACATTTTCTGTACTTTTATGATTTGATTATCTGTAAAGACTTGCATTCCAACCATTATTTTGTAAATTGAGTTTGTGTCTTTACATGCCCTGTTTCTAAACAGAATTCCCACTCACCTGATGAAGGGGCAGCACTCCGAAAGCTTGTGGCTTGTGCTACCAAATAAACCTATTGGACTTTAACCAGGTGTACTGAGACTTCTTACTGTTCAATGGCCAAGCCAGTACTGAATCCATCTAGCTAGTTCACCCCTGATCTCTTGAGATTTAATCTTTTGCACCAGCCTGCCATAAGAGTCGTTGTCAAATGTCAAATCAATTAAACTAGTGAAGCATGATCTCCCACGTACAAAACCATGCTATCTGTTGCAAAAAAAACATTCACTTTCAAATGTGTATAAATCCTAATCCTAAGAACCTTTTCCAACATTTTTACGATCACTGATGTCAAGCTCACTGGCCTATAGTTACTTGGGTTATCCTTGCTGCCATTCATAAATAATGGGACAACATTGGCTATTCGCCAATCCTCTGGGACCTCACCAGTGGCCAACAAAGAAACAAAAACTTCTGTTAGAGGCCTAGCAATTTCAATTTGTCTCAAAGAACAAAAGAAATTACAGCACAGAATAGGTTCTTCAGCTCTCCAAGACTGCACCAACCATGCAGCCTGACTGAACTAAAACCACCCCCCAGATTCCGTCGCCCTCCATTCCCACCCTTTTCATGTATTTGTAAAAATGTCCCTTTTCCATGAGATTGTTTTGGCAGATAAGGCAAAGGAGAATCCCAAGAGCTTCTACAAGTACATAAAGGGCAAAAGAGTAACTAGAGAGAGAGTAGGGCCTTTTAAGGATCAACAAAGTCACATATGTGTGGACCCACAAGAGATAGGTAATATCTTAAATGAATATTTCTCATCAGTGTTCACTGTTGAGAGAAACATAGATGTTAGGGAATTTGGGGAAATAAAAGTGATGTCTTGAGGAGTGTACATATGAGAAAGAGGCACTGGAAGTCTTAAAGCCAAAGTAGATAAGTCCCTGGGACCTGATGAAGTGCATCCATCCCATTGTGGAAGGCTAGGGAGGAAATTGCGTGTCCCCTAGCAGAGATATTTAAATCATTGATAGTCACAGGTGAGATGCCTGAAGATTGAAAGGTGGCAAATGTTATGCCTTTGTTTAAGAAAGGCTGCAGGAAAAGCCTGGGAATTACAAGCTGGTGAGCCTAACATCTGTGGTGGGTAACTTGTTAGAGGTATTTTGAGAGACAGGATCTACAGGCATTTAGAGATGCAAGGACTGATTAGGGACAGTCAGCATGGCTTTAGAACATAGAACATTACAGCGCAGAACAGGCCCTTCGGCCCACGATGTTGCGCCGACCAGTTACAAAAACAATGACCCACTAGCCTATACCAATCCCTTTACGTCCATAAACCTATCTACAGATCTCTTAAACATCCCCAAACTAGGAGCATTTACAACTGCAGCAGGCAGGGCATTCCATCACCCGCTGGGTAAAGAACCTACCCCTGACATCCGTCCTGTAGCTACCCCCCCTTAATAAGTGGAAAATCATGTCTCACAAATTTGATTGAGTTTTTTGAAGGAGTAACCAAGATAGATGAGGGCAGTGCAGTTGATGTTGTCTGCACGGACTTTAGCAAGGCCTTTGACAAGGTACCACATGGTAGGTTGTTGCATAAGGTTAAATCTCAAGGGATCTGGGGTGAGGCAGCCAAATGGATACAAAATTGACTTGATGACAAAATATGGAGATGCCACCGTTGGACTGGAGTAAGCATGTCAAAAAGTCTCACAACACCAAGTTAAAGCCCAACAGGTTTATTTGATACAAAAGCCACTACCAAATTGACCTGTTGGAGTTTAAACCTGGTGTTGTGAGACTTCTTGATGACAAAAGCCAGAGGATTGTTTTTCAAACTGGAGGCCTGTGACCAGTGGTGTGCCTTAGGGAATGGTGCTGGGTCCACTGTTGTTTGCCATTTAGATTAATGATTTGGATGAGAATATAGGAGGCATGGTTCATAAGTTTGCAGATGGCATCAAGACTGCTGGCATAGTGGACAGCGAAGAAGGTTACCTAGAATTGTAATGGGATCTTGATCAATAGGGCCAGTGGGCTGACAAATGGCAGGTGGATTTAATTTAGACAGATGTGAGGTGATGCATTTTGGTAGATCAGTCCAGGACAGGACTTACTCAGTTAATGGTAGGGCATTGGGGAGAGTTACAGAACAAAGAAATCTAAGAGTACATGTTCATAGCTCCTTGAAAGTGAAGTCACAGGTGGACAGAGTGGTGAAGAAGGCATTCGGCATGTTTGGTTTCATTGGTCAGAACATTAAATATAGGAGCTGGGACATCTTGTTGAAGTTGTATGAGACACTGGCAAGGCCACACTTGGAATACTGTGTACAGTTCTGGTCACTCTATTATAGAAATATTATAAGTCATGGGAACAAAATTAGGCCACTTGGCCATTGAGTCTGCTCCGCCATTCAATCATGGCTGATATTTTTCTTATCCCCATTTTCCTGCCTTTTCCCCATAACTACTGATCCTCTTATTAATCAAGAATCTTAAAAACACTCAATGATCTGGCCTCCACGGCCTTCTGCGGCAAAGACTTTCATAGATTGACCACTCTCTGTCTGAAGAAATTCCAACTCATCTCTGTTTTAAAGGATCCCTTCATCCTGAGGTTGTGCCCTCTTGATTTTCCTACTAGTGGAAACATCCTCTCCAAATCCACTGTATCCAGGCCTCGCAATATCCTACAAGTTTCAATAAGATCCCCCCTCATCCTTCTAATCTCCAACGAGTACAGACCCAGAATCCTCAACTGTTCTTCATAAAATAAGTTCTTCATTCCAGGGATCATTCTTGTGCATCTCCTCTGGACTCTTTCCAAGGCCAGCACCTTGCTAAAATTTGGGGCCCAAAACTGTTTAGAATATTCCAAATGTGTTTTGACCAAAGTCTTATACAGCCTCAGAAGTACATCTCTGCTCTTGAATTCTAGCCCTCTCGACTTGAATGCTAACATTTCATTTGTCTTCCCAACTGCCGACTGAACCTGCACGTTAACCTCAAGAGAATCTTGAACAATGACTCCCGTGTCTTTTTGTGCTTTTGATTTCCTATTTAGAAGCATTTTCCTATTTAGAAAGTAGTCAATTCCTCCATTTCTACTTCCAAAGTGCATAACCTCACACTTTCCCACATTGTATTCCATCCGCCACTTCTTTGCCCACTTTCCTAACCTGAAAAGGTCCTTCTGCGGCCCCCTTTCTTCCTCAGTACTACCTGTCCCTCTAGATATCTTTGCATCATATGTAAACTTAGCAACAATACCTTCAGTTCCCTCTTCCAAAGCATTAATGTATAGTGTGAAAAATTGTGGTCCCTGCACCGACCCCTGAGGCACACTACTAGTCACCGGCCATCCTGAAAAAGACCCCTTTATCCCCACTCTCTGCTTTCTGCCAGTCAGCCAATCGTGTATCCATGCCAGGATCTTTTCCTTAACACCATGAGCACTTAACTTATTTAACAGTCTCCTATGTGGCAACTTGTCAAAGGCCTTGTGGAAATCTAAATAATTTGTGTCCACTGGTTCTCCTTTATCTAACTTCCTTGTTACCTTCTCAAAGAACTCTAACAGATTTGTCAGATATGACCTCCCCTTGACAAAGCCGTGCAGACTCAGTCCTACTTTATCACGCACTTCCAAGTATTCTGCGATCTCATCTGTATTAATGGACTCTAAGATCTTTCCAGTGTCTGAAGTCAGGCCAACTAGCCTATGATTTCCCATCTGCTGTCTCTCTCCCTTCTTAAACAGTGGTGTTACCTTCGCTACTTTCCAGTCCTCTGGGATCTTCCCTGCCTCCAGTGATTCTTGAAAGATCATCATCAATCCATCCACAATAGAACATAGAAAATTACAGCGCAGAACAGGCCCTTCGGCCCACGATGTTGCGCCGACCAGTTAAAAAGCAATGATCCTCTAACCTAAACCAAACCTTTTCCATCCATAAACCTATCCACGGATCTCTTAAACGCTCCCAAACTAGGCGCATTTACAACTGCAGCAGGCAGGGCATTCCAATCCCTCACCACCCTCTGGGTAAAGAACCTACCCCTGACATCCGTCCTATAACTACCACCCCTTCATTTAAAGCTATGCCCCCTCGTGCTAGCTTTCTCCATCCGAGGAAAAAGGCTATCACTGTCCACCGTATCTAAACCTCTAATCATCTTATATATTTCAATAAGGTCCCCTCTAAGCCGCCTTCTTTCTAACGAAAACAACCTCAAATCCCTCAGTCTCTCCTCATAGGACCTCTCCTCCATACCAGGCAACATCCTGGTAAATCTCCTCTGCACCCTCTCCAAAGCCTCCACATCCTTCCTACAATGTGGGGACCAGAACTGCACACAATACTCCAAGTGCGGCCGCACCAGAGTTTTGTACAGTTGCAACATGACGCTGCGACTCCTAAATTCAATCCCCCTACCAATAAACGCCAAGACGCCGTATGCCTTCCTAACAACCCTATCTACTTGATTCCCAACTTTCAGGGATCTATGTACACATACACCTAGATCCCTCTGTTCATCCACACTATTCAGAGTCCTACCGTTAGCCCTATACTCTACACATCTGTTATTCCTGCCAAAGTGAATTACCTCACATTTTTCCGCATTAAACTCCATCCGCCACCTCTCGGCCCAGCTCTGCAACTTGTCCAAGTCTCCCTGTAAACTAAGACACCCTTCCTCACTATCTACCACACCTCCGACTTTCGTGTCATCAGCAAACTTACTAATCCACCCAACTATACCCTCATCCAGATCATTTATAAAAATTACAAACAGCAGTGGCCCCAAAACAGATCCCTGAGGCACACCACTCGTAACTGAACTCCATGACGAATACTTACCATCAACCACCACCCTCTGTCTCCTATCCGCCAGCCAATTCCTGATCCAATTACCTAAATCGCCCTCAATCCCATACATCTGCATTTTCTGCAGAAGTCTACCATGGTGAACCTTATCAAACGCCTTACTAAAGTCCATATATACCACGTCAACTGCCTTACCCCCATCCACCTCTTTGGTCACTTTCTCAAAAGACTCAATAAGGTTAGTAAGGCACAACCTACCCTCCACAAAACCATGCTGACTATCTCCAATCAATTCATTACTCTCCAAATAACTATAAATCCTATCCCTAATAATTTTTTCTAAAACCTTACCCACAACAGAAGTATGACTCACCGGTCTATAATTCCCAGGAAAGTCTCTGTTCCTCTTCTTAAACAATGGGACAACATTCGCTATCCTCCAATCTTCTGTCACTATACCTGTGACCAACGACGACCTGAAGATCAGAGCCAGAGGCTCTGCAATCGCCTCTCTTGCCTCCCAGAGAATCCTAGGGTAAATCCCGTCCGGCCCAGGGGACTTATCTATTTTCAAACCCTCAAGAATATCTAGCACATCCTCCTTATCAACTGCAATACTGTCCAGTTTACAACCCTGTAACCCAGTGTTCTCCACAGCTACATTTATGTCCCCCTGCGTGAACACCGAAGAGAAATATTGGTTCAATGTCTCTCCAATCTCTTCCCACTGCTGTCTCTAACTGGCCCTAATCTTGCCCTAACCAACCTTCTGTTCTTAACATATCTATAGAACGCCTTAGGATTCTCCTTAATCCTATCAGCCAAAGTCTTCTCATGTCCTCTTTTAGCCCTTCTTAACTCACTCTTTAACTCCCTCCTAGCCAATCTAAAGCTTTCTAGTGCACTACCTGAGCCCTCAAGTCTCATCCAGACATAAGCCTCCTTTTTCTTTTGAACCAGCAAATCATCTTTCCTAGTGCACCACGGTTCCCTAGCTCGATCAATTCCCCCCTGCCTGACAGGGACATACATATCAAGGACTCGCAGTAGCTGCTCCTTGAAAAAACTCCACATCTCGGATGTTCCCAGTCCCTGTAATCTCCTAGTCCAACCAATGCTTCCTAATTCTCTCCTAATAGCCTCATAATTACCCTTCCCCCAGCTAAAACTACTGACCCGAGGTTCATGCCTATCCCTTTCCATCACTAAGGTGAACGTAACCGAATTGTGGTCACTATCACCAAAGTGCACACCAACTTCCAAGTCTAGCACCTGGTCTGGCTCATTTCCCAGCACCAAATCCAATATAGCCTCACCTCTAGTTGGCCTATCTACATACTGAGTCAAAAAACCTTCCTGCACGCTTTGTACAAAAACTGATCCCTCTAATTTCCTCAGCTGTCTCTTTTAGAACCCCGGAATGCAGCCCATCCAGTCCAGGTGATTTATCCACCTTCAGACCTTTCAGTTTCCTCAGAACATTCTCCTTAGTGATCGCCACCACACTCACCTGTGCCTCCTGACTCTGCTAGAGCTCTGGCATCCCACTGGTGTTTTCCACCATGAAGACTGATGCAAAGTAATTATTCAGTTCCTCCACTATTGCTTTGTTTCCTATTATCATTTCTCCAGTCTCATTTTCCAGTGGTCCAATAGCTATGTTTACCTCTCTGTTACCTTTTATGTATTGAAAAACCCTTCCTATCTTCTTTTACATTGCTAGCTAGCTTACATTCATATTTCATCTTCTCCCCCCTTATTGCTTTTTTTAGTTGTTCTCTGTTCACTTTTAAAGGCTTCCCAATCCTCTGGCTTCCCACTAATCCTTGCCACTTTGTATGCTTTATCTTTTGTTTTTATGCTGTCCTTGACTTCCCTCATCAGCCATGGATGCCTCATCATCCCCTTAGCATGTTTCCTCCTCCTCCTTGGGATGAATTTCTGTTGTGCTTCCTGAATAACTCTCAAAACTCCTGCCATTGCTGTTCCACTATCTTCCCTGCTAGGCTCCCTTTCCAATCAACTCTGGCCAGCTCCTTCCTCATGCCTTTGTAGTTACCTTTATTTAATTGTAATTCCATTAGATCTGATTCCAGCTTCTCCCTTTCAAACTGCAGAGTAAATTCTATCATTAGTTTGAGTTATAAAGAGAGGCTGGATAATAGCAGGCTTAGGTGTGATCTTATTGATGTCTTTTTCCAAAGATAGGGGAGTCTAAGAGGGCATAGGTTTAAAGTAAGAGGGACAATTATTTCACACGGAGGATGGTGAGTGACTTGAACAAGCTGCCAAGAGGTAGTAGTAGAGATGGATACAATTTTATCTTTTAAAAAGCGTTTAGACAGTTACGTGGGTAAGATGAGTATAGAGGGATGCAGGCCAAATGCGGGCAATTGGGACTAACTTAAGGGTTAAAAAAGGGGGCAGCATGGACAAGTTGGACCAAAGGCCTGCTTCCATGCTGTAAACCTCTATGACTCTATCACATGCGTTGCCGCTTTCAGTGACCTGTGTACAGGTACATCCAGATCCCTCTGCCTATCAATGCTCTTAAGGGTTCTGCCATTTACTGTTTATTTCCCATCTGTATTAGACTTTCCAAAATGCATTACCTCACATTTGTCCAGATTAAATTCCATCTGCCATGTCTCTGCCCAAGTCTCCAACTGATCCTGCTATATCCTCTGACGGTTTTCATTGCTATCCGCAATTCCACCAACCTTTCTAATCAAACCAAATACATTTTTCTCAAAATCATTTATATACATTACAAACAGCAAAGGTCCCAGCACTGATCCCTGAGGAACACCACTTGTCACGGCCCTCCATTCAGAAACTCACCCTTCCACTGCTACCCTCTCTCTTCTTTGACTGAGCCAGTTCTGTATCCATCTTGCCAGTCACCTCTGATACCATGTGACTTCACCTTCTGTACTAGTCTGCCATGAGGGATCTTGTCAAAGGCTTTACTGAAGTCCATGTAAACAACATCCACTGCCCTATCCTCATCAATCATCTTTGTCACTTCCTCAAAAAACTCGATCAAGTTAGTGAGACATAACCTCCCTTTCACAAAACCATGTTGCTTCTCGCTAATAAATCAGCTTATTTCCAAGTGGAAGTAAATCCTGTCTCTGAGGACCATGAGCTATTAATTATGGAAAATTGGTTCAAATTCATGAAAATTGCAGGGGACGAGGAGATGCCAACATCCCCAATGGACCTGGCCAGGTCAGGCATGCATCCTGCAAGCTTACTACTCACACCCTTATCTAGGCCAGACAAAATTTGGAATTCTGGGAATGGGGAGGGGACTCCTGGAATTGGGTCTCATTCACCATTTCTAAATGCTTCCAGAACCTATCCAACTCCAAAATCCAGCCCAATGTCTGTAGTGCTAAAGAAGAGAAGATTCTACCCTTCTTAAACAAAGGAACAAATTGGCTATTCTCCAATCTTCTGGGACCTCCCCTGTAGCCAATGAGGATACAAGATTTTTCTCAAGGCCCCAGCAATTTCCTCCCCTGCTTCTCTCAATATTTGGGGTATATCCCATCAGCCTCTAGGGACTTGTCTACTTTAATATTTCTCAAGAATCCCCAGTATTGGGGATAATGTATTGATGTGGATAGAGAACTGGTTGGTAGACAGGAAGCAAAGTGTAGGAATAAAGGGTCCTTTTCAGTGTGGCAGGCAGGAACTAGTGTGGTACCGCAGGGTTCAGAGGTGGACCTCCAGCTATTCACAATTTACATTAATGATTTGGATGAAGGAATTGAATGCAATATTTCCAAATTTGCAGACGACACTAAGCTGGATGATGGTGTGTACTATGAGGAGGATGTTAAAAAGCTGCAGGGTGATTTGGACAGCCTGGCTGAGTGGGCAAATACTTGGAAAATGCAATATAGTGTAGATAAATGTGAGGTCATCCACTTTGGTGGCAAAAACAGGAAGGAAGGTTATTATCTGAATGGTGGCGGTTTAAGAAAAGGGGAAGTGTAAGTAACCTAGGTGTCATGGTGGAACAGTCGCTGAAGGTTGGCATGTAGGTGCAGCAGGTGGTGAGGAAAACTAATGGCATACTGGCCTTCACAGCAAAAGGATTTGAGAATCGGAGTAAGGATGTCTTGCTGCAGTTACACAGGGCCTTGGTGAGGCCACACCCTGAGTATTGTTTGCAGTTTTGGTCTCCTAGTCTGAGGAAGGACATTCTTGCTATTGAGGAGTGCAGCGAAGGTTCACCAGACTGATTCCTGGAATGGTAGGACTGACATATGAAGAGAGACTGGATTGATCGAGCTTGTACTCACTGGAATTTAGAAGAATGAGAGGGGATCTCATAGAAACATTTAATAACTGGAGAGGCTAGATGTGGAAAGAATGTTCCCGATGTTGGGGAAGTACAGAGCCAGGGGTCATGGTCTAAGAATAAGGAGTAAACCATTCATGTCTGAGATGAGGAAGAACCTCTTCACTCAGAGAATTCTGATCCTGTGGAATTCTCTACCACAGAAAGCTGTTGGGGCCAGTTTGTTAGATATGTTCAAGATATGAACTGGACATGGCCCTTGTGGCTAAAGGGATCAAGGGATATGGAAAGAAAGCAGGAGTGGGATAGCAAGATCCACTCTGTCCATGCCTCCCATAATCTTGTAGACTTCTATCAGGTCACCCCTTAACCTCCATCGTTCCAGTGAGAACAAACCAACTTTTTCCAACCTCTCCTCATAGCTAATGCCCTCCATACCAGGCAACATCCTGGTAAATCTTTTCCATACCCTCTCCAAAGCTTCCACATTCTGGGTACTGTGGCGACCAGAATTGAACACTACATTCCAAGTGTGGCCTAACTAAGGTTCTATAAAGCGTCAACATGACTTGTCAATTTTTAAACTCAATGCCCCTGCCGAAGAAGGCAAGTATGCCATATGACTTCTTGACTATCTTCTCCATCTGTATTGCCACTTTCAGTGACCTATATACCCAGATCCCTCTGCCTATAAATACTCTTAAGACTTCTGCCATTTACTGTATATTTTCTATCTGTGTTAGAGCTTCCAAAATGCATTACTTCACATTTGTCCAGATTAAACTCCATCTGCCATCTCTCCGCCCAAGTCTCCAACTGATCTATATCCTGCTGTATCTTCTGATGGTCCTCATCGCTATCTTCAAATCCATCAACCTTTGTGTCGTCCGCAAATTTACTAATCAATTCAGTTACATTTTCCTCCAAGTCATTTACACATATTACAAACATCAAAGGCCCCAGCACCGATCCCTGAGGAGCCGCATTTGTCACAGCCCTCCATTCAGAAACACACCCTTCCACTGCTACCCTCTGTCTTCTGATAAGTATAAAGGTAAGGTGCTTCACTCCAAGTATGATTCAAGTGACCCACTACGAAGCTTTTATCAAACAAACTTTATTGAAGAACACACTTAAAATATAATAAGAAAAATTAGCATAATCTTTCCCAATTAGTAAAATAATCATGATATTGTATAAAACTTAGCAGTTAACTATTATGATCCAGGTCAAAGAACACCCATAAATATACACTCATTTCTAGACTTGCCACAAAAAAGCAAGAATGCACAGGTGAGGATGGATTTTACAGCTTTTTAACACCTGCTGTGAATTGGTCCCTTGAGTTGATTAAAACTTTGAGGCTTCCTAGACCTGGAACTTTCAATACGCCTCTGGAGAGAGAGAGAGAAAAACAGAAACATACTGCCTTCTTCCATTGGTTTCTGACAGCAATTTACCAACAGCAGAATTTTTAACTCCAGAGAGAGAGACAGAAACATTGCATGCCTCTATCAGTTTCAAGCTAGCAACTAAACGATATGGAAGAGATAGGGATTGAGTCAGTGTGGGTGGAGTTGAGGAATAAAAAGGGAGAGATCACATTGCTAGGGGTGTACTATAGGCCACCCAACAGCCCAAAGTCAGTGGAGGAAGGCATTTGCAGGGGCATTTTGGACAGGTGCAGGAAGAACAGAGTGGTTGTAGTGGGTGATTTTAATTTTCCTGGAGTGAATTGGAGGGGGCCTAGAGCTGGGGGTATGGAGGGAGAGGAGTTTGTGAACTGTGTTATGGAAGGGTCGCTAGAACAGTATGTAACTAGCCCGACTAGGGGAGGGGCTATACTGGATCTTGTGTTGGGAAACGAACCTGGGCAGGTGGGTGAGGTAGAGGTAGGCGAACATGTGGCGAACAGTGATCACAAGTCCGTCTACTTTAGGATAAAAATGGAAAGGGACGAGTGCCGTCCGAGTGGGAGTGTGCTGAATTGGGGAAAGGCGAGCTATGGCAGGATTAGGAGGGAGCTTCAGCAAACTGATTGGGAGGGACTGTTAGCTGGCAAGTCCACGGTTGGCAAGTGGGAGGCATTTAGGGACAAAATGAAATGGTTGCAGGGGAGGTATGTTCCGGTTAAGCGAAAGGATGGGAAAGGAAGGATTAGACAGCCGTGGATTACGGAGGATATTGAAGACTTGGTCAGGAAGAAGAGGGAGGCGTATGTTAGATCAAAACAAATGGGTACGGAGAGTGCGCTGGAAGAATACAGCGAGAGTAGGAGGGAGCTAAAAAGGGGAATTAGAAGGGCGAAGAGAGGGCATGAGATGGCTTTGGCTGGTAGGATTAAGGAAAATCCAAAGGCATTTTATTCCTATATCAGAGGCAAGAGAGTAGTTAGAGGGAAAATTGGTCCTCTTAGGGACAAGAGTGGTGAGTTGTGTATTGAGTCGGAGGGGATGGGGGAGCTCCTGAATGAATACTTTGCGTCGGTATTCACAAAGGAGAGGGGTTCGGAATCGTGTGGTCTCTTGGAGGGAGTGGAGGTTTATTTGCAGGATATAGTTATTACGAGAGAGGAAGTGCTAGGGCTTTTAGGTAGCGTAAGGACGGATAAAGCTCCGGGGCCTGATGGTATTTATCCCAGGCTGCTTAGGGAGGCAAAAGATGAAATTGCTGGGCCTCTGGCGCAAATCTTTGTCTCTTCTTTGGACACAGGTGAGGTCCCAGAAGACTGGAGGGTAGCAAATGTGGTCCCGTTGTTCAAAAAAGGCAGTAGGGATAACCCTGGGAATTATAGACCGGTGAGTTTGACGTCAGTGGTAGGGAAGTTAATGGAAAAAATACTTAGGGGTAGGATGTATGAGCATTTGGAGCGTTGCGATCTGATTAGGGATACGCAACATGGCTTTGTTAGAGGGAGGTCTTGCCTTACGAATCTGGTGGAATTCTTTGAGGAGGTGACAAAAACGGTTGACGATGGGAGAACCGTTGATGTCATCTATATGGATTTCAGTAAGGCGTTTGACAAAGTCCCTCACGGTAGGCTGGTAGAAAAGATTAAGGCGCATGGGATACGAGGCCAGGTAGCTAGGTGGATTGAGAACTGGCTGGGAAATAGGAGACAGAGGGTAGCTGTGGAAGGGACCTTGTCGGGCTGGAGGCCAGTGACCAGTGGTGTGCCGCAGGGCTCAGTACTGGGACCTCTCCTCTTTGCTGTCTACATAAATGACTTGGAAGAGGGCGTAGGTGGTGTGATTAGCAAGTTTGCTGATGACACCAAGATGGCAGGGTTGGCGGGTACGGAACTGGATTGTCAGGTGATACAACAGGATATAGATAGGCTGGTGCAGTGGGCAGATAGGTGGCAGATGGCATTTAATCCTGACAAATGCGAGGTGATGCGTTTTGGACAGAATAATGCAGAGAGGAGCTATGAGATTAAAGGGAGGCCGATTAGGAGTATAGACATACAGAGGGACCTGGGAGTGCAGGTTCACAAATCCATGAAGGTTGCATCACAAGTGGAGAAGGTTGTTAGGAAGGCTTATGGGATGTTGGCCTTTATAGGAAGGGGCATAGAGTATAAAAGCTGCTGTCTAATGCTTCAGTTGTACAGAACGTTGGTTAGACCGCATTTGGAGTACTGCGTCCAGTTCTGGTCACCTTACTACCGGAAGGACGTGGAGTCTCTGGAAAGGGTGCAGAGGAGGTTTACCAGGATGTTGCCTGGTATGGAGGGGAGATCCTATGAGGAGAGATTGAGAGATTTGGGGTTGTTTTCGCTGGAAAGAAGGCGGCTAAGAGGGGATCTCATTGAAACATATAAGATGATTAGAGGTTTAGACAGGGTAGATAGTGATAGCCTTTTTCCTAGGATGGAGAAAGCTAGCACGAGGGGGCACGATTTTAAATTAAGCGGGGGTAGTTATAGGACAGATGTCAGGGGCAGGTTCTTTACCCAGAGGGTGGTGAGGGACTGGAATGCCCTGCCAGCTGCAGTTGTAAATGCACCTAGTTTGGGGGCGTTTAAGAGATCTGTGGATAGGTTTATGGATGAAAAGGGATTGGTTTAGGCTAGTGGGTCATTGTTTTGTAACTGGTCGGCGCAACATCGTGGGCCGAAGGGCCTGTTCTGTGCTGTAATGTTCTATGTTCTAAACTGGGACTATTCTCCTTGGAAAGGCGGAAATTGAGAGGGGACATGATAGAAGTATATAAGATAATGAAGGGAATGGATAGAGTTAATAGTGAGAGACTGCTCCCTAGACTAGATACAAACACGAGAGGTCATCATTTAAGGGTGAGGGGGGAGAGGTATAATTTGGAGGTGAGAAGAAGGTTCTTTACGCAGAGAGTTGTAGGGGTCTGGAACGCGCTACCGAGTAGGGTGGTGGAGGCAGGAACATTGGACTCGTTTAAGATGCAGTTAGATAGGCACATGAGTGAAACGAGAATGGAGGGATATGGTAGGGGATATTAAATAGGGTTAAACCTCGGGAGACACCGGAAAGGCAGGCTGTAAGATTAATATTTTTGACTTTATTCCACAGGTGGAGGTCCACCTCGTGTCAAACGAGGGGCATTCACACGGGGGGTCGTGCCTGGGCTGCTCTTGGAAGTTCCAGGAGTGGCCTAGAACTTCGTGTCGGTGTGTGTGCTTGATCCTGGACCGGTAGATGGGCGCCGCAACAGCTCAGTGACTAGCACTGCTGGCTGTGCAGGCACATGGATTTGGGCCTGTGTCTGTGGGAGTTTGCGCATTCTCCCTGTGGTTGCGTGGGTTTCCTCAGGGCGCTCCGGTTTCCTCCCACACCCCAAAAATGTGCTCTCAGGCTAATGGTTTTTACCAAATTGACACTATTTCTTCCCTGAATCTGACTGAGTCGAGGTTCCATTCATAGATATGCAGGGTAGAATAGGTGTAGGGTGATGTGGCGGCGCGGGCTCGTTGGGCCGAAGGGCCTGTTTCCCGTGCTGGATTGTTCTTTGTTCGTTGTTCTTTAAACTGAAACTAAAACCCTGAACCTTTCTGTGGAAAAAAATTGTCCCAGGCAGCACCTGACCTGTCAGTTATGATTCACCCAGCAATTACAAAAGGGTCACAAAACCCCAGGACACTGCATTAGTTCAGATTAAAAATATACTAGATACCAATTTTATTGCTTCAACAATTAACAATTAACTAACAGAAAGCAAAGAGTGGGGGTAAATGGGTATTTTTCTGGTTGGCAGTCAGTGACTAGTGGAGTGCCTCAGGGATCAATATTGGGACTGCAGTTGTTTAGAGTTTACATAGATGATTTGGAGTTGGGGATCAAGTGTTGTGTGTCATAGATCATACTATAAGATAAGTGGCAGAGCAGAGGACACTGAAAGCCTGGCAAGGGATAAAGATAATCTAAGTGAGTGGGCAACAGTCTGGCAGATGGAGTACAATGTTGGTAAATGTGAGGTCATCCATTTTGGTAGGAATAACAGCAAAATGGACTATTATTTAAATGGAAAGATATTGCAGCAAGCTGCTGTGCAAAGGGACCTGGGGTGTCCTTGTACAAGATACACAATGAGTTGGTTTGCAGGTGCAGCAGGGTAACTAAGAAGGCAAATGGAATTTTGTCCTTCATTGTTCGAGGGATGGAGTTTAAAAACAGTGAAGTTATGTTACAGCTGTATCAGATGCTGGTGAGGCTACACCTGGAGTTACTGTGTAGAGTTTTGGTCTCCTTACTTGAGAAAGGATATACTGGCACTGGTGGGGATGCAGAGGACATTCACTAGGTTGATTCTGGAGTTAAGAGGGTTGGTTCATGAGGAGAGAATGAGTAGACTGAGGCTATGATCATTGGAATTCAGAAGAATAAGAGGAGAACTTATAGAAACATAAGAACATAAGAGTCGAGAGCAGGAGTAGGCCATTTGGCCACTTGAGCCTGCTCCACCATTTAATGAGATCATGGTTGACCTTTTTGTGGACTCAGCTCCACTTACCCGCCCACTCACTATAATCCTTAATTCCTTTACTGTTCAAAAATTTATCTATCCTTGCCTTAAAAACATTCAATGATGTAGCCTCAACTGAGCAGGGAATTCCACAGATTCACAACCCTTTGTGTGGAGAATTCTTCCTCAACTCAGTCCTAAATCGGCTTTCACTTATTTTGACGGCATGCCGCCTAGTTCTAGTTTCACCTGCCAGTGAAAACAATTTCCCTGCTTCTATCTTATCTATTCCCTTCATAATCTTATGTGTTTCTGTAAGATCTCCCTTCATTCTTCTGAATTCCAATGAGTATATCCCCAGTCTATTTGGTGTCTCCTCATAAGCCAACCCTCTCAACTCCGGAATCAACCTAGTGAATCTCCTCTGCATCCCCACCAGTGCCAGTATATCCTTTCTCAAGTAAGGAGACCAAAACTGTACACAGTACTCCACGTGTAGCCTCACCAGCATCTTATACAGCTGTAACATAACTTCGCTGTTTTTAACTCCATCCCTCCAGCAATGAAGGACAAAATTCCATTTGCCTTCTTAATTACCTGCTGCTCCTGCAAACCAACTCCTTGAGATTCTTGCACAAGGACACCCAAATCCCTCTGCATAGCAGCATGGTGCAATTTTTTACCATTTAAATAATAGTCCATTTTGCTGTTATTCCGACCAAAATGGATGACATCACGTTTACCAACATTGTACTCTGTCTGCCAGACCCTCACCCGCTCACTTAGATTATCTATATCTCTTTACAGATTTCAGAGTCCTCTGCACACTTTGCTCTGCCACTCATCTTAGTGTGATCTGCGAATTTTGACACACTACACTTGGTCCCCAACTCCAAATCATCTCTGTAAGTCATAAACAATTGCAGCCCTAACACTGATCCCTGAGGCACACCAGTAGTCATTGATTGCCAACCAGAAAAACAAACATTCCACTCTGCCTTCTACTAGGTAACCAATCCTCTATCCGTGCTAATGCATTATCCGTAACAATGTGCACCTTTATCTTATGTAGCAGTTTTTGGTGCAACACCTTGTCAAATGCCTTCTGGAAATCCAGATACACCACATCCACATGTTCCCCATTGTCCACTGCACATGTAATGTTCTCGAAGAATTCCATCAAATTAATCAAACATGACCTTCCCTTCGTGAGCCCATGCTGTGTCATACCAATGGAACAATTAATATCCAAATGTCTTGCTATTTCTTTGATGATAGATTCAAGTATTTTCCTTGCTATAGAAATTAAGCTAACTGGCCTATAGTTACCTGCCTTTTGTCTGCCTTCTTTTTTAAAACAGTGGCGTCATATTTGCTTTTTTCCAATCTGCAAGAACCATCCCAGAGTCCAGCAAATTTTGGTACATTAGAACATAAGAAATAGGAGCAGGAGTAGGCCATCTAGCCCTTCGAGCCTGCCCTGCCATTCAATAAGATCATGGCTGATCTGAAGTGGATCAGTTCCACTTTCCCGCTCACTCTCCATAACCCTTAATTCCCTTGTCTGTCAAAAACCTATCTACCCGTGACTTAAATATATTTAGCGAGGTAGCCTCCACCACTTCAACAGGCAGAGAATTCCAGAGATTCACCACCCTTTGAGTGAAGAAGTTCCTCCTCAACTCCAATCTAAACTGCCCCCCCCCCCTTATCTTGAGGCTGTGCCCTCTAGTCCTGCTATCCTTTCTAAGCAGGAAGAATCTCTCTACCTCTACCCTATCCATCCCTTTCATTATCTTATACGTCTCTATAAGATCCCCCTCATCCTTTTAAACTCCAACGAGTACAGACCCAGTCTATTTCGTCTCTCTTCATAGTCCAACCCCCTCATCTCCGGTATCAGCCGAGTGAGCCTCCTCTGCACTCCCTCCAAGGCCAAAATATCCTTGCGCAAGTGCGGCGACCCAAACTGCACACAGTACTCCAGCTGCGGCCTCACCAGTGCCCTGGTAAATTATCACTAGTGCATCCACTATCTCTTTTAGTACCCTGGGCTGCATTCCATCAGGGCCAGGAGACTTGACTACCTTTAGTCCCATTAATTTGCCCAATCCCCTGGGGCTGTTCCCCTCCAAAATAGGTTTTCGGTCCTGGAGGCTACAGTTGAGGAGGAATCAACTGGGGATAGCCAAAGGGAGCAGGTCTCTGGGGATGAGCCTATTGTAAAAGCTCAGGTGGTTAGGGGTTGCAAAAGATTAGGACTTGTGATTGGGGACTCCACCGTTAAAGGGACAGATAGGAGAGTCGGTAGCAATGATAGGGACTCAGGGCTGGTGTGTTGCCTACCAGGGGCTGGGGTCCGGGATGTATCAGAGAGGATATTCAAGACTCTCAGGGGAGAGGGAGATCAACCCCAAGTTATAATGCATGATATAGGGAGACTAAGGGAAGGGGATATTAAGCAGAGATTCATGGAGTTGGGGTGGAAGCTAAAGGCCAAGTCAGACAGAGTGGTTATCTCTGGACTCTTGCCTGTGCTACGGGATAGTTTAGAGAGGAATAGAGAGAGGGAAAGTTTGAACTCGTGGCTGAGGGGATGGTGCAGGAGGGAGGGGTTCAAGTACTTGAGCAATTGGGGCTCGTTCTGGGGAAGGTGGGACCTCTATGAGAGGGATGGGCTACACCTGAACCAGAGGGGAACAAATATCCTGGGGGATAAATTTGTGAAGGTTATGCGGAGTGGTTTAAACTGATTCAGAGGGGGGGGTGGGAAGCTGAGTAGAGGGGGTGAAAGTGAGGGGGGCATAGATGGGGACTGCAATGCACGGCATTGTGGGGGTGGGGCGGAGCAGGGTTTGAAATGCGTATACTTCAATGCGAGGAGTATTCGCAATAAGGTGGATGAACTTGCAGCGTGGACCAGTACCTGGGACTTTGATGTTGTGGCCATTTCAGAGACTTGGATAGAGCAGGGTCAGGAATGGATGTTGCAGGTCCCGGGGTACAAATGCTTTAGTCGGAGTAGAGAAGGAGGTAGAAGGGGGGTGGGGTAGCATTATTGGTCAAGGACTGTATCACAGTGTCAGAGAGGAACTTTGATGAGGACTTGTTATTCATTGATGGGAAGTGGTAGTCAGTGGCTGGTCAGCATTTATTATCCATACCTAGTTGCCCTTGAATTGAGTGGTTTTCTAGGTCATTTCAGAGAGCAGTTGAGAGTCAGCCACATTGCTGTGGATCTGGAGTCAGATGTAGGCCATACCAGGTAAGGATGGTAGATTTCTTTCTCTGAAGGACATTAATCAGCCAGATGGGTTTTTTCCCAACAATTGACAATGGTTTCATGGTCTTCAGTAGATTCTTAATCCCAGACTTTTTTCTTGGATTCACATTCCACTACCTGCTGTGGCAGGATTTGAACCCAGGTCTCCAGAATATTAGCTGAATTACTGGATTAATAGTCTACCGATAATACCACTAGGCCATCCCCTCCCTGGCTGTGAATTGTTCCTTTGAAATGTTGGATTAAAACTCTGAAGCTTCCCAGTCCTGGAACTGTCAGCATGTCTCTGAAGAGAGGGAGAGACAGAGACACTGCCTGCCTCCACCAGCGTCTAGCTAGCAACTCACAGAGAGCAGAATTTCCAACTCCAGAGAGGGAAATGAAAAACAATGCTTTCTGTCTCAGGTGCAAACAGCTTCAGAGCAAAGTTTGAGTTTGTTAGGTGTGTTCAGGAAGGTTTCCTGACACAGTATGTGGACAAGCCTACGAGGGGAGAGGCAGTACTTGACCTGGTACTGGCGAATGAACCAGGGCAGGTGATGGATCTCTCGGTAGGAGAGCATCTTGGGAATGGTGACCATAATTCTATCTCCTTCACAATTGCATTGGAACGAGATAGGATCAGACAGGCTAGGAAGGTGTTTGTCTGGAGTAAGGGGAGATACGAAGAAGTCAGGAAGTTACTTGGACAAATAAACTGGAAGGAGGCATTCTTAGGGAAAAGTACCGAAGGAAGGTGGCGGATATTCAAGGAATGTTTGTCTGACGCTCTGTATGACAATGTTCCGATAAGGCAAGGGGGTTTTGGTAGGTCACAGGAACCGTGGTGCACGAAGGCTGTGTTGAACCTAGTCAGGAGGAAAAGGAAGGTGTACAAAAGGTTCAGGGAACTAGGAGAGGTTAAGGATCTTGAAGAATATAAGGACTGTAGAAAGGAGGTTAAAAGGGAAATTAGGAGAGCCAGAAGGGGTCATGAGAAGACCTTGGCGGGTAAGATTAAGGAAAATCCCAAGGCCTTCTATAAGTATGTGAAGGGTAAAAGGGTGAGAAGGGAAAGGATAGGACCTATAAAAGATGAAGGGGGAAAGGTCTGTGTAGAACCAGAAGAAATGGCGGAGGTGCTTAATGAGTACTTTGCATCAGTATTCACAGTGGAAGCTGATTTGGGAGATCTTGCTATGGACTTGCAGCAGGTGGAAAAGATTGAGTACGTGGACATTAAGAAGGAGGATGTGTTAGAACTTTTGAATTCTATCAAGGTAGATAAGTCGCCGGGACCAGATGGGATGTACCCCAGGATACTGTGGGAGGCCAGGGAAGTGATTGCAGAGCCCTTGGCGATGATCTTTGCGTCGTCAATGGAGACGGGAGAGGTTCCGGAAGATTGGAGGATTGCGGATGTAGTCCCTATTTTCAAGAAAGGGAACAGAGATAGCCCGGGAAATTACCGCCCGGTGAGTCTGACCTCAGTGGTTGGTAAGCTGATGGAGAGGCTTCTGAGGGACAAGATTTACGAGCATTTGGAGAGGTTTGACATGATCAGGAATAGTCAGCATGGATTTGTCAAGGGCAGGTCGTGCCTTACGAGCCTAGTTGAGTTCTTTGATAATGTGACTGAACACATTGACGAAGGAAGTGCCATGGACGTAGTGTACATGGACTTCAGCAAGGCTTTTGATAAGGTCCCCCATGCAAGACTTCTTGAGAAGGTGAGAGGGCATGGGATCCAAGGGCCTTTGGCCTTGTGAATCCAGAACTGGCTTGCCTGCAGAAGGCAGAGAGTGGTTGTGGATGGGTCTTTTTCGGAATGGAGGTCAGTCACCAGTGGGGTGCCCCAGGGATCTGTTCTGGGACCCTTGCTGTTTGTCATTTTCATACATGACCTGGAAGAGGAAGTGGAGGGATGGGTTAGCAAGTTCACTGATGACACGAAGGTCGGCGGTGTTGTGGATGATCTGGAAGGATGTCAAAAGTTGCAGCAGGACATAGATAGGATGCAGGAATGGGCGGAGAAGTGGCAGATGGACTTCAACGCGGATAAATGTGTAGTCGTCCATTTCGGCAGAACCAACGGGATGAACGAGTACACTATTAAGGGCAGGGGTCTTAGTAGCATTGAAGAGCAGAAGGATCTCGGGGTCCGGGTTCACAGGACTCTTAAATCGGCCTCGCAGGTGGAGGAGGTGGTCAAGAAGGCGTATGGTGTACTGGCCTTCATTAATCGAGGGATTGAGTTTAGGAGTCGGGAGGTAATGCTGCAACTTTACAGGACCCTCGTCAGGCCTCATTTGGAGTACTGTGCGCAGTTCTGGTCGCCTCACTATAGGAAAGACGTAGAAGCTATTGAAAGGGTGCAGAGGAGATTTACAAGGATGTTGCCTGGACTGGGAGGCATGCCTTATGAAGATAGGTTGAGGGAGCTGGGACTCTTTTCCCTGGAGAGGCGAAGGTTGAGAGGCGACCTGATAGAAGTTTATAAAATGTTGAGAGGAATAGATAGGGTGGACTCTCAGAGGCTATTTCCCCGGGTTGAAATGGTCGCTACGAGAGGACACAGATTTAAGGTGCGGGGAGGGAAGTACAGAGGTGATGTTAGGGGTAAGTTTTTCACTCAGAGGGTGGTGAGTGAATGGAATCGGCTGCCGTCGTCGGTGGTGGAGGCGAACTCGCTGGGGTCTTTTAAAAGACTTCTGGATGAGTATATGGGGTTTAATGGGATTGGGGGTTATAGATAGGTCTATAGATTGGTGGGGTTGATGCGATCGGCGCAACTCGAGGGCCGAAGGGCCTGTTTGTGCTGTGATGTTCTATGTTCTAAAATGAAACTAAAACCTCGGACTCGGAAATCTGACTGAGTAGGGTTCCATTCGTAGATATGCAGGGTAGAATAGGTGTAGGGTGATGTGGCGGCGTGGGCTCGTTGGGCCAAAGGGCCTGTTTCCTGTGCTGGGTTGTTCTTTGTTCTTTGTCTGTTGAGGTAGTATGGGCGGAGATTAGAAATAGGAGAGGAGAGGTCACCCTGTTGGGAGTCTTTTATAGACCTCCAAAAAGTTCTAGAGAGGTTGAGGAAAGGATTGCGGAGACGATCCTTGTTAGGAGTGAAAGTAATAGGGTAATTGTTATGGGGGACTTTAACTTTACTCATGTTGATTGGAATTACTATAGCTCTAGCTCGCTAGAGGGGTCAGTTTTTGTTCTAAGTGTGCAGGAAGGTTTTTTGACTCAGTATGTAGATAGGCCGACTAGAGGTGAGGCTATATTGGATTTGGTGCTGGGTAATGAGCCAGACCAGGTGCTAGACTTGGAAGTTGGTGTGCATTTTGGGGATAGTGACCACAATTTGATTACGTTCACCTCAGTGATGGAAAGGGATAGGCATGAACCTCGGGTCAGTAGTTTCAGCTGGGGGAAGGGTAATTAGAACATAGAACATTACAGCGCAGAACAGGCCCTTCGGCCCACGATGTTGCGCCGACCAGTTACAAAACAATGACCCACTAGCCTAAACCAATCCCTTTTCGTCCATAAACCTATTCACAGATCTCTTAAACGCCCCCAAACTAGGCGCATTTACAACTGCAGCTGGCAGGGCATTCCAGTCCCTCACCACCCTCTGGGTAAAGAACCTACCCCTGACATCAGTCCTATAACTACCCCCCCTTAATTTAAAGTCATGCCCCCTCGTGCTAGCTTTCTCCATCCTAGGAAAAAGGCTATCACTATCGACCCTGTCTAAACCTCTAATCATCTTATATGTTTCAATAAGGTCCCCTCTTAGCCGCTTTCTTTCCAGCGAAAACAACCCCAAATCTCTCAGTCTCTCCTCATAGGATCTCCCCTCCATACCAGGCAACATCCTGGTAAACCTCCTTTGCACCCTCTCCAAAGCCTGCACATCCTTCCTGTAATGTGGGGACCAGAACTGCACACAAAACTCCAAGTGCGGCCGCACCAGAGTTGTGTACAGTTGCATCATGACGCTGCGACTCCTAAATTCAATCCCCCTACCAATAAACGCCAAGACACCGTATGCCTTCTTAACAACCTTATCTACTTGATTCCCAACTTTCAGGGATCTATGTATACATACACCTCGATCCCTCTGCTCCTCCACACTATTCAAAGTCCTCCCGTTAGCCCTATACTCAACACATCTGTTATTTCTACCGAAATGAATTACCTCACACTTCTCCACATTAAACTCCATCCGCCACCTCGCAGCCCAGGTCTGCAACCTTTCTAAGTCACCCTGAAAACTATGACACCCTTCCTCACAATCTACCACACCTCCGACTTTGGTGTCATCAGCAAACTTACTAATCCACCCAACTGTACCCTCATCCAGATCATTAATAAAAATTACAAACAGCAGTGGCCCCAAAACAGATCCCTGAGGCACACCACTTGTAACCGAACTCCATGATGAATATTTACCATTAACCACCACCCTCTGTCTCCTATCTGCTAGCCAATTCCTGATCCAATTACCTAGATCACCCCCAATCCCATGAGTTCTTCGATAATGTGACTGAACACATTGATGAAGGAAGTGCCGTGGACGTCGTGTACATGGACTTCAGCAAGGCTTTTGATAAGGTCCCCCATGCAAGACTTCTTGAGAAGGTGAGAAGGCATGGGATCCAAGGGCCTTTGGCCTTGTGGATCCAGAACTGGCTTGCCTGCAGAAGGCAGAGAGTGGTTGTGGATGGGTCTTTTTCGGAATGGAGGTCAGTCACCAGTGGGGTGCCCCAGGGATCTGTTCTGGGACCCTTGCTGTTTGTCATTTTCATAAATGACCTGGATGAGGAAGTGGAGGGATGGGTTAGGAAGTTCGCTGATGACACGAAGGTCGGCGGTGTTGTGGATGGTCTGGAAGGATTTCAAAAGTTGCAGCAGGACATAGATAGGATGCAGGAATGGGCGGAGAAGTGGCAGATGGACTTCAACGCGGATAAATGTGTAGTCGTCCATTTTGGCAGAACCAACGGGATGAACGAGTACACTATTAAGGGCAGGGGTCTTAGTAGCGTTGAAGAGCAGAAGGATCTCGGGGTCCGGGTTCACAGGACTCTTAAATCGGCCTCGCAGGTGGAGGTGGTGGTCAAGAAGGCGTATGGTGTACTGGCCTTCATTAATCGAGGGATTGAGTTTAGGAGTCGGGAGGTAATGCTGCAACTTTACAGGACCCTCGTCAGGCCTCATTTGGAGTACTGTGCGCAGTTCTGGTCGCCTCACTATAGGAAAGACGTAGAAGCTATTGAAAGGGTGCAGAGGAGATTTACAAGGATGTTGCCTGGACTGGGAGGCATGCCTTATGAAGATAGGTTGAGGGAGCTGGAACTCTTTTCCCTGGAGAGGCGAAGGTTGAGAGGCGACCTGATAGAAGTTTATAAAATGTTGAGAGGAATAGATAGGGTGGACTCTCAGAGGCTATTTCCCCGGGTTGAAATGGTCGCTACGAGAGGACACAGATTTAAGGTGCGGGGAGGGAAGTACAGAGGTGATGTTAGGGGTAAGTTTTTCACTCAGAGGGTGGTGAGTGAATGGAATCGGCTGCCGTCGTCGGTGGTGGAGGCGAACTCGCTGGGGTCTTTTAAAAGACTTCTGGATGAGTATATGGGGTTTAATGGGATTGGGGGTTATAGATAGGTCTATAGATTGGTGGGGTTGATGCGATCGGCGCAACTCGAGGGCCGAAGGGCCTGTTTGTGCTGTAATGTTCTATGTTCTATGTTCTAAAATGAAACTAAAACCTCGGACTCGGAAATCTGACTGAGTAGGGTTCCATTCGTAGATTTGCAGGGTAGAATAGGTGTAGGGTGATGTGGCGGCGTGGGCTCGTTGGGCCAAAGGGCCTGTTTCCTGTGCTGGGTTGTTCTTTGTTCTTTGTCTGTTGAGGTAGTATGGGCGGAGATTAGAAATAGGAGAGGAGTGGTCACCCTGTTGGGAGTCTTTTATAGACCTCCAAAAAGTTCTAGAGAGGTTGAGGAAAGGATTGCGGAGACGATCCTTGTTAGGAGTGAAAGTAATAGGGTAATTGTTATGGGGGACTTTAACTTTACTCATGTTGATTGGAATTACTATAGCTCTAGCTCGTTAGAGGGGTCAGTTTTTGTTCTAAGTGTGCAGGAAGGTTTTTTGACTCAGTATGTAGATAGGCCGACTAGAGGTGAGGCTATCTTTGATTTGGTGCTGGGTAATGAGCCAGACCAGGTGCTAGACTTGGAAGTTGGTGTGCATTTTGGGGATAGTGACCACAATTTGATTACGTTCACCTTAGTGATGGAAAGGGATAGGCATGAACCTCGGGTCAGTCGTTTCAGCTGGGGGAAGGGTAATTAGAACATAGAACATTACAGCGCAGAACAGGCCCTTCGGCCCACGATGTTGCGCCGACCAGTTACAAAACAATGACCCACTAGCCTAAACCAATCCCTTTTCGTCCATAAACCTATCCACAGATCTCTTAAACGCCCCCAAACTAGGCGCATTTACAACTGCAGCTGGCAGGGCATTCCAGTCCCTCACCACCCTCTGGGTAAAGAACTTACCCCTGACATCAGTCCTATAACTACCCCCCCTTAATTTAAAGTCATGCCCCCTCGTGCTAGCTTTCTCCATCCTAGGAAAAAGGCTATCACTATCGACCCTGTCTAAACCTCTAATCATCTTATATGTTTCAATAAGGTCCCCTCTTAGCCGCTTTCTTTCCAGCGAAAACAACCCCAAATCTCTCAGTCTCTCCTCATAGGATCTCCCCTCCATACCAGGCAACATCCTGGTAAACCTCCTTTGCACCCTCTCCAAAGCCTGCACATCCTTCCTGTAATGTGGGGACCAGAACTGCACACAAAACTCCAAGTGCGGCCGCACCAGAGTTGTGTACAGTTGCATCATGACGCTGCGACTCCTAAATTCAATCCCCCTACCAATAAACGCCAAGACACCGTATGCCTTCTTAACAACCTTATCTACTTGATTCCCAACTTTCAGGGATCTATGTACACATACACCTCGATCCCTCTGCTCCTCCACACTATTCAAAGTCCTCCCGTTAGCCCTATACTCAACACATCTGTTATTTCTACCGAAATGAATTACCTCACACTTCTCCACATTAAACTCCATCCGCCACCTCGCAGCCCAGGTCTGCAACCTTTCTAAGTCACCCTGAAAACTATGACACCCTTCCTCACAATCTACCACACCTCCGACTTTGGTGTCATCAGCAAACTTACTAATCCACCCAACTGTACCCTCATCCAGATCATTAATAAAAATTACAAACAGCAGTGGCCCCAAAACAGATCCCTGAGGCACACCACTTGTAACCGAACTCCATGATGAATATTTACCATTAACCACCACCCTCTGTCTCCTATCTGCTAGCCAATTCCTGATCCAATTACCTAGATCACCCCCAATCCCATGAGTTCTTCGATAATGTGACTGAACACATTGATGAAGGAAGTGCCGTGGACGTAGTGTACATGGACTTCAGCAAGGCTTTTGATAAGGTCCCCCATGCAAGACTTCTTGAGAAGGTGAGAAGGCATGGGATCCAAGGGCCTTTGGTCTTGTGGATCCAGAACTGGCTTGCCTGCAGAAGGCAGAGAGTGGTTGTGGATGGGTCTTTTTCGGAATGGAGGTCAGTCACCAGTGGGGTGCCCCAGGGATCTGTTCTGGGACCCTTGCTGTTTGTCATTTTCATAAATGACCTGGATGAGGAAGTGGAGGGATGGGTTAGGAAGTTCGCTGATGACACGAAGGTCGGCGGTGTTGTGGATGGTCTGGAAGGATTTCAAAAGTTGCAGCAGGACATAGATAGGATGCAGGAATGGGCGGAGAAGTGGCAGATGGACTTCAACGCGGATAAATGTGTAGTCGTCCATTTTGGCAGAACCAACGGGATGAACGAGTACACCATTAAGGGCAGGGGTCTTAGTAGCGTTGAAGAGCAGAAGGATCTCGGGGTCCGGGTTCACAGGACTCTTAAATAGGCCTCGCAGGTGGAGGAGGTGGTCAAGAAGGCGTATGGTGTACTGGCCTTCATTAATCGAGGGATTGAGTTTAGGAATCGGGAGGTAATGCTGCAACTTTACAGGACCCTCGTCAGGCCTCATTTGGAGTACTGTGCGCAGTTCTGGTCGCCTCACTATAGGAAAGACGTAGAAGCTATTGAAAGGGTGCAGAGGAGATTTACAAGGATGTTGCCTGGACTGGGAGGCATGCCTTATGAAGATAGGTTGAGGGAGCTGGGACTCTTTTCCCTGGAGAGGCGAAGGTTGAGAGGCGACCTGATAGAAGTTTATAAAATGTTGAGAGGAATAGATAGGGTGGACTCTCAGAGGCTATTTCCCCGGGTTGAAATGGTCGCTACGAGAGGACACAGATTTAAGGTGCGGGGAGGGAAGTACAGAGGTGATGTTAGGGGTAAGTTTTTCACTCAGAGGGTGGTGAGTGAATGGAATCGGCTGCCGTCATCGGTGGTGGAGGCGAACTCGCTGGGGTCTTTTAAAAGACTTCTGGATGAGTATATGGGGTTTAATGGGATTGGGGGTTATAGATAGGTCTATAGATTGGTGGGGTTGATGCGATCGGCGCAACTCGAGGGCCGAAGGGCCTGTTTGTGCTGTAATGTTCTATGTTCTATGTTCTAAAATGAAACTAAAACCTCGGACTCGGAAATCTGACTGAGTAGGGTTCCATTCGTAGATATGCAGGGTAGAATAGGTGTAGGGTGATGTGGCGGCGTGGGCTCGTTGGGCCAAAGGGCCTGTTTCCTGTGCTGGGTTGTTCTGCAGAAGCCTACCGTGGTGAACCTTATCAAACGCCTTGCTAAAATCCATATACACCACATCAACTGCCTTACCCCTATCCACCTCTTTGGTCACTTTCTCAAAGAACTCGATAAGGTTAGTAAGGCACGACCTACCCGCTACAAAACCATGCTGACTGTCTCTAATCAATTCATTATGAGGCTATTAGGAGAGAATTAGGAAGCATTAGTTGGACTACGAGATTACAGGGACTGGGAACATCCGAGATGTGGAGATTTTTCAAGGAGCAGCTATTGCGGGTCTGTGGTAGGTATATCCCTGTCAGGCAAGGAGGATTTGGTAGGCCCAGGGAACCGTGGTGCACTAAAAAAGTTGATTCGTTGGTTAGGAAGAAAAAGGAGGCTTATGTTCGGATGAGGCTTGAGGGCTTAGGTAGTGCATTAGAAAGCTTTAGATTGGCTAGGAGGGAGTTGAAGAGTGAGTTAAGAAGGGCTAAAAGAGGACATGAGAAGACTTTGGCTGATAGGATTAAGGAGAATCCTAAGGCGTTCTATAGGTATGTCAAGAACAGAAGGTTGGTTAGGGCAAGATTAGGGCCAGTTATGGACAGTAGAGGGAAGTTGTGTGTGGAACCGGAAGAGATTGGAGAGGCATTGAACCAATATTTCTCTTCAGTGTTCACGCAGGGGGACATGAATACAGCTGAGGAGGACACTGGGTTGCAGGGGTGTAAAGTAGACAGTAATGCAGTTGATAAGGGGTATGTGCTGAATATTCTAGAGGGTTTGAAAATAGATAAGTCCCCTGGTCCGGATGGGATTTACCCTAGGATTCTTTGGGAGGCAAGAGAGGTGATTGCGAAGCCTCTGGCTCTGATCTTCAGGTCGTCGTTGGTCTCTGGTATAGTACCGGAAGATTGGGGGACAGCAAATGTTGTCCCATTGTTTAAGAAGGGGAGAAGAGACTTCCCTGGGAATTATAGACCGGTGAGTCTTACTTCTGTGGTGGGTAAGGTTTTGGAAAGGATTATTAGAGACAGGATTTATAGTTATTTGGAGAGTAATGAATTGATTAGAGACAGTCAGCATGGTTTTGTAGCGGGTAGATCGTGCCTTACTGTCATAGTTTGCAGGGTGACTTAGAAAGGTTGCAGAGCTGGGCTGCGAGGTGGCGGATGGAGTTTAATGTGGAGAAGTGTGAGGTAATTCGTAAGGTCGTGCCTTACGAATCTATTGGAATTTTTTGAAGAGGTGACAAAAACGGTTGACGAAGGACAAGCCGTTGATGTTGTCTATATGGATTTCAGTAAGGCGTTTGACAAGATCCCTCACGGTAGGCTGATAGAAAAGGTGAAGGCTCATGGGATACAAGGCCAGGTATGTAGATGGGTGAAGAACTGGCTTGGGAGGAGGAGACAGCGGGTAGTAGTGGAGGGCTCCTTTTCCAATTGGAGGTCTGTCACCAGTGGGGTGCCGCAGGGCTCGGTACTAGGACCTCTACTATTTGTAGTATATATTAATGACTTGGAAGAGGGGGTAGGTGGTGTGATCAGCAAATTTGCTGATGACACTAAGATGGTTGGATTGGCGGGTACTGAGGAGCAGTGCCTGGCAATGCAACAGGACATAGATAGGCTGGTAGATTGGGCAGATAGATGGCAAATGGAATTTAATCCGGAGAAATGCGAGGTGATGCACTTTGGCCGGAATAATGTGGCAGGGAGTTATATGATAAAAGGTAGAACTATCCGGAGTATAGATACGCAGAGAGACCTGGGGGTGCAGGTACACAAGTCCCTGAAGGTGTCGGTGCAGGTGCAGAATGTGATGAGGAAAGCGTATGGCATGTTAGCCTTCATAGGAAGGGGTATAGAATATAAGAGTAGGAGTCTGATGTTGCAGTTGTATAGAACGTTGGTTAGGCCTCACCTGGAGTACTGCGTCCAGTTCTGGTCGCCGTACTACCAGAAGGATGTAGAGATCCTGGAGAGAGTGCAGAGGAGATTTACCAGGATGTTGCCTGGTATGGAAGGGCTGTCTTACGAGGAAAGATTGAACGCACTTGGGCTGTTTTCCCTTGAGAGACGTCGGCTGAGGGGAGATCTAATAGAGGTTTATAAGATTATGAAGGGGACAGATAGAGTAGATGGTGATAAGCTTTTTCTGCTATTAGAAATGGATAGAACGAGGGGTAACGGGCTTAGGGTGAGGGGGGCTAGATATAAGACTAATATTAACAAAGACAAAGAACAACCCAGCACGGGAAACAGGCCCTTTGGCCCAACGAGCCCGCGCCGCCACATCACCCCACACCTATTCTACCCTGCATATAGAACCCTACAGTGCAGAAACAGGCCCCTTCGTCCCATCGAGTCTGCACCGAACACAATCCCACCCAGAACCTATCCCCACACATTTACCTGCTAATCCCTCTAACCTACACATCCCAGGACACTAAGGGGCAATTTTAGCATAGCCAATGAACCTAACCCGCACATCTTTGGACTGTGGGAGGAAACCGGAGCACCCGGAGAAAACCCACGCAGACACGAGGAGAATGTGCAAACTCCACACAGGCAGTGACCCGAGCCGGGAATCGAACCCAGGACCCTGGAGCTGTGAGGCAGCAGTGCTAACCACTGTGCTACCGTGCCGCCCATTAGAGGGCAGTTTTTCACACAAAGGGTAGTGGGGATGTGGAATGCACTGCCGAGTAAGGTGGTGGAAGCAGGCACGCTAGGGTTGTTCAAGAGTCACTTGGACAGCCACATGAGCGGTCTACATATAGGGGGATATAGCAGGCCTTACTAAGCATTGTAGGCTTGGGGTCAGTTTTAGCCTCAGGGATATAGAGTCTTTAATAATGAATTTTTTATCCACAGGCACTTACCATCTCGAGGGCATCATGGCAGCTCAGAGGCTATCTCTGTTGCTGTGCGAACACATGGAGTTGGGCCTGTGTCCGTGGGAGTTTGCGCGTTCTCCCCGTGGTTGCGTGGGTTTCCTCCGGGTACTCCGGTTTCCTCCCACATCCCAAAAAATGTGCTTTTAGGCTGATTGATTGGGTAACAAATTGTCCCTATATTGGACCTCCCTGATCCTCACACATTAGGCATAGACTAGAGTCATGAATAGGTCACTGACCATGGGACGGCGGCGCGGGCTCGTTGGGCCGAAGGGCCTGTTTCCCGTGCTGTGTTGTTCTTTGTTCTTTGTAATTCATTTTGGTAGGAATAACAGATGTGTTGAGTATAGGGCTCACGGGAGGACTTTGAATAGTGTGGAACATAGAACATTACAGCGCAGAACAGGCCCTTCGGCCCACGATGTTGCGCCGACCAGTTACAAACAATGACCCACTAGCCTAAACCAATCCCTTTTCATCCATAAACCTATCCACAGATCTCTTAAACGCCCCCAAACTAGGTGCATTTACAACTGCAGCTGGCAGGGCATTCCAGTCCCTCACCACCCTCTGGGTAAAGAACCTACCCCTGACATCTGTCCTATAACTACCCCCCCTTAATTTAAAATCGTGCCCCCTCGTGCTAGCTTTCTCCATCCTAGGAAAAAGGCTATCACTATCTACCCTGTCTAAACCTCTAATCATCTTATATGTTTCAATGAGATCCCCTCTTAGCCGCCTTCTTTCCAGCGAAAACAACCCCAAATCTCTCAGTCTCTCCTCATAGGATCTCCCCTCCATACCAGGCAACATCCTGGTAAACCTCCTCTGCACCCTCTCCAAAGCCTCTACATCCTTCCTGTAATGTGGGGACCAGAACTGCACACAAAACTCCAAGTGCGGCCGCACCAGAGATGTGTACAGTTGCATCATGACGCTGCGACTCCTAAATTCAATCCCCCTACCAATAAACGCCAAGACTCCGTATGCCTTCTTAACAACCTTATCTACTTGATTCCCAACTTTCAGGGATCTATGTACACATACACCTAGATCCCTCTGCTCCTCCACACTATTCAAAGTCCTCCCGTTAGCCCTATACTCAACACATCTGTTATTCCTACCGAAATGAATTACCTCACACTTCTCCACATTAAACTCCATCCGCCACCTATCAGCCCAGCTCTGCAACCTTTCTAAGTCATCCTGCAAACTATGACACCCTTCCTCACAATCTACCACACCTCCGACTTTGGTGTCATCAGCAAACTTACTAATCCACCCAACTATACCCTCATCCAGATCATTAATAAAAATTACAAACAGCAGTGGCCCCAAAACAGATCCCTGAGGCACACCACTTGTAACCGAACTCCATGATGAATATTTCCCATCAACCACCACTCTCTGTCTCCTATCTGCTAGCCAATTCCTGATCCAATTACCTAGATCACCCCCAATCCCATACATCTGCATTTTCTGCAGAAGCCTACCATGGTGAACCTTATCAAACGCCTTGCTAAAATCCATATACACCACATCAACTGCCTTACCCCATCCACCTCTTTGGTCACTTTCTCAAAGAACTCGATAAGGTTAGTAAGGCATGACCTACCCGCTACAAAACCATGCTGACTGTCTCTAATCAACTCATTACTTTCCAAATAACTATAAATCCTGTCTCTAGACGGATCTAGGTGTATGTATACATAGATCCCTGAAAGCTGGGAATCAAGTAGATAAGGTTGTTAAGAAGTCATATGGTGTCTTGGCGTTTATTGGTAGGGGGATTGAATTAAGGAGTCGCAGCGTCATGATGCAACTGTACACATCTCTGGTGCGGCCGCACCTGGAGTTTTGTGTGCAGTTCTGGTCCCCACATTACAGGAAGGATGTGGAGGCTTTGGAGAGGGTGCAGAGGAGGTTTACCAGGATGTTGCCTGGTATGGAGGGGAGATCCTATGAGGAGAGACTGAGAGATTTGGGGTTGTTTTCGCTGGAAAGAAGGCGGCTAAGAGGGGATCTCATTGAAACATATAAGATGATTAGAGGTTTAGACAGGGTAGATAGTGATAGCCTTTTTCCTAGGATGGAGAAAGCTAGCACGAGAGGGCACGACTTTAAATTAAGGGGGGGTAGTTATAGGACTGATGTCAGGGGTAGGTTCTTTACCCAGAGGGTGGTGAGGGACTGGAATGCCCTGCCAGCTGCAGTTGTAAATGCACCTAGTTTGGGGACGTTTAAGAGATCCGTGGATAGGTTTATGGACGAAAAGGGATTGGTTTAGGTTAGTGGGTCATTGTTTGTAACTGGTCGGCGCAACATCGTGGGCCGAAGGGCCTGTTCTGCGCTGTAATGTTCTATGTTCTATGTTCTAACACTAACTCTTTTGTGATAATGATACTTTCTAGGTCCTCATCTGCCATAGCCTTCCTGTCATCAATTTTTGGCACATTATTTGTGTCTTCCATGTGAAGATCGACACAAAATACCTGAAAAATGCGTCAGCCATTTTCTCATTTCCATTTATTACATTCCCCCTTCTTGTTCTGCAAAGGACCAATGTTTACTCTAGCCACTCTGTTTCGTTGGCTGTATTTGTAGAAACATTTGCTATCTGTAAGATATAAGATTATGAAAGGAATAGATAAGATAGAAGCAGAGAAGTTGTTTCCACTGGTGGGTAAAACTAGAACTCAATGACATAAGAACATAAGAACATAAGAAATAGGAGCAGGAGTAGGCCATCTGGCCCTTCGAGCCTGCCCCGCCATTCAATAAGATCATGGCTGATCTGTCGTGACTCAGCTCCACCTTCCCGCCCTCTCCCCATGGCCTCCAAATAAGTGGGAGTAGATTTAGAACTGAGTTGAGGAGGAACTTTTTCACATAAAGGGTTGTGAATCTGTGGAATTCTCTGCCCAGTGAAGCAGTTGAGGCTACTTCATTGAATGTTTTCAAGGCAAGGATAGATAAATTTTTGAACAGTAAAGGAATTAAGGGTTATGGTGATAGGGTGGGTATTTTTACAAAGCTGAAAATGTCACTTCCAACAGGAGATGTGATGACGCAATTGGACAACACTTATTGAACAATCAGGGACCAGGCTCGGAATTACACTTATAACTAATGTAAGATTATCATATGGCTCACATCTTCTTGCTAGAAGTTACATATAAGTGTATGCAGGCTTTGTTCTCTACAAAAAAAAAGTCCACACATTATGCAGTTTACAGCTAAACGTAAGCTTGGAGGAAAACCACTCGCTGATCCATTCATCATAGCAATTCTTCGACTGATCAGAGTTAACTTGATTTATTAAATTTAAACCAAAGCCTGAGGGATAATTGTTTCCTGTGTGACAATACTGTGCCTTTAAGAAGTGTATTTTAATCATGTTTCTCTGCAGTTTTGAACTCCAAGTCCCCTCTGAACATCAATTCTGTTCAAAGTCTTGCCATTACCCTTAACATTTGATCTCCTAAAATTCAGCACCTTACACTTGCTCGGACTAAACTCTGCCTGCCATTTCTCTGCCCATATCTGCAGCTGATCTATATCCCGTTGTATCCTTTGACAACCTTTTACACTATCCACAACTCCTCCTATCTTTGTGTCGTCTGCAAACTTACTAATCATAGAACATAGAACATTACAGCACAAACAGGCCCTTCGGCCCTCGAGTTGCGCCGATCGCATCAACCCCACCAATCTATAGACCTATCTATAACCCCCATCCCATTAAACCCCATATACTCATCCAGAAGTCTTTTAAAAGACCCCAGCGAGTTCGCCTCCACCACCGACGACAGCAGCCGATTCCAATCACTCACTACCCTCTGAGTGAAAAACTTACCCCTAACATCACCTCTGTACTTCCCTCCCCGCACCTTAATTCTGTGTCCTCTCGTAGCGACCATTTCAACCCGGGGAATTAGCCTCTGAGAGTCCACCCTATCTATTCCTCTCAACATTTTATAAACTTCTATCAGGTCGCCTCTCAACCTTCGCCTCTCCAGGGAAAAGAGTCCCAGCTCCCTCAACCTATCTTCATAAGGCATGCCTCCCAGTCCAGGCAACATCCTTGTAAATCTCCTCTGCACCCTTTCAATAGCTTCTACGTCTTTCCTATAGTGAGGCGACCAGAACTGTGCACAGTACTCCAAATGAGGCCTGACGAGGGTCCTGTAAAGTTGCAGCATTACCTCCCGACTCCTAAACTCAATCCCTCGATTAATGAAGGCCAGTACACCATACGCCTTCTTGACCACCTCCTCCACCTGCGAGGCCGATTTAAGAGTCCTGTGAACCCGGACCCCGAGATCCTTCTGCTCTTCAACGCTACTAAGACCCCTGCCCTTAATAGTGTAACCCATCTATGTTTTCATCCAAGTCATTTATATATATCAGAAATAGCAGAGGTCCCAGCACGCAGGGCACCTGTAGTCACAGACCTCCAACTGGAAGACATTCTTCCATCACCACTTTCTGACTTCTGTAGGCAAGTCAATTCTGAGAAAAAGCGGCCAAGTCACAGTGGACCCGATGCATCTTATCTTCTGGATGCGCCTACCATGAGGGACCTTGAGAAAAGCTTTACTAAAACAACAAAGAACATCCCAGCACGGGAAACAGGCCCTTCGGCCCAACAAGCCCACGCCGCCATTTCAACAGTGCATTTTCCTACACCTACCCTGCCCCATGAATGGTACCCCTAATGTAGCCAGATTCAGGGGAGAATAGTATAGGGTCAATTTGATACACCAATTAGCCTAAGAGCACATCTTTGGGGTGTGGGAGGAAACCGGAGCACCCGGAGGAAACCGGAGCAACCACAGGGAGAATGCGCAAACTCCCACAGACACAGGCCCAAATCCATGTATCTGCACAGCTAGCAGTGATAGTCACTGAGCTGTTGTGGTGCCCGTCTGCTGGTCCAGTATTAAGCACACACACCGACACGAAGTACTAGGCCACTCTCGAAACCTCCAAGAGCAGCCCACGCACAACCCACCGTGTGCCTGCCCATCGTTTGACAACAAGGTGGACCGACACCTGTGGATTAAAAGAGACAAAACATTAACGTAATATTACATTTCCAGTATCATCCCGAGGCTCTGACCCTTTTTAATACCGTTTTCTATAACCCTCCATCCCTGTTTCACTCATGTGTCTATCTAAGTAAACCTTAAACAAGTCCAACGTGCCTGCCTCCACCACCTTACTTGGTAGCGCATTCCATATCCCCATGACCCTCTGCGTGAAAAACCTTCCTCTAGTATCCAAATTATACTTCTCCCCCCTCACCCTTAGATCGTGATCTCTCGTAATAGTTGTCCCCAGTCTAGGGAAAAGCCTGCCACTGTTGACTCTATCTATTCCCTTCATCATTTTATACACCTCAATCAGATCCCCCCTTAATCTCCGTCTTTCTAAGGAGAAGAGCCCCAGTTTTTCCAATCTTTCCTCGTAATTCAGTCTTTCCATACCAGGCAGCATCCTGGTAAACCTCCTCTGCACTCCCTCCAGGGTCTCCACGTCCTTCCGGTAGTAAGGTGACCAGAGCTGGATGCAGTACTCCAAATGCGGTCTAACCAAAGTTCTGTACAACTAAAGCGTTAGACGCCAGCTCTTATACTCTATACCCCTTCCTACAAAGGCTAGCATTCCTTAAGCTTTCTTCACAACCTTCTCTACCTGTGTTGACACCTTCAGAGACTTGTGCACTTGCACTCCCAGGTCCCTCTGCATTTCTATACTCTTAATCGGTCTACCTTAAGAACATAAGAAATAGGAGCAGGAGTAGGCCATCTGGCCCTTCGAGCCTGCCCCGCCATTCAATAAGATCATGGCTGATCTGTCGTGACTCAGCTCCACCTTCCCGCCCTCTCCCCATAACCCTTAATCCCTTCTCTTATCAAAAACCCATCAACCCGTTTCTTAAAAATATTTAGCGAGGCAGCCTCCACCACTTCAACGGGCAGAGAATTCCAGAGATTCACCACCCTTTGAGTGAAGAAGTTCCTCCTCAACTCTGCTCTAAACCGCACCCCCTTTATCTTGAGGCTGTGCCCCCTAGTCCTACTGTCTTTTTTGAGCGGGAAGAGTCTCTCCACCTCTATCCTATCCATCCCATTCATCATCTTATACGTCTCAATGAGATCTCCCCTCATTCTTCTAAACTCTAACGAGTACAAGCCTAGTTTATTCAGCCTCTCCTCATAGCTCAATCCCCTCAACTCCGGTATCAGCCGAGTAAACCTCCTCTGCACTCCCTCCAGGGCCAAAATATCCTTGTGCAGGTGCGGCGCCCAAAACTGCACACAGTACTCCAGCTGCGGCCTCACCAATGCCCTATATAGCTGCAGCAAGACCTCCCTACTTTTATATTCAATCCCCCTCGCTATGAAGGCCAGCATCCCATTCGCCTTCCTGACCACCTGCTGCACCTGCAAGCTGGGTTTTTGCGACTCATGCACAAGGACCCCGAGGTCCCTCTGCACCGTCGCCTGCTGCAGTTTTTCGCCCCGTAAGTAATAGTCCTTCCTACCATTCCTCCTACCAAAGTGGACCACCTCACACTTGCCAACATTAAATTCCATTTGCCATTTCCTGGCCCATTCGCCCAGCCTATCTAGATCCTTCTGCAGACTCTCCACACCCTCCTCACAATTTGCCTTTCAGTGTAGCAGGGGGCTGAGAACATAGCCTAGTGGGGCACCTGTTTTCAGGATGTTTGTGGAGGGAGTGTTGTTGCCTATCCTTACTGATTGTGGTCTGTAAGTTAGGAAGTTTAGGATCCAGTCGCAGAGGGAGGTGTTGAAATGCAGGCCACGATGTTTGGAGATGAGTTTTGTGGGAATAATAGTATTGAAGGCTGAGCTATAGTCAATAAATAGGAGTCTGACATAGGTGTTCTTGTTATCTAGGTGTTCCAGGATTGAGTGCAGGGCCAGGGAGATAGCATCCACTATGCCTCTCTCTTCTTCCTGACCAAGTCTTCAATACCCCCTGTAATCCACGGCTCTCTAATCCTGCCTTTCCCATCCTTCCTCTTTGCCGGCACATGCCTTTCCTGCAACATTATCAGTTTGCCCTTGAAAGCCTCCCACTTAACAACCGTGGACTTGCCCGCTAACAACCCCTCCCAATCAGTGTCCTTCAGCTCCCTCCTAATCCGGCTATAGCTAGCCTTCCCCCAGTTCAGCACCCTCCCCTTCGGAAGGCACTCATCCCTTTCCATTTTTATCCTAAAGTAGACGGACTTGTGGCTACTGTTAGCCATGTGTTCGCCTCCTGCAACCTCAACCACCTGCCCCAGCTCATTACCCAACACTAAATCCAGTATAGCCCCCTCCCTAGTCAGGCTAGTTACGTACTGCTCCAAGGACCCTTCCAACACACATTTTACAAATTCCTCCCCGTCCGTACCTCCAGCTCTAGGCACCTTCCAATCCACTCCAGAAAGATTAAAGTCACCCACTACAACCACCTTATTCTTTCTGCACCAATCTAAAATGCCTCTGCAAATGCCTTCCTCCACTGACCTCGGGCTGTTGGGTGGCCTATAGTATACCCCTAGCATCATAATCTCTCCCTTTTTATTCCTCAACTCCTCCCACAGCGACTCGATCCCTAACTCCTCCATATTATCCTCCCTCTGCACTGCTGTGATGTGCTCCTTTACTAACAGTGCCACCCCACCACCTCTCTTCAGCCCTCCTCTGTCACACCTAAAACACTTATACCCAGGAACATTCAGCTGCCAGTCCTGCAACCACGTCTCCGTCACTGCCACCACATCTAAATTCCTCACGAACATCTAGGCCCTAAGCTCATCCGTTTTACCCATCACACTCCTCACATTGAAACAGACGGAGTCCAACCCTCCAGGCCCACTCGGAGCCTCCTTCCCCCTGATAATTTCCCTTTCACCCAAACCTACCCCATCACCCAACTCACTCCCGACCCCAGTGTCTAATGAGCTATCAGTCTCATCCCCACTCCTCCTCCCTATTAGTTTAAACCTCCCTGCTAAGACACTTGTCCCCCTCCCATTCAAATTCTCCCCATCCCTCCTGTACAGGTGCCCTTCTCGCACAAATAATTCCCAGTGATCTACAAAGGTAAAGCCCTCTACCTTGCACCAATCCCTAAGCCATGCATTCAGCTGCATGATCTCATTATTCCTAGCCCTGCTGGTATGAGGCAGAGAATGCCACCCTGGAGGACCCCAACTCCCTAAATTGCTTGCGTACATCTGCCCTACTCTGCTTCCTACGTCCTTCTCTCCTATGTGTATTATTACTTCTGCCTGGGTCCCTCCCCTTTCAAAATTCCCTCTATCCTCTCCGACATGTCCTGTACCCCTGCTCCAGGGAGGCAGACTACCATCCTGGAGTCACGCTTTTGCCCACAGAACCTCCTGTCAAATCCTTTGACCCTCCCATCCCCCACCACTATCTCATTGCCAGCCCCCTTCCTTCCCTCTGAGTCATTCTGGCCCTCCTGTCTTTCCTTTTGTACCCCTGTCAATGCCTTTTGGGGGGCCACTGGGGTGGTCTTTGGACCAGGACTATTAACATAGAACACTAGAGCACTAACATCTGTTTCACTCAAACCACTGAAACCAATTTCAATCCCTCGGTTTATAATTATTTTTCTCTGGTACACTTAGAAATAATTTTTAAAAATGTCAATAGCTGTTTCTTTTCAGTGCACTGAATTATTGCTTCCGGTTGAAGTAACTTTTCATCTTTTTTATGAAGGAAAAATTGACATCGAGACTACAGTTGAATGAAGCAAGACAGCAACTACTTCAGCAAGCTGAGTACTGCACAGAAATGGGTGCTGCGGTGTGCACTTTGCTCTGGAGTGTCTCCAGCAATGAAGAATCTGTTAAATTTATCCTTGGAGGAGTAGGTTGTATTGATATTTTGAAGTATATCACTTTCTCTGGCCTGTCAAACTCGTTGAAAGCTGCGATTAATTTTAAAAATGACAGTCTGTGCAGAGTTTGCACGTTCTCTTTGTGTCTCATGGGTTTCCTCCAGGTCCTCCAGTTCCTCCCATAGTCTGAAGAATTAAGTTGATTGGCCGTGCACAATTGCCCTTTTGTGTCAGGACAATTCGCAGGTTAAATATGTGGGGTTAGGGGATGGGGCCTGTATGGGATTGTTGTTGTGCAGGCTCAGTGGGCCAAATGGCCTCTTCCTGCACTGTCGATATTCCATAAGAATGAATGTTTAAATTTAAATTTGATTTACAAATGTTTGGCTAGGAGGAGAAAACAATAACCAAGAACTGTAAACTGGGGTTGGCTATGGCATCATAGAAAGACCAAAACAACAGGTATGACAATGTCCTAAAATTACAGAGAGTTGAAATCAGTTTTGACCATTTGTGCAATGTGACTCCTCCATACATAATTGGTGAGGAATATCGGATACAAATCAGAGTCAGTATGGTCTTATGAAGGGGAAATCTTGTTTGATAAAGTTTTTTTGAGGGTGTACATGAGAACATAAGAACTAGGAGCAGGAGTAGGCCATAAGAACTAGGAGCAGGAGCAGGAGTAGGAGTAGACATAGAACATTACAGCACAAACAGGCCCTTCGGCCCTCGAGTTGTGCCGATCGCATCAACCCCACCAATCTATAGACCTATCTATAACCCCCAATCCCATTAAACCCCATATACTCATCCAGAAGTCTTTTAAAAGACCCCAGCGAGTTCGCCTCCACCACCGACGACGGCAGCCGATTCCAATCACTCACCACCCTCTGAGTGAAAAACTTACCCCTAACATCTCCTCTGTACCTCCCTCCCCGCACCTTAAATCTGTGTCCCCTCGTAGCGACCATTTCAACCCGGGGAAATAGCCTCTGAGAGTCCACCCTATCTATTCCTCTCAACATTTTATAAACTTCTATCAGGTCGCCTCTCAACCTTCGCCTCTCCAGGGAAAAGAGTCCCAGCTCCCTCAACCTATCTTCATAAGGCATGCCTCCCAGTCCAGGCAACATCCTTGTAAATCTCCTCTGCACCCTTTCAATAGCTTCTACATCTTTCCTATAGTGAGGCGACCAGAACTGCGCACAGTACTCCAAATGAGGCCTGACTAGGGTCCTGTAAAGTTGCAGCATTACCTCCCGACTCCTAAACTCAATCCCTCGATTAATGAAGGCCAGTACACCATACGCCTTCTTGACCACCTCCTCCACCTGCGAGGCCGATTTAAGAGTCCTGTGAACCCGGACCCCGAGATCCTTCTGCTCTTCAACGCTACTAAGACCCCTGCCCTTAATAGTGTACTCGTTCATCCCATTGGTTCTGCCGAAATGGACTACTACACATTTATCCGCGTTGAAGTCCATCTGCCACTTCTCCGCCCATTCCTGCATCCTATCTATGTCCTGCTGCAACTTTTGACATCCTTCCAGACCATCCACAACACCGCCGACCTTCGTGTCATCAGCGAACTTGCTAACCCATCCCTCCACTTCCTCATCCAGGTCATTTATGAAAATGACAAACAACAAGGGTCCCAGAACAGATCCCTGGGGCACCCCACTGGTGACTGACCTCCATTCCGAAAAAGACCCATCCACAACCACTCTCTGCCTTCTGCAGGCAAGCCAGTTCTGGATCCACAAGGCCAAAGGCCCTTGGATCCCATGCCCTCTCAGGAGTAGGAGTAGGGTTCTATGGTTCTATGGGTTCTATGGTTATTTGGCCCCTTGAGCCTGCTCTGCCATTCAATAAGATCATGACTGATCTTTTCGTGGACTCAGCTCCACTTACCCGCCCACTCACCATAGCCCTTAATTCCTTTACTATTCAAAAATTTATCTATCCTTGCATTAAAAACGTTCAGTGAGGTAGCCTCAACTGCTTCACTGGGCAGGGAATTCCACAGATTCACAACCCTTTGTGTGTAGAAATTCCTCCTCAACTCAGTTCTAAATCTAATTCCCCTTATTTTGAGGCCATGTTCCCTAGTTCTAGTTTCACCTGCCAGTGGAAACAACTTCCCTGTTTCTATCTTATCTATTCCCTTCATTATTTTGAATGTTTCTCTAAGATTTCCCCTCATTCTTCTGAATTCCAATGAATATAGTTCCAGTCTACTCAGTCTCTCTCCATAAGCCAAGTCTCTGAACTCTGGAATCAACTTAGTGAATTTCTTCTGCATCCCCTCCAGTGCCAGTATATCCTTTCTCAAGTAAGGAGACCAGAACTGTACATAGTACTCTAGGTGTGGCCTCACCAGCACGTTATACAGCTGCAATGTAAGGTCATAAAAACTAGGAGCAGAAGTAGGCCATCTAGCCCCTTGAGCCTGCTCTGTATTCAATAAGATCATGGCTGACCTTTTCATGGACTCAGCTCCGCTTATCTCCCAGCTCACCATAACCTTTTAATTCCTTTACTGTTCAAAAATTTATCCTTGCCTTAAGATTATTCAGTGAGGTAACCTCATCTGCTTCACTGGTCAGGAAGTTCCACAGGTTCAAGTTTTGTGTGAAGAAGTTCCTCCTCAACTCAGTCCTAAATCTGCTTCCCCTTATTTTGAGGCATGCCCCCTAGCTCTAGTTTCACCTGTCAATGGAAACAACTTCCCTGCTTCTATCTTACCTATTCCCTTCATAATCTTATATGTTTCTATAAGATCTTCTCTCATTCTTTTGAATTCCAATGAGTATAGCCCAATCTATTCAATCTCTCCTCATAAGCCAACCCTCTCAACTCTGGAATCAACGTTGTGAATCTCCTCTGTCCCCCCTCCAGGGTCAATATATTCTTTCTCAAGCAAAGAGACCAAAATTGTACATAGTACTCCAGGTATTGCATCATCAGCACCTTATACAGCTGCAACATAACCTCACTGTTTATTTAAACTCCGGCAATAAGGACAAAATTCCATTTGCCTTCTTAATTACCTGCTGCACCTGCAAACCAACTCCTTAAAATTCTTGCACAAGGCACCCAAATCCCTCTGCATAGCAGCATGGTGCAATTTTTTACCATTTAAATAATAGTCTATTTTGCTATTATTCCTACCAAAATGGATGACCTCACGTTTACAAACATTGTACTCCATCTGCCAGAGCCTCACCCACTCACTTAGACTATCTATATCCCTTTGCTGACTTTCAGCATCCCCTGCACACTTCGCTGTGCCACTCATCTTAGTGTCAGCTGCAAATTTTGACACATTACATTTGGTTCGCAACTCCAAATCATCTCTGTAAATTGTAAATAATTGCAGTCCCAACACTGATCCCTGAGGCATACCTCTAGTCATTGATCGCAAACCAGAAAGACACCCATTTACCCCCACTCTTTGTTTTCTGTTAGATAATCAATCCTCTATCCATGCTAATACATTACCCTTAACATTGTGCACCTTTATCTCATGTATCAGCCTTTGGTGTGGCACTTTGTCAAACGCCTTCTGGAAACCTAGATACATTCACAGATTCCCCATTGTCCACTACACGTATAATGTTCTCAAAGAATTCCACCAAATTAGTCAAACATGACTTTTGCTTCATGAATCCATGAAGCAAAGGGGACTAAGGGGACAACTTATAATCTTCCTGTTTTTAAACTCCATCCCTCTAGCAATGAAGGACAAAATTCCATTTGCTTTCTTAATTATCTGCTGCACCTGCAAACCAACTTTTTGTGATTCTTGCACAAGGACATCCAGGTCCCTCTGCACAGCAGCTTGCTGCAATCTTTTACTATTTAAATAATAATGTTCTCAAAAAGTTCCATCAGATTAGTCAAACATGACCTGCCCTTCATGATCCCATGCTGCTAATTTCCAGTGGGACAATTTATATCCAGATATCTCGGTATTTTTTTCTTGATGATCGATTCAAGCATTTTCCCTGTTACTGAAGTTAAGCAAACCGGCCAATAGTTACCTGCCTTTGTTTACCTCCTTTTTTAAACGGTGATGTCAGATTTGGTGTTTTCCAATCTGTGGGAACCAACCCAGAGTCCAGCGAATTACCATGCTATCTCCCCCGCCATCTCTTTTAGTACCCTGGGATGCATTCCATCAGAGCCAGGAGACTTATCTACCTTTAGCCCCATTAGCTTGCCAAAAACACTACCTCTTTCATGGTAATGATAGTTCTTAGTTCCTCACCTGCCATCACCTTCTTGTCATCAATTTTTGTTTTTTTTGATGTCTTCCACTGTGAAGATTCGCACAAAATACTTGTTCAATGCCTCAGCCATTTCCTCATTTCCAGTTATTACATCCCCCTTCTCATCCTCTAAAGGACCAATGTTTACTTCAGCCACTCTTTTCCGTTTTACGTATTTGTGGAAACTTTTGCTATCTGTTTTTATATTCTGAGCTTGTTTACTGTCATATCCATCTTACATTTCTTTATAGTTTTTTTGTGGCTTTCTGTTGACCTTGAGAAATTTCCCAATCCTCTAGATTCCCACTAATCTTGACCACTTTGTATACATTTTCTTTCAGGTTGATAACCTTCTTTATTTCCACAGTAATAGTCTCACAACACCAGGTTAAAGTTCAACTGGCTTTTTTGGTAGTATTAGCTTTCAGAGCGTTTCAGGTGAGTGAAGAGTTTGGTTCCTATCCACCAAAGTCTTCTCATGTCCTCTTCTAGCTCTTCTTAACAGTCTCTTTAGCTCCTTCCTGGCTAATTTGTAACTCTCCAGTGCCCTAACTGAGCCTTCATGTCTCATTTTTACATAAGTCTCCTTCTTCCTCTTCACTAGAGATTCAACTTCTTTAGTACACCACGGTTCCCTCACTCGACCACTTCCTCCCTGCCTGACAGGTACATATTTATCAAGGATTTGCAGTAGCTGCTCCTTGAATAAGCTCCACATTTCAGTTGTTCCCAGCCCCTACTCCAACCTACGTATCCTAAATCTCGCCTAGTAGCCTCATAATTACCTTTTCCCTAGCTATAACTTCTGCCCTTCGGTATATACCTATCCCTTTCCATCACTAAGGTAAACATAACCAAATTGTGGTCACTATCACCAAAGTGTTCACCTACCTCCAAGTCTAACACCTGGTCTGGTTCGTTACCCAATACCGAATCCAATGTAGCTTCACCTCTTGTTGGTTTATCTACATACTGTGTCAGGAAACCTTCCTGCACACATTGGACAAAAACTGACCCCTCTAACAGAACCTGTGAATTCTGTGAGAAGTAGGGAAGTAGACCCTCAGAAGGTCTACTGCAGAAGGAAAGTTATACAGTAAATAGCAGAGCCCTAAGAAATATAGGCATGCAAAGGGATCTGGGCGTGCAGATCCACAGTTTCCTGAAGGTGGCAACTCAGATAGACAAGGTGGTCAAGAAGGCATAAGACATGCTGGCCTTCAACGAATGGGGTGTTGTGTATAGGAATTTGAAAATGGTGTTCGAGCTGCATAAGATTTTGTTAAGACTGCGTTTGGAGTATTACAAAGAACAACCCAGCACAAGAAACAGGCCCTTCGGCCCAACGAGCCTGCGCCGCCATCCTAACAAAGAATTTTCCTACACCTACCTTGCCCCGTGTGTATGCTAATGGTATCCCTATTGTAACCAGATTCAGGGGAGAATAGTGTAGGGTCAATTTGGTACACCAATCAGCCTAAAAGCACATCTTTGGGGTGTGGGAGGAAACCAGAGCACCCGGAGGAAACCCACGCAACCACAGGGAGAATGCGCAAACTCCCAGAGACACCGGCCCAAATCCATGTATCTGCACAGCTAGCAGTGATAATCACTGAGCTGTTGTGGTGCCCATTTGCTGGTCCAGGTTTAAGCACACACCATGACACGAAGTACTAGGCCACTCTCGAAACCTCCAAAAGCAGCCCACGCACGACCCACCAGGTGCATGCCCCTCGTTTGACAACAAGGTGGGCTGACACACTGCGGATTAAAAGAGACAAAACATTAACATGTAGTATTACATTTCCAGTATCGTCCCGAGGCTCTGACCCTTTTTAAAACTGTCGCCTATAACCCTCCATCCCTGTGTCACTCATGTGCCTATCTAAGTAAACCTTAAACAACTCCAGCGTGCCTGCCTCAACCACCTTACTTGGTAGCGCATTCCATACCTCCACAACCCTCTGTGTGAAAAACCTCCCTCTAGTATCCATATTATACTTCTCCCCCCTCACCCTTAGCTCATGACCCCTTGTGATATTTGTCTCCAACCTAGGAAAAAGTCTGCCACTGTTGACTCTATCTCTACCTTTCATTATTTTATACACCTCTATCAGATCCTCCCTTAATCTCCATCTTTCTAAGGAGAAGTGCCCCAGTTTACCCAACCTTTCCTCATATCCCAGTCCTGCCATACCAGGCAGCATCCTGGTAAACCTCCTCTGCACTCTCTCCAGGGTCTCCACATCCTTCCGGTAGTAAGGTGACCAGAACTGGATGCAGTACTCCAAATGCGGTCTAACCAACGTTCCATACAACTGAAGCATTAGATGCCAGCTGTTATACTCTATACCCCTTCCTATAAAGGCTAACATACCATAAGCTTTCTTCACAACCTTCTCCACCTGGGTTGCCACTTTCAGAGACTTGTGCACTTGCACTCCCAGGTCCCTCTGCATTTCTATACCCTTAATTGGTCTACCTTTTATCATGTAACTCCTCCCTGCATTATTCCTTCCAAAATGCATCACCTTGCATTTGTCAGGATTAAATGCCATCTGCCATCTATCTGCCCAGTATACTAGCCTATCTATATACTGCTGTGTCACCTGACAATCTTCCTCACTATCCGCCAATCCTGCCATCTTGGTGTCATCTGCAAATTTGCTGATCACACCACATACGCCCTCTTCCAAGTCGTTTATATATATTATGAAGAGAAGAGGTCCCCGTACTGAGTCCTGCGGCACACCACTGGTGACTGACCTCCAGCCAGAAAAGGACCCTTCCACTACTACTGTCTGTCTCCTGTTGCCTAGCCAGTTTGCAATCCATCTAGATACCTGTCCCTGTATCCCATTAGGGGTCCTTGTGCATGAGTCGCAAAAACCCAGCTTGCAGATGCAGCAGGTGGTCAGGAAGGCGAATGGGATGCTGGCCTTCATAGCGAGGGGGATTGAATATAAAAGTAGGAAGGTCTTGCTGCAGCTGTATAGGGCATTGGTGAGGCCGCAGCTGGAGTACTGTGTGCAGTTTTGGGCGCCGCACCTGCGCAAGGATATTTTGGCCCTGGAGGGAGTGCAGAGGAGGTTTACTAGGCTGATACCAGAGTTGAGGGGATTGAGCTATGAGAAGAGGCTGAATAAACTAGGCTTGTACTCGTTAGAGTTTAGAAGAATGAGGGGAGATCTCATTGAGACGTATAAGATGATGAATGGGATGGATAGGATAGAGGTGGAGAGACTCTTCCCGCTCAAAAAAGACAGTAGGACTAGGGGGCACAGCCTCAAGATAAAGGGGAGGCGGTTTAGAACAGAGTTGAGGAGGAACTTCTTCACTCAAAGGGTGGTGAATCTCTGGAATTCTCTGCCCGTTGAAGTGGTGGAGGCTGCCTCGCTAAATATTTTTAAGAAGCGGGTTGATGGGTTTTTGAAAAGAGAAGGGATTAAGGGTTATGGGGAGAGGGCGGGAAGGTGGAACTGAGCCACGACAGATCAGCCATGATCTTATTGAATGGCGGGGCAGGCTCGAAGGGCTAGATGGCCTACTCCTGCTCCTATTTCTTATGTTCTTATGTTAAGCTTTTCTACCAGCCTACCGTGAGGGACTTTGTCAAATGCCTTATTGTGTACAATTCTCGTTGCCACATTACCAGAAGGATATTGATGCATTGTAAAGATGCAGAAGAGATTCACCAAGATGTTGCCTGGTTTGGAGGATATGGACTCTGAAGAAAGGTTGAACAAACTTGGATTTTTTTTATTGGAGCGTCAGAGGATGAAGGGGGAGCTGATTATGACAGGCTTGGATAGAGTGGACAGTCAAAGTCTTTTTCCAAGGGGCGAAGGATCAATTACTCAGGGGCATGGGTTGAGTGAGAGGGCGAGAGTTTAAGAGAGAGGTAAGAGGCAAATTTTTCACACAGGTGAATGCTGGAACGTGCTGCCAGAGGAGTGATGGAAGCAGATTCTACAATAACATTTAAGAGACATCTGGATAGATACACGAATAGGCAGGGAATAGAGGGATCTGGACCATGTCGAGGCTAGAAAATATTAGATTAGAGATGCATCTGTGTCAGCATAGACTTGGTAGGCTGAAGGCCTGTTCCTGTGCTGCATTCTGGTTGTTCTTATTTGATGTTTATTGAGGGAGGTGGATATTCAGTAAAACCTTGGTGACTTTGTGCATTAGTGACTGAGATTAAGCATGCAGATACAGCAGGCAGTAAAGACGGCAAATGGAATCAAATGTTATCATGTCAGCGCCAGCTCTATTCCAGAGGGCCATAGACCTAATCTTAACTGGGTTGTCAGGAGTCCAGCGTTACCTGGATGATATTTGATAACTGGCTCTATCAAAAGAATGAGGAATTCGCAGATACAACAGGTAATAAAGAAGGCAGGTGATATGTTAACTTTCACGGGGAGAAGATTTGAGTATAGGAATTGAAATGTTTGACTGCAGTTGTATAGGGCATTGGAGAGGCCACAGCTGGAGTGGTGTGTGCATTTTGGTGTCCTTATCTGAGGAAGGATGTGCTTGCTATAGAGGGAATGCAGCAAAGATTTACCAGGTTGATTCCTAGTTACTCAGGCACTTGTTCAGGTATACTGAGGGAGAATTTAGCATGGCCAGTGCACATAACCAGCACGCCTTTCGTACATGGGAGGAAACCAGAGCACCTGGAGGAAACACGACCAGACATGGGAGAACGTGAAACTCTGCACAGTTACCCAAGCAGGGAATTGAACCCAGGTCCCTGTGAGGCAGCAGTGCTAACCACTGCATCATCATGCTTTCCATAGCAGATCTGTCACATGAGGAGAGGCAGAGTTGGTTCAGATTGTATTGATTGGAGTTTAGAAGAGTGAGGGATGATCTCTCAGAAATGTATGGAATTTAGACTGGATTAGACAGGGTTGTTCATAAGAACATAAGAACATAAGAAATAGGAGCAGGAGTAGGCCATCTGGCCCTTCGAGCCTGCCCCGCCATTCAATAAGATCATGGCTGATCTGTCGTGACTCAGCTCCACCTTCCCGCCCTCTCCCCATAACCCTTAATCCCTTCTCTTATCAAAAACCCATCGTCATCAATGAGGAACTCGACACCATTAGTCATTTTGAGGCTGGTTGCAGCGTGTCTGAAGATGACTGATCAGGCCAATTCGAGCACAGAATGTCCTGGCACATATTGGACAGACTTGTGTGGACACTTTAGTTGTTGCGCCGGTGGCTCTGGACTTGCGCAGCTCACACTTACGTTGTGCTTCAGCAGTACATCTTGCTTCGTGAGCTTGACAGCCTTTGTGGATGAGGCAGTGCCAGGTAGGGCGGTTTTGTGCCAGCATTTCCCAGGTGGTGGTGTCTATGTCAAGCGACTTCAGGGAGGCTTTGAGTGTGTCTGTGAAACGTTTCTTCTGCCCTCCATGCAAGCATTTTCCAGCAGAGAATTCTCCAAAAAGGAGCTGCTTGGGTATGAGTTCGTCTGACATACGGATGACATGACATGTCCACTGGGTCTGCGCTCTCATCAGCAGTGTGTGGACTGATGGTAGACTTGCTCTAGAGAGAACTTCAGTGTCTGGTACTTTGTCTTGCCATCAGATGCGTAATATTCTGCAAAGACAAGATACGTGGAAATGTTTGAGCTGTCTTTCATGCCTTCGATACACAGTACACGTTTCACAAGCAAACAGGAGGGTCATGAGTATTGCGGCGCTGTAGACCTTCGGTTTTGTTGCTGGGCTGATTCAAAGAACAAAGAATAACCCAGCACGGGAAACAGGCCCTTTGGCCCAACAAGCCCGCGCCGCCGCATCACCCTACACCTATTCTACCCTGCGTATCTACAAATAGAACCCCTGACTTAGCCAGGTTCAGGGGAGAATAGTGTCAATTTGGTAAAACCAATCAGCCTAAGAGCACATCTTTGGGGTGTGGGAGGAAACCGGAGCGCCCGGAGGAAACCCACGCAACCACAGGGAGAATGCACAAACTCCCACAGACACAGGCCCAAATCCATGTATCTGCACAGCTAGCAATGCTAGTCACTGAGCTGTTGCGGCGCCCGTCTACCGGTCCAGGATCAAGCACACACACCGACACGAAGTACTAGGCCACTCCCGGAACCTCCAGGAGCAGCCCACGCACGACCCACCGTGTGCATGCCCCTCGTTTAACAACGAGGTGGACCTCCACCTGCAGAATGAAAAGACAAAAACGTTAATCACAAGCCTGCCTTTCCGGTGTCTCCCTCGACGTTCCCCTACAGAGGGGCGCAGTCTACTGAAAGCAGAACTTGCCTTTGCTATTCTGCAGTTAACTTCTGTATCAATAGTCACTGCTTGGAAGAGGGTGCTGCCAAGATAAGTGAACTGGTCCACTGCCTGTAGTTTCTGCCCTTTGATTATGATTATGGGTTCTGTGTACGGTGCATGAGGAGCAGGCTGGTGCATGACTTCGGTCTTTTTAACGTTGATGGTGAGTCCAAAGTTGTCACAAGCCGTTGAAAATTTGTCCGTACTGACTTTCGTCTCTGGTTTTGAGCCAACATACAGGGCGCAGTCATCGGCAAAGAGGAAATCTCTCAGAACAGTCTCCTTCACTTTGGTAATAGCTTGAAGTCTCCTCAGGTTGAAAAGCTTCCCATCCACTCTGTACTTGAGGCTGATTCCAGCAACACTGTCCTGGAAGGCATCATTCAGCATGGCAGTAAACATCATGCTGAACTGTGTGGGTGCGAGCACACAGCCGTGTTTGACGCCATTGGTGACTGGGAATGCCTCAGAGGATTCTCTGCCATCCAGTACTCTGGCCATCATGCCACCATGGAACTGGCATACAATCTGAATGAATTTGGGGGGGCAGCCAAACTTTGACATGATCCTCCACAGGTCTTGTTGGCTTACAGTGTTGAAGGCTTTCGCGAGGTCAACAAAGGTTGTGTAGAGCTTGCAATTCTGCTCCTGACACTTCTCCTGAAGTTGGCGCACAGCAAAAATCGTGTCAGTAGTCCCATGACCTTTGTGGAAGCCACACTGTGACTCTGGAAGCAGGCCCAGCTCCAGATGAGTGACCAGACGATTTAGCAGGACTCTTGCAAGGGTTTTTCCTGTGATGGAGAGCAGCAATATTCACTGGTGGTTGTTGCATACTTGCCCATTGCCCTTCCTCTTGTAGAGGTGTACGATGGAAGCATCTTTAAGCTTCTGAGGAATGGATCCTTGCTTCCAAAAGGACAGGAACAACTCGGTGAGCTTCTCGATAAGTGCAGGACCAGCAACTTTATAGATCTCTGCGGGTATGGCATCTGCCCCTTGGGCTTTGCCACTGGATAGCTGTTGTTATCAACCTGGGGAATCCTGTCTATTGCCTCATTGTTAATAGATGACGGTCGGTTGAGGACGGCTTCAAAGTGTTCAGCCCATCTCTGTAGGATCTGAGCCCTCTCTGTAATGAGAGTTGTACCATCTGTACTCAGGAGGAGGGAGCTCCTGAGAGATTGAGGTCCATGGAGGGTGTTGAGGACTTCATAGAATCATTTCAAGTCATTTCATAGAACACTACAGCACAAACAGGCCCTTCGGCCCACGAGTTGCGCCAATCACATCAACACCTATCTATAACCCCCAATCCCATAAAACCCCATATACTCATCCAGAAGTCTCTTAAAAGACCCCAGCGAGTTCGCCTCCACAACCACTGACGGCAGCCGATTCCACTCACTCACCACCCTCTGAGTGAAAAACTTATCCCTAACATCACTTCTGTACTTTCCTCCCCGCACCTTAAATCTGTGTCCTCTCGTAGCGACCATTTCAACCCGGGGAAATAGCCTCTGAGAATCCACCCTATCCATTTCTCTCAACATTTTATAAACCTCTATCAGGTCGCCTCTCAACCTTCGTCTCTCCAGGGAAAAGAGACTCAGCTCCCTCAACCTAACTTCATAAGGCATGCCTCCCAGTCCAGGCAACATCCTTGTAAATCTCCTCTGTACCCTTTCAATAGCTTCTACGTCTTTCCTATAGTAAGGCGACCAGAACTGCGCACAGTACTCCAAATGAGGCCTGACAAGGGTCTTATAAAGTTGCAGCATTACCTCCCGACTCCTAAACTCAATCCCTCGATTAATGAAGGCCAGTACACCTTCTTGACCACCTCTTCCACCTGCGAGGCCGATTTAAGAGTCCTGTGGACCCGGACCTCAAGATCCTTCTGCTCTTCAACACTACTAAGACTCCTGCCCTTGATAGTGTACTCGTTCATCCCGTTGGTTCTGCCAAAATGGACGACTACGCATTTATCCGCGTTGAAGTTCATCTGCCACTTCTCCGCCCAGTCCTGCATCCTATTTATGTCCTGCTGCAACTTTTGACATCCTTCCAGACCATTTCTGTCAGCATATCCCTGTATTTCATCTGCCTTGGCGCTCAGCCAGGCATCCTGCATTTTACGCAGTTTATTCTGGACTGTCCTGCAAGCAGTGGTAAAAGCATTTTTCTTGGCAGCTGAAGATGGGTCGTTCTGACAGGCTCAATGAAGACGGTGCTTTTCAACAAGTATTGCCGGTTTCTCCTCATCATTCTCATCAAACCAATCATGCTGCTTGCGGGTAGAGGGCCCGAGCGACTTCAGCGCAGATGTATGGATAGCATCCCTGAAGCATTCCCAGTTGTCCTCAGTGCTGCCTGCGAGGTGTAGATCAGCAAGCATGATTTCTAAGTCTTCAGCCATTGCTGAAGCTATGCTGGGGTTCTTTAGCTTGGCCGCATTGATTCTTTTCATAACCTTGCTTCCTTGTGGTCGCCTCTTAGGTCTGATGCGGAGCCTCATTTTAGAGACAGTGAGCCTGTGACCTGCCCAGCTGTCAGCAACACACATGGCCTTGGTTACTCTGACATCCTGCCTGTCTTCTCCTGACAATGACATAGTCGATAAGATGCCAATGCTTAGAGCGGGGGTGCATCCAGGAGGTCTTGTTACGGGTAGGCAGACGGAAGGTTGTGTTGGTGATGAGGAGGTCGTGTGCTGCACAGGTCTTCAGTAAGAGTAGGCCATTACTGTTACACTTGCCCACTCCATGACTTCCTGCCATGTTGCAGAGTCACAACCTACTCTTGCATTGAAATCGCCAAGCAAGATCAGCTTGTCGGTACTTTTCATTGCTGATAGTAGGGCATCTAGTTCTTCGTAGAACTTGTTTTTCATCACGTCAGAGTTATTCATTGGGGGGGCATAGCCGCTGATCAGGGTGGCTTGACTTCTGTTCTGTAGAAGAAGCTGTAATGTCATAAGCCGGTCATTCACACCCTTGAGTAGACTATCAAGTTTTTGAACAAGATGATTCCTGATGGCAAGTCCAACTCCAGCATTACGACGCGCATCGCTGCTGCGACCGCTCCAGAAAAAAGTGTATCCACCTCCAGTTTCAGTCAACTGACCTACATTGGCAAGACGAGTTTCACTCAGGGCTGCAATGTCAATGTTGAATCTTGCAAGCTCTCTGGCAACTAAGGCTATTCTATTTACCATTTATATCGATGATCTGGAGGAGGGGGCTGAGTGTAGGGTGACGAAATTTGCTGATGACACAAAGATGAGTGGAAAAGCAAATTGCGTGGAGGGTGTGGAAAGTCTGCAGAGAAATCGGGATAGGCTGAGTGAGTGGGTGAGGACCTGGCAGATGGAGTATAACGTTAACAAGCGTGAGGTTATCCACTTTGGCAGAAATAATAGTAGGAGGGATTATTATTTAAAAGGCCAAAAGCTGCAGCATGCTACGGTGCAGAGGGACCTGGGGGTCCTTGTGCATGAGTCACAAAAACCCAGTCTGCAGGTGCAGCAGGTGATCAAGAAGGCGAATGGAATGCTGGCCTTTATAGCGAGGGGGATAGAATATAAAAGCAGGGAGGTCTTGCTGCAACTATACAGGGCACTGGTGAGGCCACAGCTGGAGTACTGTGTGCAGTTTTGGTCGCTGCACTTGCGCAAGGATATATTGGGCTTGGAGGGAGTGCAGAAGAGGTTCACTAGGCTGATACCAGAGATGAGGGGGTTGGACTATGAAGAGAGACTAAATAGACTGGGTCTGTACTCATTGGAGTTTAGAAGGATGAGGGGGGATCTTATAGAGACGTATAAGATAATGAAGGGGGTGGGTGGGGTGATAAGAGGATAGAGTGATAAGATAAGGGGGGGGTGCAGTTTAGATCAGAGTTGAGAAGGAACTTCTTCATTCAAACGGTGGTGAATCTCTGGAATTCTCTGCCCGTTGAAGTGGTGGAGGCTACCTCGCTAAATATATTTAAGTCACAGGTAGATATGTTTTTGATAGAGAGGGGAATTAAGGGTTATGGGGAGAAAGCAGAAAAGTGGAACTGATCCACTTCAGATCAGCCATGATCTTATTGAATGGTGGGACAGGCTCAAAGGGCTAGATTGCCTACTCCTGCTCCTATTTCTAATGTTCTCTCTGGTCTGTTTGCTGTAGGGTTGTCCAAAAGCATGCGCACGTTCCAAGTGCCAGTGGTGAGCGGTGTCACCTTGTGTTTTATTTTGTGTGTTCAACTGCAAGATGGGATCCCTGCCAGCCGTGGTAAACTGGGCAGGGTGTAGTGAAGCAGGCAATGTTTAGGGCACCTTTTCTAGCCCCTTCCTCATTCTACGGTGGTGAGCAGTGTGTTCCTGAAGAGGCGTGGGCTCGTTGGGCCAAAGGGCCTGTTTCCTGGGCTATTTTTGTTCTTTGCTCTTTGACTGCTCAGCTGCCCAGGTAGACGCCGAGTTCCACTGCTGCTTCGGTCAGCGGAAAACGACCATTAGACCTGAGCTGCATGCGTGCAGGTCCCTGACTACAGCTCCCAGTGTATCCACACCTGCTGCTTCATCACTCACCCATCGCCACAGGACTTCAAGGATTGAACAGGACACATGATGATGGTATCGAAACTAGCGCTTGATTTGGATTAAAGTGAGGGAGAGTTGCGCAGCATCAGCCTCACTCTCTCTTCCCAATTCCCATCTAGATGCAGTGTCGAGACAAGGTAGATTCAGGAAGAAAGTTCCCAATGGTGCAGGAGTCACCATACTTTGAGGATAGAACATAGAACACTACAGCACAAACAGGCCCTTCGGCCCACGAGTTGCGCCGATCACATCAACACTTATCTATAATCCCCAATCCCATAAAACCCCATATACTCATCCAGAAGTCTTTTAAAAGACCCTAGCGAGTTCGCCTCCACCACCACTGACAGCAGCCGATTCCATTCACTCACCACCTCTGAGTGAAAAACTTATCCCTTACATCACTTCTGTACTTTCCTCCCCGCACCTTAAACCTGTGTCCTCTCGTAGCGACCATTTCAACCCAGGGAAATAGCCTCTGAGAATCCACCCTATCTATTCCTCTCAACATTTTATAAACCTCTATCAGGTCGCCTCTCAACCTACGTCTCTCCAGGGAAAAGAGACCCAGTTCCCTCAACCTATAATAGGATAATGGAAAAATCTTTCAGGACTGAAGTGAGGAAAAGTTTCTTCACACAGAGTATTGAATGTGTGGAATTTAATACCACAGAAAATAGTTGGGGCCAAAACATGATTTCAAGCAGAAATTAGGTATAGCTCTTGGGGCTAAAGGAATCGAGGGATATGGTGGAAGACAAGGTCAGGATATTGAATTTGATGATCAAAATGAATGGCAGAGCAATTCGAAGGGTTGAATAGCCTACTCCTGCTTCTATTTTCTATGTTTCTAAAGAATCAGTTCCTTGTTTCAGTACCCTATGATACAGGAACTGCAGGCTATTAATAGCTTCAGGGTTAGGGTTAGAACCCTAACCTAGCCTGTGTGTGTTTGCGACATATTTATGATATATATGTATATGCAATTGTGTGTGTACATATACTGGTGTGTGTATGTCTGTATTGGGCGCCCAGATGCAAATGGAGAAATATGTAGTATTATAAATAAGAGTGTTTTTGTATTTCCATCACAGTTTTCACCACCGTATGATATTTGAAAGCATCTCACAGACAATAATTACTTCTGTAGTAGTCACTGAAACTTGAGAGACGTGTGGAGATTACTACATAGTCGGACTTTTATGAGCAATTAATAGCTGAAAAAATGCACCTTGGAATTGTTTGTCTCATTGAAATGTGCCATGTTACTGAAAAGGTTGGGATCTACTGCCAGGAGGAATTCCAGGAATGTGTATAGGATAGCTTTCAGGACCAAAATATTGAGGAACAAACTCAAGAACAGGCCATCCAGTGCTGGGTATTATTTATTGAGAAAGGAATCATTGGCAATCTAGATATGCAAGACCCTTTGGGCATGAGATACTATAATATGGCAGAATTCTTCCTCATTGTTCCTGTGGAGCAGAGTTGAGAGGCAGCGATTTTTGGGCGAGTGAGGAGGCAGCAAAAAGGTAGCAAAAAGTTTATACTGGGTAACTTTTTATTTTAGTTTTAAAGTCGCGAGTTTCGGCGGTTTTTTTTTAAAATTAAGTTAGAAACCGGAAGTCGTCACTAGGGCGCTTGCCGGTACTTGTAGTTTTTTTTTCGGGCCCCTAACCCTATAAATTAGCGCAGAGAGGATACCCGATTCTCTACACTGGTAGAGAATCCCACCCTTCCACCTCCTCTAACCTAATTATAAGTGTGGGGGAAGGTTTTTTTTTATATATTTTTATTTTTCTGCTGGGAATAGTTTCAGGGATGGCAGTTCAGGCTGTAAGCTGCATCTCCTGTGGGATGTATGTCGTGAGGGAGTCCAGCAGTGTTTCAGGTGGTTTTACTTGTGGGAAGTGTGTAAAAGTGCAGTTTCTGGAGGAGCGTGTAAAGGAGCTGGAGGTGGAATTAGAGGAGCTCCGCATAATCCGGAAAGTGGAGGAGGACTTAGAAAGGAGTTACAAGGAGATAGTTACTCCTAGAAATGAGTCTTGGGTCACTGTCAGGAAGAGGGGAAAGAAGCAGTTGGGGGGTCAATCCCCTGGGGCTGTTCCCCTCCAAAATAGGTTTTCGGTCCTGGAGGCTACAGTTGAGGAGGAATCAACTGGGGATAGCCAAAGGGAGCAGGTCTCTGGGGGTGAGCCTATTGGGAAATCTCAGGTGGTTAGGGGTAAGAGGTTGGGCCTCATGATTGGGGACTCCACAGTTAAGGGGACGGATAGGAGAGTTGGAAGTAAGGGTAGGGACTCGGGGCTGGTGTGTTGCCTACCTGGGGCTGGGGTCCGGGATGTATCGGACAGGGTATTCAGGACTCTTAGGGGAGAGGGAGATCAACCCCAAGTTATAGTTCATGTGGGGACACATGACATAGGGAGATTAAGGGAAGGGGAAATTAAACAAAGATTTATGGAGTTGGGGTGGAAACTAAAGGCCAAGTCTGGAAGAATAGTTATATCCGGACCCTTGCCTGTGCCACGGGATAGTTTAGAGAGGAATGGAGAGAGGGAAAGTTTGAACTCGTGGCTGAGGGGATGGTGCAGGAGGGAGGGGTTCAGGTACTTAAGCAATTGGGGCTCATTCTGGGGAAGGCGGGACCTCTATATGAGTGATGGTTTGCACCTGAACCAGAGGGGAATCAATATCCTGGGGGGTAAATTTGCAAAGGCTATGCGGGGAGGTTTAAACTGATTTGGGGGGGGGTGGGATATTGAGTAGAGGGGGTGAAAGGGAGGGGGGCATAGATGGGGAATGCAAGGCACGGCGTAGTGGGGGGTGGGGCGGAGCAGGGTTTGAAATGCATGTGCTTTAATACTTTAAAGGTAGGGGAGGACCGCAGGAAACATGGGAGGGAGGTTAGACAGGAGGTGGAGAAGGGAAATGCCCAGACTGAGGGGCTGAAGTGTGTATATTTTAATGCAAGGAGTATAGTAAATAAGGTAGATGAGCTTAGGGCGTGGATAGCTGCTTGGGAATGTGATGTGGTGGCCATTACGGAGACTTGGATGTCTCAGGGACAGGACTGGGTACTTCAGCTGCCAGGTTTCAGATGTTTCAGGAAGGACAGGGAGGCTGGCAGAAGAGGTGGTGGAGTGGCACTGTTAATAAGGGACAGTGTCATGGCTGCAGAGAAAGAGGATGCCGTGGAGGGACTTTCCACAGAGTCTCTGTGGGTGGAAGTTACGAACAACAAAGGGTCGAAAACTTTGCTGGGTGTATTCTATAGGCCGCCCAATAGTGACAGGGAAGTTGAAGTGCAGATAGGGAACCAGATTCTGGAGAAATGTATTAAAAACAGAGTGGTCGTGATGGGAGACTTCAATTTCCCAAACATCGACTGGAATATCCCTAGAGTAAGGGGTTCGGCTGGAGAGGAGTTTGTTAGGTGTGTTCAGGAAGGTTTCCTGACACAGTATGTGGACAAGCCTACGAGGGGAGAGACAGTACTTGACCTGGTACTGGCGAATGAACCAGGGCAGGTGATGGATCTCTCGGTAGGAGAGCATCTTGGGAATGGTGACCATAATTCTATCTCCTTCACAATTGCATTGGAACGAGATAGGATCAGACAGGCTAGGAAGGTGTTTGTCTGGAGTAAGGGGAGATACGAAGAAGTCAGGAAGTTACTTGGACAAATAAACTGGAAGGAGGCATTCTTAGGGAAGAGTACCGAAGGAAGATGGCGGATATTCAAGGAATGTTTGTCTGGCGCTCTGCATGACAATGTTCCGATAAGGCAAGGGGGTTTTGGTAGGTCGTGGGAACCGTGGTGCACGAAGGCTGTGTTGAACCTAGTCAGGAGGAAAAGGAAGGTGTACAAAAGGTTCAGGGAACTAGGAGAGGTTAAGGATCTTGAAGAATATAAGGACTGTAGAAAGGAGGTTAAAAGGGAAATTAGGAGAGCCAGAAGGGGTCATGAGAAGACCTTGGCGGGTAAGATTAAAGAAAATCCCAAGGCCTTCTATAAGTATGTGAAAGGTAAAAGGGTGAGAAGGGAAAGGATAGGACCTATAAAAGATGAAGGGGGAAAGGTCTGTGTAGAACCAGAAGAAATGGCGGAGGTGCTTAATGAGTACTTTGCAAGAGTATTCACAGTGGAAGCTGATTTGGGAGATCTTGCTATGGACTTGCAGCAGGTGGAAAAGATTGAGTACGTGGACATTAAGGAGGAGGATGTGTTAGAACTTTTGAATTCTATCAAGGTAGATAAGTCGCCGGGACCAGATGGGATGTACCCCAGGATACTGTGGGAGGCCAGGGAAGTGATTGCAGAGCCCTTGGCGATGATCTTTGCGTCGTCAATGGAGACGGGAGAGGTTCCGGAAGATTGGAGGATTGCGGATGTAGTCCCTATTTTCAAGAAAGGGAACAGAGATAGCCCGGGAAATTACCGCCCGGTGAGTCTGACCTCAGTGGTTGGTAAGCTGATGGAGAGGCTTCTGAGGGACAAGATTTACGAGCATTTGGTGAGGTTTGACATGATCAGGAATAGTCAGCATGGATTTGTCAAGGGCAGGTCGTGCCTTACGAGCCTAGTTGAGTTCTTCGATAATGTGACTGAACACATTGACGAAGGAAGTGCCGTGGACGTAGTGTACATGGACTTCAGCAAGGCTTTTGATAAGGTCCCCCATGCAAGACTTCTTGAGAAGGTGAGAGGGCATGGGATCCAAGGGCCTTTGGCCTTATGGATCCAGAACTGGCTTGCCTGCAGAATGCAGAGAGTGGTTGTGGATGGGTCTTTTTCGGAATGGAGGTCAGTCACCAGTGGGGTGCCCCAGGGATCTGTTCTGGGACCCTTGTTGTTTGTCATTTTCATAAATGACCTGGATGAGGAAGTGGAGGGATGGGTTAGCAAGTTCGCTGATGACACGAAGGTCGGCGGTGTTGTGGATGGTCTGGAAGGATGTCAAAAGTTGCAGCAGGACATAGATAGGATGCAGGAATGGGCGGAGAAGTGGCAGATGGACTTCAACGCGGATAAATGTGTAGTAGTCCATTTCGGCAGAACCAACGGGATGAACGAGTACACTATTAAGGGCAGGGGTCTTAGTAGCGTTGAAGAGCAGAAGGATCTCGGGGTCCGGGTTCACAGGACTCTTAAATCGGCCTCGCAGGTGGAGGAGATGGTCAAGAAGGCGTATGGTGTACTGGCCTTCATTAATCGAGGGATTGAGTTTAGGAGTCGGGAGGTAATGCTGCAACTTTACAGGACCCTCGTCAGGCCTCATTTGGAGTACTGTGCGCAGTTCTGGTCGCCTCACTATAGGAAAGACGTAGAAGCTATTGAAAGGGTGCAGAGGAGATTTACAAGGATGTTGCCTGGACTGGGAGGCATGCCTTATGAAGATAGGTTGAGGGAGCTGGGACTCTTTTCCCTGGAGAGGCGAAGGTTGAGAGGCGACCTGATAGAAGTTTATAAAATGTTGAGAGGAATAGATAGGGTGGACTCTCAGAGGCTATTTCCCCGGGTTGAAATGGTTGCTACGAGAGGACACAGATTTAAGGTGCGGGGAGGGAAGTACAGAGGTGATGTTAGGGGTAAGTTTTTCACTCAGAGGGTGGTGAGTGAATGGAATCGGCTGCCGTCGTCGGTGGTGGAGGCGAACTCGCTGGGGTCTTTTAAAAGACTTCTGGATGAGTATATGGGGTTTAATGGGATTGGGGGTTATAGATAGGTCTATAGATTGGTGGGGTTGATGCGATCGGCGCAACTCGAGGGCCGAAGGGCCTGTTTGTGCTGTAATGTTCTATGTTCTATGATGGAGAGTGACTAAGTTGATTCTAAGAGTAGGGTCCTGAATTGATGTATTGTTGCACAGGGCCTTGGTGAGGCCACATCTATTGTGTGCAGTTCTGGTCTCCTTATCTGAGGAAGATGTTCTTGCTTTTGAGGGAGTGCAGCGAAGATTTACCAGGCTGATTCTGGGCACGGCGAGTCTGATGTATGAGGAGAGATCGGCTAGGTTAGGATGTTTTCACTGGAGTTCAGACGAATGAAGGGGGATCCCAGGAGACTTATAAAATTCTAACAGGACTAGACAGCTAGATGCAGGGAGGATGTTCCCGATGATGAAACTGTCCAGAACCAGGGGTCATAGTCTGAGGTTACAGGATAGTCCATTTAGGATGGAGATGAGGAGACTTTGTTCACCCAAAGAGTGGTGAGCCTGTGGAATTCATTACCACAGGAAGTAGTTGACGCCAAAACATTGAATGTATTCAAGAAAGAGATGGATCCAGCACTTGGGGTGAATGGGATTAAAGGTTATAGGGAAAAAGCAAGATTAGGGCTGTGGAGTTGGACAGTCAGCCATGATCGTAATGAATAGCGGAGTAGACTCAAAGGCCCCTTTCCATCTTCTATGTTTCTATCTTAATGAAGGAAACTACGATGGTATGAGGTGCAAGTTGGCTGTGATGTACTGGGGAACATCACTTAATGAGACGACGATGGATAGGCAATCGCTAACATTCAAAGAGCACATTGATAAACTAGAACAATTTTTCATTCCTGCCGGCATAAAATTAAAAGAGGAAAGGTTGTCAAACCGTAGCTTACAAGGGGAATTAAAGATGCTATTAGATTCAAGGAAAAGGCGTACAAATTGGCCAGAAAAAACAGCAGACCTGAGGATTGGGGGCAGTTTTAGAATTCATCAAAGGAAGACCAAGGGATTGATTAAGAATTGGCACGATAGAGTTTGAGAGAAAGTTTTCAGAGAACATAACTTTCTCTAGCTTTGTGAAGAGGAAACGATTGGTGAAGGCTCATGACTTACAGTCAAAAACAAGGGGATTTATAATGGGGAACAAAGAAGTGGCTGACCAACTAAATCCATGCTTTAGTTCTGTCTTCACAAGGGAACTTGCAAATAACATATCAGAAATGTTGGGAATGCAGAGTTTAGTGAGAGGGAGCAACTGAAGCAAATCAGTATGGAAATTGATGGATTTGAAGGCCAATAATTCCTCAGGCCAATAAATAAATAATCTACATGTCAGAGTTCTTAAAGAAGTAGTCATAGAAAAAGTGAATGCATTGGTGGTCATCTTCCAAGATTCTAGACTCATACTCTCCTTGCCTGTCCTGGTAGCTTTCTTTTCACACTCCTCTTGGTGTTGCTGATAGTATGTCTGCTGTTCTGTTCTCACACTCTCCTCTAAGTGCTGCTGACTGCTTGTCTTAGTGTCCTCCTGTAGGTAATTCTGACTGCCTATCTTTGTGTCCTCCTCTCGCATTCTTATCCAGGTGTTGCTGACTGCCCATTGTGGTGGCCTCCTTTCGCACTCTCCTCTAGCTGCCGCTGGTTGCCTGTCCCAGTGTCCTCCTTTCGCACACTCATCCTTTGAATGAGCAATATGACTTTGAATCATAGAATAAAAGAATCATAGACTTAGTGCCATTGGAGATTGTTTCTGTTCAAGTAGTCATCTAGTGCCCTCTTGAATGCCCTGATTAAACTTGCCTCCACACATCCAGGCAGTGCAGTCCAGCCATGAACCGCTCATTTTGTGAAAAAGTTTTCTCTCACATTGCACTTGCTTCTTTTGCAAATCACTGAATCTGTGCCCTCTCTTGATCCTTTTATATAAGGGAATAGTTTTTGCCTATCTACTCTGTCTAGCTCCTCATTTCCCAAAGACCTCATACAGCTCCTTCACCACTCCATTTCTTTTTTTCAGCCCTGACCCCTCCCCATATTCTCACTGCTTCCTCTATGTCTCACCTCCCAAACACTAAAGACCTCATCTGCTGCTTTTTATCCACGCCAACTCTTCCTTCTCTGTCCTTCAATTGTCACATCCTTCTGCAGTTCTGATGAAAGGTTGTAGATGTGAAACATTTTTTCCTCCCTCAATAAATGCTGTCTGACATGAAAGTATTCCCAGCATTTTCCCAATATTCATTTCATATTTTCAACATTACAACATTTTTTGTTTTGCAAGATAATTTTTATTAAATAGTTTTAATTGGGGCATAGATAAGGTAGATAATCAACATCTTTTCCCAAAGGTAAGAGAGTTTAAAACTAGAGGGCACAGTTTAAGATGAGAGGGGAGAGATACAAAAGGGTCCAGAAGGGCAATTATTTCACTCACAGGGTGGTGAGTGTCTGGACCGAGTAGTAATAGAGGTGGGTACAATTTTGTCTTTTGAAAAGCATTTAGACAGTTACATGGGTAAGATGGGTATAGAGGGATATGGGCCAAATGCAGGCAACTGGGACCAGCTTAGTGGTAAAAATTGGACAACATGGACAAGTTAGGCTGAAGGACCTGCTTTCATGCTGTAAACCTCTGATTCTAATTCATTTCTCAACATTGTAATATCTTTGTGTGTCTGCACATTAACAGAATTTGAACAGGATCCTCTTGTTTAATTAACAGAGCAAAGCAGAAAGGTTCTTTAATATCGTGGGACAGACAATTGAAAGTTTTGTGAAATCTCTAGATGGAAGTGTCAAGGAGCAACAGAATCTGGATTCAGATGAAAACCAGTTTGTTCTGGCATTGGCAGGAATTGTAACAAGTAAGCTCCATTCCAGTTTAAAACCAGCTTCTGTATTCTGTAGAGCATTCCTAACACCTGTGCTAAATTTTTGATCATATCTGTTCCTTTACTAATTAAAAATCTATTTATCTTAGTCTTTAACTTACTTAACAACACAGCCTCTACAGCAAAGATTTTCAGAGATTCACCGTCCTCAGGGAAGAAATTCTTCCTCATTTGTGTTTAAATAGATGACCCTATGCTCTGTGTTGGACATATTTTTAATTAGTAAGGGAAGCAAAATTTATGGAAATAAAGCAAGAAAGTGGAGCTGAAGATCTCATTGGATGGTGGAGCAGACTTGATATGCCAAATGGCCTACTTCTGAACCCATATCTTATAGTCTCACGGATTGCTTGAGTATCTTGTTTGAGGCAAGATACCCTTTGGCAGTGACCATATACCCTTTGGGATAGGCCTTTGACAAGGAAACTGATGAAGGTAAAAGCACATAGGATCCAATAATAACATGGAAAGATAGATCCAAGATGTCTTAGTGGTAGGACACAGAGGGTGGTGGTAGAAGACTGTTTGTGTGACTGGAGGTCAGTGTCCAATGTTGTAGCACTGGGCTCAGTGCTAGACCTCTTACCATTTGCGATACACTCAGAAGGATCTGGGTGTGTTTGTCCACAGATGCCTAAAGGTAGCAGACAGTTTAAAGGGCATTTAAGAAGGAATATGGGGCACTTGGGCGAATGGGGGGCTGATTGAGGTGTACAACATATGGTGATATAGAGAAGGTGGATAGGAATTAGCTATTCCCCTTAGGAAAAGGGTCGATAACGAGGGGGCATAATTTTAAAGTGAGGAGCAGGAGGTTTAGAGAGGATTTTGGAACAGACTTTTCATTGAGGGTGGTGGGTGTCTGGAATTCACTGCTTGGGAGGGTAGTAGAGGCAGGAAACCTGACAAACTTGAAAAGGCAAGTAGATGAGCACTTGAAATGTCATAACACTTAAGGCAAGGGCCAAGTGCTGGGAAATGTAGAGTTAGTGTAGTTTTGTTGGTGCAAACTTTTGGCCTTGGAGGGATTTCAATGCAGGTTTACAAGGATGATACCTGGACTTCAGGAGTTAAGCTACACAGAGAGATTAGACAAATTAGGCCTTTATTCCCTCAAATTCAGAAGTTTGAGGCGTCATCTTATAAAAGTTTGGATGAGAATATAGATTAGTAAGTTTGCAGATGACACCAAGATTGGTGACATAGTGGACGGTGAAGAAAATTAGAAGAACATAAGAAATAGGAGCAGGAGTAGGCCATCTGGCCCTTCGAGCCTGCCCCGCCATTCAATAAGATCATGGCTGATCTGTCGTGGCTCAGCTCCACCTTCCTGCCCTCTCCCCATAACCCTTAATCCCTTCTCTTATCAAAAACCCATCAACCCGTTTCTTAAAAATATTTAGCGAGGCAGCCTCCACCACTTCAACGGGCAGAGAATTCCAGAGATTCACCACCCTTTGAGTGAAGAAGTTCCTCCTCAACTCTGTTCTAAACCGCCTCCCCTTTATCTTGAGGCTGTGCCCCCTAATCCTACTGTCTTTTTTGAGCGGGAAGAGTCTCTCCACCTCTATCCTATCCATCCCATTCATCATCTTATACGTCTCAATGAGATCTCCCCTCATTCTTCTAAACTCTAACGAGTACAAGCCTAGTTTATTCAGCCTCTCCTCATAGCTCAATCCCCTCAACTCCGGTATCAGCCTAGTAAACCTCCTCTGCACTCCCTCCAGGGCCAAAATATCCTTGCGCAGGTGCGGCGCCCAAAACTGCACACAGTACTCCAGCTGCGGCCTCACCAATGCCCTATACAGCTGCAGCAAGACCTCCCTACTTTTATATTCAATCCCCTTCGCTATGAAGGCCAGCATCCCATTCGCCTTCCTGACCACCTGCTGCACCTGCAAGCTGGATTTTTGCGACTCATGCACAAGGACCCCGAGGTCCCTCTGCACCATCGCCTGCTGCAGTTTTTCGCCACGTAAGTAATAGTCCTTCCTATCATTCTTCCTACCAAAGTGGACCACCTCACACTTGCCAACATTAAATTCCATTTGCCATTTCCTGGCCCATTCGCCCAGCCTATCTAGATCCTTCTGCAGACTCTCCACACCCTCCTCACAATTTGCCTTTCCCCCAATCTTGGTGTCATCAGCAAATTTCGACACCCTGCACTCGGTTCCCTCCTCCAGATCATCTATATAAATGGTAAATAGCTGAGGCCCCAGCACCGACCCCTGGGGCACCCCACTAGTCACCAACCGCCAATCCGACTAGTGGGGTGCCCCAGGGGTCGGTGCTGGGGCCTCAGCTATTTACCATTTATATAGATTATCTCAGATTATATAGAATTATCTCAGATTGCAATGGGATCTTGATCAATTAGGCCAGCGGATGCTACAAATTGCAGATGGAGTTTTAGACAAATGTGAGTTGATGCATTTTGGTAGATTGAACCAGGGCAGGACTTACTCAGTTAATGGTAGGGTGTTGGGAAGAGTTACAGAACAAAGAGATCTAGGGGTACATGTTCATAGCTCCTTGAAAGTGGAGTCACAGGTGGACAGAGTGGTGAAGAAGGCATTCGGCATGCTTGGTTTCATCGGTCAGAATATTGAATACAGGAGTTGAATGTCTTGTTGAAGTTGTAAAAGACATTGGTAAGGCCACACTTGGAATACTGTGTGCCATTCTGGTCTCATTATTACAGAAAGGATATTATTAAACTAGAAAGAGTGCAGAAAAGATTTACTAGGATGCTACCAGGATTTAATGGATTGAGTTATAAGGAGAGGATGGATAGACTGGGACTTTTTTCTCTGGAGCGTAGGAGGCTGAGGGGTGATCTTATAGAGGTCTAAAACATAATGAGGGGCATAGATCAGCTAGATAGTCAATATCTTTTCCCAAAAGTAGGGGAGTCTAAAACTAAAGGCATAGGTTTAAGGTGAGAGGGGAGAGATACAAAAATGTCCAGAGGGGCAATTTTTTCACACAGAGAGTGGTGAGTGTCTGGAACAAGCTGCCAGAGGTTGTAGTAGAAACATGTACAATGTTGTCTTTTAAAAAGCATTTAGGCAGTTACATGGGTAAGATGGGTATAGAGCGATATGGGCCATATGTGGGCCCAGTCCTTTACCAACTATGTACTTATGCTACCTATTACTTTTATGTTAATTACAGATGTGGCTGCTGTAGCCTGTGGTCGGGAATTCTTGGTTAATTCTTCTCAAATTTTGTTGGAAACGCTGTTGCAGCTCCTGGCAGAAATGAAGGCAGGTCTATGCACCAAGCTCAAAGTGTGAGTGTTGGATCAACACAAGCCTTACTGTTTTCTAGAAATCTACTTTGTCATGATTTTATTTATTATTGTCACATGTATTGAGATACAGTGAAAGGTATTGTTTCTTGCACGTTATACAGACAAAGCATACAGTGCATTGAAAACATAGGGGAAAAGAAAAGAATAGGTCACAGAATATAGTGTTGCTGTTACAGATAGGATGAAGAGAACGATCAGCATAATATATGATAGAATCATTCAAAAGTCCGATGGCAACAAAGAACAAGGCAAGAAGGAGTCACAAAATGTCCTTGCCAGACAGGATTAAGGAAAATCCCAAGGCATTTTATACATGTATTTGGAACAAGAAAGTGGCTAGAGAAAGAATTGGTCCACTTAAGGACAAAGGAGGTGGCCAATTTCTCTACCTCCATGGCATATCCCTTTCTCACTCTCTAACAACACAGCCAATGTCATCCTACTTCAGGTAGGAGCGTGCTGCCCCCTGCCCTGAAACAAAAACCAGGCTACTCACCTGCCACTTTGAATAGACTCAGTAATTGAATGGTCTCCTTTTGAGCTATAATTTCTAAAACTATATGCTTACAAAAAATTACGTTGATTAATTTTGCAAAGGTATAATGTTGAACAAAATTTCTTCTTTTTGCAGACTAATGCTAATGTGTTTGTACAATGTAAGCATTAACCTGAAAGGCCTGCAGTATATCAGTGAAAGCCCAGGTTTCATCCCTTTATTATCCTGGCTTCTGGAAGGTAAGTTTTTAATGTGTTGGCAGCAAGTGTCATTGGTCACCTTTCATACCTTGAGCTTGATTTCAATTGCTGTAAATTTATCCTGAATTACTTCTCTTAAATTACTTCTCTCAGATGGTTGTCAATTGATGGTGTCTTGGAGGGCTGTATAAACCTTTTAGAAGTCATCATTACGAGGAAGGAAGATTAGGTAATTTAAAAAGCATTAAGGTAGAGAAATTCCCAGGGTCAGCTGGCATCTATCCCAAACTACTGAGGGAGACAAGAGATGAAATTGCTGGGCCTCTAACAGAAATCTCTGTTTCCTTGTTGGCCAAGGTGAGGTCCCAGAGGATTGGAGGATAGCCAATGTTGTCCCGTTATTTAAGAAGGGTAACAAGGATAACCAGTGTAATTGTAGGCCATTGAACTTGATGTCAGTCATAGTGAAATTGTTGGAAAAGATTCTTAGGGATAGGATCTGTGCACATTTGGAACTAAATGGTGTTATTAGCAACAGACCGTATGGCTTTGTATATGGGAGATCATGTCTCACTAATTTGATTTGACTTTTTTGATGAAGTGACAAAAGTGAGAGAAGGGCCGTTTATGTTGTCTACATGGACTTTAGTAAAGCATTTGACAAGATCCCTCAAAAATGAATGAGCTATGTGGATTCAGAACTGGCTTGGCCATAGAAGATAGAGGGTAGTGGTGGAAGGGTGTTTTTCTGAATGGAGGTCTGTAACTAGTAGTGTTCCACAGGGATCAGTGCTGGGATATCTGCTGTTTGTAATATATATAAATGACTTGGAAGAAAACGTAGTTGGTCTGATTAGCAAGTTTGCGGATGATACTAGGATTGAAGGAGTTGCGGATAGTGATGAAGATTGTCAGAGATTACAGCAGGATATAGATATGCTGGAAAATTGGGCAGAGAAATGGCAGATGGAATTTAATCCAGATAAATGCAAGATGATGCATTTTGGTAAATCCAATCAGGTCAGAGCTATAAAATAAATGGCAGAACATTTAGGAGCAAAGACACACAGAGAGATCTGGGAGTACAGGTCCACAGATCCTTAAACTTGGCAGTACAGGTGGAAAAGGCATATGGCGTGCTTGTCTTCATCGGCCGGAGCTTTGAGCATAAAAGTTGGTAAAATATGTTACAGTTATATAAAATGTTGGTTCGACCACATTTGGAATACTGTATCCAATTCTGGTCATCACACTATCAGAAGGACATGGTGGCTTTGGACAGAGTGCAGAAAAATTTAACCAGAATGTTGCCTGGTATGGAGGGAGAGATTGACTAAACTTGGATTGTTCTCTCTGGGAAGACAGTGGCTGAGGGGCAACCTGACAGAAATTTGTAAAAATATGAAGGGTGTAGATTTGATTTGATTTGATTTATTATTATCACATGTATTAACATACAGTGAAAAGAATTGTTTCTTGCGCGCTCTGCAGACAAAACATACCATTCATAGAGAAGGAAAGGAGAGAGTGCAGAATGTAGTGTTACAGTCATAGCTAGAGGGTAGAGAAAGATCAACTTAATGCATGGTAAGTCCATTCAAAAGTCTGACAGCAGCAGGGAAGAAGCTGTTCTTGAGTCAGTAGGTTTCGTGACCTCAGATTTTTGAATCTTTTTCCCGACGGAAGAAGGTGGAAGAGAGAATGTCCGGGATACGTGGGGTCCTTAATTATGCTGGCTGCTTTGCTGAGGCAGTGGGAAGTGTAGACGGAGTCAATGGATGGGAGGCTGGTTTGTGTGATGGATTGGAGTACATTCATGACCTTTTGTGATTTCTTGCAGTCTTGGGCAGAGCAGGAACCATACTAAGCTGTGATACAACCAAAAAGAATGCTTTCAATGGTGCATCTGTCAAATTTGGTGAGAGTCGTAACAGACATTCCAAATTTCTTTCATCTTCTGAGAAAGTATCGATGAGCTTCGTTAACTATCATGTCAGCATGGGGGATCAGGAAAGGTTCTTGGTGATCTTGACACCTAAAAACTTGAAGCTCTCAACTTTTTCTACCTTGTCCCTGTTGATGTAGACAAGGACATGTTCTCCTTTATGCTTCCTGAAGTAAATGACAATTTCCTTCACTCTGTTGACATTGAAGGATTATTGACATTATTGTCATCACAGGTTTCAAAGTATTCAGCCCATCTCTGCAAGGAGAGCCCTCTCTATAATGAGAGTTGTACCATCTGTACTCAGGAAGGGGGAGCTCCCGAGAGATTGAGGTCCGTAGAGAATGTTAAGGGCTTCATAGAACCGTTTTAAGTTGTTTCTGTCAGTGTATCCCTGTATTTCATCTGCCTTGGCACTCAGCCAGGCATCCTGCATTTTACGTAGTTTATTCTGGACTATCCTGCGAGCACTGGTAAAAGTATTTTTCTTGGCAGCTGATGATCACAGCAGTTCACCAGGTTCTCTATCTCATTCTTGTACTTCATTTCTTCTTTGTTTGAGATCAACTGGGGACTCAGGAGGTGAGTTACTCTACATACAGTACTCTAGCTGTGGCCTCACCAAACTTTTAGAGAACTCCAATATGATTTCTCTGCTTTTGTTATCTGTGCCTCGATTGATAAAGGTATGTATCCCATATGTATTTTTCATCACTCTATTAACATGCTCTTCTGTCTTCAGAGATCTGTGGACAAACACACCAAGGTCCCTTTGTTCCACAGAACTTCCTAATGTCCTGCCATTCATTGAGTCATAAATGGTCCCCTGGTTCTGAACATCCTCCCTGCATCTACCCTGTGTAGTCCTGTTAGAATTTTATAAGTCTCTATGAAATTCTCTCGTTCATCTGAACTCTAGTGAAAACAATCCTAATCTGTGATGTTAGGGGTAAGTTTTTCACTCAGAGGGTAGTGAGTGATTGGAATCGGCTGCCGTCGTCGGTGGTGGAGGCGAACTCGCTGGGGTCTTTTAAAAGACCTCTGGATGAGTATATGGGGTTTAATGGGATTGGGGGTTGTAAATAGGTCTATAGATTGGTGGGGTTGATGCGATCGGCGCAACTCGAGGGCCGAAGGGCCTGTTTGTGCTGTAATGTTCTATGTTCTAATCTAGTCAGTCTTTCCTCTGACATCAGTCCTGCCATTCCCAGAATGAGCCTGGTAAACCATCACTACACTCCCTTGAAAGGAAGAACATCCTTTCTCAGTAAAAACCAAAACTGCACACAATACTCTAGGCATGGCTTCATCAAGGCCCTGTGTAATTGCAACAACACATCCCTGCTCCTGTCCTCGAAACCTCTCACAATGAAGGCCAACATACCATTTGTCCTTTTTTACCGCCTGCTGCACCTGCATGCTTACCTTCAGCAACTGGTGCACAAGGACACCCAGATCCCACTGCACATTCCCCTCTCCCAATTTACAGCCATTCAGTTGGTAATCTGCTTTCTTGATTTTGTTTCCAAAGTGAATAATCTCATACTTATCCAAATTACACTGCATCTGCCATGGATTTTCCCACTCACCCAACCTGTTCAGATCATTCTGAAGGATCTCTACATTTGCGTCACAGTTCACGCTCCCATCCAACTTGGTGTCATTTGCAAACTTTGAGATGTTACATTTTGTTCCCTCATCCAAATCGTTAATATATATTGTGAATAGCTGAGGTCTCAGCACCAATCCCTGTGGCACTCCACTAGTTACTGCCTGCCAATTTGAAAAGAACACAATAATTTCTTCACTTTGTTTCCTCTCTACCAACCAGTTTTCTGTCCATCTTAATACACTTCCCCTAATCCTTTACACTTTAATCTTGCACGATAACCTCTTATGTGAGACTTTGTCAAACACTTTCTGAAAGTCCAAATATATCAAATCGACTAGCTCCCCCTTGTCAACTCTAGTCGTTACATCTTCAAAGAATTCCAGCAGATTTGTCAAGCATGTTTTCCCCTTCATAAATCCATGCTGACTCTGTCTGATCCTGCCACTGCTTTCTAAATGCTCTGCTATAAAATCCTTGATAATGGATTTGAGAATTTTCTCCACAACCGATGTTAGGTTTACTGGTCTATAATTCCCTGTTTTCTCTCTACCTCCCTTTTTGAATATTGGAGTGACATTGGCTACCCTGCAATCTGCAGGGACTGTTCCAGAGTCTATAGAATCCTGGAAGATGACCATCAATGCATCCACTATTTCTAGAGCCACTTTCGTAAGTACTCTGGGATGTAGATTATCAGGCCCTGAGGATTTATCCATCTTCAATCCATCAATTTTCCAAAGACCATTGTTTGAGATCCAACCCAATACAATGGTGTCATAGGCAAACTTGAAAATTGAGGAGAGTAATTTCACCACACAGTGATAGGTGTAGGCCATTTCAGAGGGATGTTAGGAGTCTGCCACATTACTGTGGGTTTGGAGTCATACATAAGGCGCGGTGTTTCCTTCCCTAAAGAGTATTCACAAATCAGTTTGTGTTTTTAAAGCAATCAGACAACTTCATGATCATCATTTCTAATATGAACCTTTTATTTCAGATTTCTTTGACTTTTCCTTTTTTTAAGTGTTTGTTACATTAGATTGGATTCTTAGCACACCCAGGCTGTGGGCCCACTTTCTATGCCTTTTAGCTTTGACAAAGGGTCATCTGGACTCAAAACGCCAGCTCTTTTCTCTCCTTACAGATGCTGCCAGACCTGCTAAGATTTCCCAGCATTTTCTCTTTCAGCTTACTCTAGGGGTTCTAAATTACCCATTTTGTTCACTGCACCCTGCTCCACTACAATGGATGTTGGGGGGTGGTAAGGGGCAGCTTGCCTGCCTGTGGGCCAATTGAGACCCTTAAGTGACCACTTACAGAACTCATGCTGCTGCCACTGGGATTTAGCCAGTGCAAGGGAGGCACTGGCATTGCACCCAGACATAATCTCTGGCCCAGTTCCAACCTTGCTGCAGACCTCACTGCGATACCACCAGTGACCATCTCTGCCAGTGCAGCTGCCAGCCTTCCATCAAAGAAGAAATAGCGAGGCACCTAGAAAAGAATGGTTTGATCGAGCAGACGCAGCACGGATTCATTAACGGGAAGTCGTATTTGGCAAATTTATTGGATTTCTATGAGGATGTGACTAGTGCGGTAGACAGAGGGGAACCAGTAGAACCCTACAGTGCAGAAACAGGCCCTTCGGCCCATCGAGTCTGCACCGAACACAATCCCACCCAGACCCTATCCCCATATCCCTACACATTTACCTGCTAATCCCTCTAACCTACACATCCCAGGACACTAAGGGGCAATTTTAGCATAGCCAATGAACCTAACCCGCACATCTTTGGACTGTGGGAGGAAACCGGAGCACCCGGAGAAAACCCACGCAGACACGAGGAGAATGTGCAAACTCCACACAGACAGTGGATGTGGTGTTTTTAGATTTCCAAAAGGCATTTGATAAGGTGCCTCACAAAAGGTTGCTACAGAAGGTTAGGGTGCACGAAGTTGGAGGTAAGGTGTTAGCATGGATGGAGGATTGGCTGTCTAATAGGAAGCAGAGAGTTGGTATCAATGGGTGCTATTCTGGTTGGCAGTTGGTGATAGCGGAGTGCCGCAGGGATGGGTGCTGGGGCCTCAACTGTTTACCATTTACATAGGTGATCTGGAGGAGGGGGCTGAGTGAAGGGTATTTGCTGATGACACGAAGATGAGTGGAAAAGCACATTGCCTGGAGGGTGTGGAAAGTCTGCAGAGAGATCAGGATAGGCTGAACAAGTGGGCGAGGACCTGGCAGATGGAGTATAATGTTAGCAAGTGTGAGGTTATCCACTTTGGCAGAAATAATAGTAGAGGGATTTATTATTTAAAAGGCGAAAAGTTGCAGCATGCTACGGTGCAGAGGGACCTGGGGGTCCTTGTGCACGAGTCACAAAAACCCAGTCTGCAGGTGCAGCAGGTGATCAAGAAGGCGAATGGGATGCTGGCCTTTATAGCGAGGGGGATAGAACATAAAAGTAGGGAGGTCTTGTTGCAACTGTACAGGGTACTGGTGAGGCCGCAGCTGGAGTACTGTGTGCAGTTTTGGTCGCCGCACTTGCGCAAGGATATATCGGCCTTGGAGGGAGTGCAGAGAAGGTTCACTAGGCTGATACCGGAGATGAGGGGGTTAGCCTATAAAGAGAGACTAAATAGACTGGGTCTATACTCATTGGAGTTTGAAGGCTGAGGGGGGATGTTATAAAGACATATAAGATAATGAAGGGGGTAGATAGGGCACAGGTAGAGAGATTCTTCCCGCTTAGAAAGGATAGCAGGACTAGAGGGCACAGCCTCAAGACAAGGAGGAGGGGGTTGCGGGGGGCAGTTTAGATCAGAATTGAGGAGGAACTTCTTCACTCAAAGGGTGGTGAATCTCTGGAATTCTCTGCCTATTAAAGTGGTGGAGGCTACCTCGCTGAAAATATTTAAGTCAAGGATAGATAGGTTTTTGATAGATAGGGGAATTAAGGGTTATGGGGAGAAAGCGGGAAAGTGGAACTGATCCACTTCAGATCAGCCATGACCTTATTGAATGGCGGGGCAGGCTCAAAGGGCCAGATGGCCTACTCCTGCTCCTATTTCTTACGTTCTTATGTTTGATTGGCCAGCAGTTATCTGAATTTCTTGTGATAAGGGACAGAAATTACACCTCAAGCCAGTTCATGGTTTTTTGATACATCTCTGCAAGGCCTACCAACTGGAGGCAGGTATGCCCTTGGATTATACAAGTGAACGCAGGACTGCTGTCTCAACATAAAATCAAAGCCATTGCAACTTTTCAAAATTCAGAATAATGCAGCTGTCCATTATTCCGATTTTTATCCATCAGATCCAGATGCAGAAGTTTGTCTCCACGTTCTGCGACTCATTCAGTCTCTGATCCTTGAGCCAGAGGTTTTGTCCAAAGTGTCAGCCCAGATCCGTGAATCACTGCCAGAGCAGCGCATTCTAGAACTTTCCAGCAACCGTAACCCAGATCTCCGCAACATAGCGAGTGAGCTGTTGGAGGACATGAAAATGCTTAATATTTAACAAAAGCTTGTTTTACTTGTGCCAGTTTTTGCTGCAAGATCTATTCATATTTGAAAACATTCTTTAGTAAATGATTGCAGATCTTGGTTTCATTTTGTAAGATGCAAAGTATTAAACCTGGTATTAGAAGAAATTGTCAAGTCAGTGTGGAGCTTTTTTGCCTTTGAATGTTCCAAAAGAGGAAAACATTGGTTCAACACACCTTTGAAGTGAATCTGTCTTATTGCTGATCTGAAATGGTGAATTTATTGTTAGAGCATAAATAAAATGAATTTGCTAATCCCAAACACTTCTCTCTGAAAGTTCAGGAATTAGATTGGTTTTAGATTCTTTCCGGTGCCACTCCTGAACCACACACTCAATATATAAGAGACTTCAGTCTCTTCTATCCTCCTTTTCAGGTAAGTGGAATTCTAGGTCAAACATTAATTGTAACTTTGCCTCCCATTGCATTTTGTAGCGCCGGTCTTTGCCATGTTTACAGCACAACAAAATGGAAAGCTGAAATGACAATGTTTATTAGTGTGTGTGGTAAGGAATTTCCATTCATAATGCATAGGAAACTCAAGCCAATATTTGTATTCCTAAATATCTGTACAGTAATATTTTAATTTGTGGGCTCTATGCTTTACTGTGATCTGCTGACTGAAGGGTTTGCTGAACTTAAACTTATGACTTAATGGATTTCTGTGGCTCGGGGGCTTATGATTAGAGATTTATGCTGGTGATTTGTAGAGGTTTCTGTAGTCATCAGCATATATTAGTTCTCTGAACTTGCTCACACTCCAGGACTGAATGTTGTTGTATATGTACCATTTATGCTGAAATAGCTAGATACATTCTGTAAACTTGTTTAATAAAAGTGTGAATTAAGCATTACATTTTCACAGATCTCCAATTTATTGTCAGCTTTTTAGTTAAAAATTTAAAGTTTGAGAAAAATATTGGCCCCAAAAATAAACAAACCTGGTAAATTTGGGATGGTGGAGTACAAGGATGGGAGATTACTGAATTTGGCAGAATATTAGTTTTGAATTAGTTCTGCTTTCAGTAGATTGCGCTCCACTGTATGGGAATGTCAAGGAATCAGCCCAGCAATAAAACCGAAGGTCTACAGTGCACGGTACGCACTACCTTCCTGTATGCCTGTGAAACGTGGACTGTGTATCAAAGGCATGCAAGACAGCTCAATCATTTCCACATGACTTGTCTTCACAGAATATTACACATCAGATAGCAAGACAAAGTACCAGACACTGAAGTTCTCTTTAGAGCAAATCTACCATCAGTCCACACACTGCTGATGAGAGCACAGAACTGGCGGGCAGGTCATGTCATCCGTATGTCAGACGAGCGCATACCCAAGCAGCTCCTTTTTGGAGAATTCTCTGCTGGAAAACGCTCGCATGGAGGGCAGAAGAAACGTTTCACAGACACACTCAAAACCTCCCTGAAGTCGCTTGACATAGACACCACCACCTGGGAAACGCTGGCACAAAACTGCCCTACCTGGCACTGCCTCATCCACAAAGGCTGTCAAGCTCACGAAGCAAGATGTACTGCTGAAGCACAACTTAAGCACGAGCTGCGCAAGTCCAGAGCTACCAGCTCAACAACTACAGTGTCTACATAAGTCTGTCCAATATGTGCCAGGACTTTCCGTGTCCGAACTGGCCCTGATCAGTCATCTTCGGATACACCGCAACCAGCCTCAAAATGACTAATGGCGTTGAGGTCCTCATCAATGATGATGGACGAACAACATACATCCTTTAATTTTTTTCCACTCTCCACTTCCCCATGGCCACTGCTGCCTCTAACACAGCCAGTGCCAGGGGAGAGTCTCACAACGCCAGAAATTCTAAGCTATTACTGAGGCCAGGAAGGTTCACTGATATTCCCTCCGGATAGATGCTCTTTGCTGCTGGCCACTTGGTGGAGCTAAAGGATTCGGTTGACTGAGTCGAGTAGGAGAGAGGGAGCAGTAGAACCCGAATTTGATTCAGAAGTCGTTTATTAATTGAGAATGATGTGGAGGTGCCAGCGTTGGACTGGGGTGGGCACAGTAACAAGATTCACAACACCAGGTTAAAGTCCAACAAGTTTATTTGGAATCACGAACTTTTGGAGCGCTGCTCCTGCATCAGATGAGTGGCGTGAACCTGATGTAGGAGAAGTGCTCCGAAAGCTCGTGATTCCAAATAAATCTGTTGGACTTTAACCTGGTGTTGTGAGTCTTTCTAATTGAGAAGATTTAGAAACAGTGTTTGCAAAAGATATAAATGTGTCAAAACTAGAAATTCCCAAAGTTAGGTAGATTCTGCACTGTTATTATTGTTTTATCAAGTCAGAGACTTAAGCAATGGGATAGCACATGTGAAGCTCGATGACTTCTGATATCCAGCAAGGAAAGAAGCTACAGAATTCTTTGCTGCTTTAAGAAACTTGTGAGATTTAAAACACTTTAGAGTCATAGAGGTTTTCAGCATGGAAAAGTCTCTTCGGCCCAACTTTTCCGTTACTGGCTATAATGTTCTATGTCCTACCTGGAGAAGGGAACCGAGTGTACGGTGTCGAAATTTGCTGATGATACCAAGATTGGTGGAACGGCAAATTGCGCGGAGGGTGTGGAGAGTCTGCAGAAGGATCTAGATAGGCTGAGCGAAGGGGCAGGAACTGGCAATTGGAATTTAATGTTGGCAAGTGTGAGGTGGTCCACTTTGGTAGGAATAATGGTAGGAAGGACTATTACTTACGGGGCGAAAAACTGCAGCAGGCGACGGTGCAGAGGGACCTCGGGGTCCTTGTGCACGAGTCGCAAAAACCCAGCTTGCAGGTGCAGCAGGTGGTCAGGAAGGCAAATGGGATGCTGGCCTTCATAGCGAGGGGGATTGAATATAAAAGTAGGGAGGTTTTGCTGCAGCTGTATAGGGCATTGGTGAGGCCGCAGCTGGAGTACTGTGTGCAGTTTTGGTCGCCACACCTGCGCAAGGATATTTTGGCCTTGGAGGGAGTGCAGAGGAGGTTTACTAGGCTGATACCGGAGTTGAGGGGGTTGAGCTATGAGGAGAGGCTGAATAAACTAGGCTTGTACTCGTTAGAGTTTAGAAGAATGAGGGAAGATCTCATTGAGACATATAAGATGATGAATGGGATGGATAGGATAGAGGTGGAGAGACTCTTCCCGCTCAGAAAGGACAGTAGGACTAGGGGGCACAGCCTAAAGATAAGGGGGGGGGAGGGGTTTAGAACGGAGTTGAGGAGGAACTTCTTCACTCAAAAAGGATGGTGAATCTCTGGAATTCTCTGCCCGTTGAAGTGGTGGAGGCTGCCTCGCTAAATATTTTTAAGAAACGGGTTGATGGGTTTTTGATAAGGGAGGGGATTAAGGGTTATGGGGAGAGGGCCGGAATGTGGAACTGAGCCACGACAGATCAGCCATGATCTTATTGAATGGCGGGGCAGGCTCGAAGGGCTAGATGGCCTACTCCTGCTCCTATTTCTTATGTTCTAATACATTGCAAGAAAGGATGCCCCAAAGCATGGTACACTGGGGAGACCGTGCAGACACTATGACAACGGATGAATGAACATCGCTCAACAATCACCAGGCAATACTGTTCCCTTCCTGTTGGCGAACACTTCAGTGGTCACGGGCATTCAGCCTCTGACCTTCAGGTAAGCATTCTCCAAGGCGGCCTTCATGTCACACGACAACGCAGAGTCGCTAACCAGAGACTGATAGCCAAGTTCCGCACACATGAGGACGGTCTCAACAGGGATCTTGGGTTCATATCGCACTATCTGTAATCCCCGTGACTTGCCAGTGTTTGCAAAACCTCACACTGTACTGTCTAGAGACATTACACATCCCTCTAACCTGTGCCCAATGCTCCTTCCACTCACATTGTCGGCCACTTTAAGACTTGAATAGCAGGTTAGGTGTAATGATTCGCATTCTAATCAGTAATCTCTAAACTGTCTGTGCTGTTATATACTCTATCTGAGGCCAGTACTCTCCATTCACCTGACAAAGAGGGAAACCTCGAAAGCTTGTGCGTCTACTATCAAATAAATCGGTTGGACTTAAATCTGGTGTTGTCAGACTTCTTACTGTGTTTACCCCAGTCCAACGCCAGCATCTCCACATCATGAATAGGGATATCCAATGCTTGCTGAAACCAGGTCTGAGGCATTCGAGTCAGGTGACCTGACCTATACAAGAAATCCAGATACGATCTATGGAAAACAATCAAAGATGCCAAAAGACAGTACAGACCAAACTGGAATTCCAGGCTAACCACACGAAACCCTGCCAACTATATATAGTAAGGTACGCAAGACATAACAGGCTACAAGATGAAGGCGTGCAGAATCGCCGGAAGAAATGTACTCTTCCCCAATGAGCTCAACACATTCTATACCCATTTTGAGCAAGAGGTCAGCAAGAGCATGCCCTCCATCCCGGAAGCCGCAGCCAAACGTATCTGAGTCACCACTGTAGGCATCCCATCAGCCTTCTCAAAATTCAACTGGCCCAGGAGCAGTACTTGGACAAGCTTTCAGATTCTGAATGGACCACCTAGCGGGGGTATTGGCATACATCTTTAATCTCTCCTTATACCAATCTGAGGTCTCGACCTGCTTCAAGAAGGCAACTATCATCTCTGTACCAAAGAAAAGTCAGGCAATGTCACTCAATGACAATTGTAGAAACATACAGTGCAGAAGAAGCCCTTCAGCCATCGTGTTCGCACTGACTGAACTCACGCCTAACCCCATTTGCCAGCACTTGGCCCATAGCCCTGAATGTAATGTACCAAGTGCTCATCCAAATACTTTTTAAAGGATGTGAGGCAACCCGCCACTACCACCCTCCCAGGCAGCGCATTCCAGACTGTCACCACCCTCTGGGTAAAAAGATTTTTCCTCACATCTGCCCAAACCTCCTGCCCTTGAACGTATGCCCCCTCATGACTAATCCTTCAACTAAGGGGAACAGCTGCTCCTTATCCACTCTGTCCATGTCTCATAATTTTGAACATCTCAATCAGGTCGCCTCCTCCGCTCCCCCCCCCCCAACGCACCCCCACCCCCACCCCAAACAAGTCTTTTCTGCTCCAATGAAAACAAACCAAGTGTACACCAATTACATAGAACATAGAACATTACAGCACAAACAGGCCCTTCGGCCCTCGAGCTGCGCTGATCACATCAACCCCACCAATCTATAGACCTATCTATAACCCCCAATCCCATTAAACCCCATACACTCATCCAGAAGTCTTTTAAAAGACCCCAGCGAGTTCGCCTCCACCACCGATGACGGCAGCCGATTCCATTCACTCACCACCCTCTGAGTGAAAAACTTACCCCTAACATCACCTCTGTACTTCCCTCCCCGCACCTCTGTCCATAACTTAAATGTTCCAGCCCAGGCAGCATCCTGGTAAATCTCTGCACCCACTCCAGTTCAATCACATCCTTCCAATAAAGTGACAACCAGAACTTCACACAGTACTCCAGCTGTGGCCTCACCAATGTTCTATACAACTCCAACATGACTTCCCTGTTTTTGTAATCTATGTTCTATGTTTGACTGATAAAGGCAAATGTCCCATTTGTCTTTTCACCACCCTCCTAATTTGCCCTTCCACTTTCTAATATCCGTGGACAAACAGGCCCCATCTAAGCCCCACCCCCAGCAGGCTCCTCCCCAACAGGCACCCATCCACATGGCCATGCCCCATGCCTGGTGGATGGTGCCTCCTGGGCATTGGTGGCACAGGATGACACTGCCAAATTGCTTATGCCCAGTGGGCACCAGCATCCCCCGCTGCCTACCCCCCTGATGGGGCCCAGTCGCCCCCATTCCCACCCTTCTCACTTCAGCAGCGTCAGGCCACTAGCTCAGCAAAAGTGGGGAACTACTATAAATCCCACTGGAGTGAAACACTGTGGCGGGGTGGGAGATTGCATGGAGGGTGTGGAAAGTCTGCAGAGGGATCTGGATCGGCTGAGCAAGTGGGTGAGGACCTGGCAGATGGAGTATAATGTTAGCAAGTGTGAGGTTATCCAGTTTGGCAGAAATAATAGTAGGAGGGATTTATTATTTAAAAGGCGAAAAGCTGCAGCATGCTATGGTGCAGAGGGACCTGGGGGTCCTTGTGCACGAGTCGCAAAAACCCAGTCTGCAGGTGCAGCAGGTGGTCAGGAAGGCGAATGGGATGCTGGCCTTTATGGCGAGGGGGATAGAATATAAAAGCAGGGAGGTCTTGCTGCAACTGTATAGGGCACTGGTGAGGCCACAGCTGGAGTACTGTGTGCAGTTTTGGTCGCCGCACTTACAGAAGGATATTTTGGACTTGGAGGGAGTGCAGAGGAGGTTCACTAGGCTAATACCGGAGATGAGGGGGTTGGGCTATGAAGAGAGACTAAATAGACTGGGTCTGTATTCGTTGGAGTTTAGAAGGATGAGAAGGATAGAGACGTATAAGATAATGAAGAGGATGGATAGGGTAGACGTAGAGAGCTTCTTCCTGCTTAGAAAGGATAGCAGGATTAGAGGGCACAGCCTCAAGATAAGAGGGGGGGTGCAGTTTAGATCAGAGTTGAGGAGGAACTTCTTCACTCAAAGGGTGATGAATCTCTGGAATTCTCTGCCCGTTGAAGTGGTGGAGGCTGCCTCGCCAAATATATTTAAGTCTCGGGTAGATAGGTTTTTGATAGACAAGGGAATTAAGGATTATGGGGAGAAAGCGGGAAAGTGGAACTGATCCACTTCAAATGGCGGGGCAGGCTCGAAGAGCTAGATGGCCTACTCCCGCTCCTATTTCTTATGTTCTTGGGAGATGCTAGCGGGCCCAGAGAATTCTGTCCCAGGCCTGGAAGTAGCATTTAAATAGTATGTAAAGTATTATTTAATGGCTAGCCCCACCTCCCAGCCAATTCCTGACATTACGCAGACACCACCAGAAATCCAGGCCTCAGAAACGCTACTGTGGCGGAATGCTCGGGGAATCCCTGGCTGGGAGAATTGCCAGACACATGATTCTCTCACTCCAGGCTGGGACAATCATTCCCCATGTTTTGAAACAAATATGTAGAGAAAGAAAACAGTTGCAAATGCATTAAAACACGTTCGCAATTGTTGGTACATGCTGGTCAAAAGTCAGAATTTGAGGCTCAGCAATGATCTGCCTATCTATAATGACAACAACGTACAAACAGCTATTTACCTCAGTCAGAATCCACTTGGGTCTAAGCTCATCATAACCTGACTCATACTGCTTGACGTCATAATGTAGATGATTGTCCCAAGAATTACTCATTCCTCTAATTTGATTATACTTTGATTCTTCTACCTAAACAAAATAAAACTTCCGCACAATTTGACCTCAGAATTTCTGTTAATTACAAGACACTAGCAAGCACAGGTGAGTGAACTATTTTCTCCCTACACCATGTAAGTCGTTTTTGAACATGTGTAAAAGTTGAACTAGAGATCAAGGGGAATAGAATTTGCAAAATAGTGTCAGGCCAAGCAGTCCCTGAAATCTGTTTCACCATTCAAGAAGATTTTGAGTGTTTAAGTTTAGTTTAAATTTATTTTTGGGACTTGAGAAGCTGAGTCACAGAAAGAGATTGAATAGGTTAGGACTTTATTCCCTGGGGTATAGAAGAATGAGGGGAGATTTGATAGATGTGTCTAAGATTTTGATGGGTATAGATAGAGTGAATGCAAGCAGGCTTTTTCCACTGAGGCTAGGAGAGAAAAAAACTAGAGGGCATGGGTTAAGGGTGAAAGAAAAGCTTAAGGGGAATATTGGGGGGGGGCTTCTTCATGCAGAGAGTGGTGGGAGTGTGGAATGAGCTGCTGGATAAAGTGGTAAATGCGGGGTCACTTTTAACATTTAAGAAAAACTTGGATGAAAGGGGTGTGGAGGGATATGGTCCAAATGCAGGTCAGTGGGACTAGGCAAAAAAATGGTTCTGTGCAGACAAGAAGGGCCAAAAGGCTTGTTTCGGAGCTGTAATTTTCTATTGTTTCTATTTATTAGTGTCACAGGTAGGCTTACATTAACACTGCAATTAAGTTAATGTGAAAATCCCTAGTCGCCACACTCCTGCGCCTGTTTGGGTACACTGAGGGAGAATTTGGCATGGCCAGTGCACCTAACCAGCACATCTTTCGGACTGTGGGAGGAAACCAGAACACCTGGGGGAAACGCACACAGACACGAGGGGAATGTGCAGACTCCACACAGGTAGCGACCCAAGCTAGGAATTGAATCTGGGTGGATGCCTAGCACTCTGAGGCAGCAGTGCTAACCATTGAGCCACTTTGCTGCCTCTAATGTGACTAATTCACCACAAAATATATGAAAACAATTAAAAACAATGATCTAGCCACTTTTATTGCCCATCTCTGACTGGTCTCTGAAGTCATCAGCTGATCCTTTGAATGACTGAAGCCCTTGTGATGATACATAAGAACATAAGAAACAGGAGCAGGAGTAGGCCATCTAGCCCCTTGAGCCTGCCCCGCCATTCAATAAGATCATGGCTGATCTGTCGTGTCTCCGTTCCACATTCCCGCCCTCTCCCCATAACCCTTAATCTCCTTGCCTATCAAAAACCTATCAACCCGTGTCTTAAAAATATTGAGCGAGGCAGCCTCCACCACTTCAACGGGCAGAGAATTCCAGAGATTCACCACCTTTTGAGTGAAGAAGTTCCTCCTCAACTCCATTCTAAACTGCCCCCCCTTTATCTTGAGGCTGTGCCCCCTAGTCCTACTGTCCTTTCTGAGCGGGAAGAGCCTCTCCACCTCTATCCTATCCATCCCATTCAACATCTTATACGTCTCAATGAGATCTCCCCTCATTCTTCTAAACTCTAACGAGTACAAGCCTAGTTTATTCAGCCTTTCCTCATAGTTCAACCCCCTCAACTCCAGAATCAGCCTAGTAAACCTCCTCTGCACTCCCTCCAAGGCCAAAATATCCTTGCGTAAGTGCGGCAACCAAAACTGCACACAGTATTCCAGCTGCGGCCTCACCAATGCCCTATACAGCTGCAGCAAGACCTCCCTACTTTTATATTCAATCCCCCTCGCTATGAAGGCCAGCATCCCATTCGCCTTCCTGACCACCTGCTGCACCTGCAGGCTGGGTTTTTGCGACTCATGCACAAGGACCCCGAGGTCCCTCTGCACCGTCGCCTGCTGCAGTTTTTCGCCACGTAAGTAATAGTCCTTCCTACCATTATTCCTACCAAAGTGGACAACCTCACATTTGCCAACATTAAGCTCCATTTGCCAGTTCCTGGTCCATTCGCCCAGCCTATCTAGATCCTTCTGCAGACTCTCCACACCCTCCGCACAATTTGCCGTTCCACCAATCTTGGTGTCATCAGCAAATTTTGACACCATACGCTCGGTTCCCTCCTCCAGATCATCTTTATAAATGGTGAATAGCTGAGGCCCCAGCACCGACCCCTGGGGCACTCCACTAGTCACCAACCGCCAATCCGAATAGCACCCATTGACCCCTAATGTTAAATGGTAATGTTAAATGGCCCAGCGTTGGACTGGGGTGGACACAGTAAGAAGTCTCACAACACCAGGATAAAGTCCAACAGGTTTATTTGGTATCACAAGCTTTTGGAGGGCTGCTCCAGACTCAATTGTTGTGAGGCATCTTACTGTGACGAGGCGTTACAATGCTGGTGTTGAGTAGAAAATTACAGGATTCTCACCTAGTTATGACGAAGAAAGAATAATGAATGTGCAAGTTGGAGAGGAACAACAACAGTGGTGCTTTCCACACAACCGCACAGAATTTCCTTCCCTAAAGGACATTAGTGAACCACAGGGGTTCATGGTCATCACCAGACTTTTTAATTCCAGATTTTTATTGAATTCAAATTTCACCTTTTGCCACAGTGGGATTTGAACCCAGAGCATTATCGTGGGTCTCTGGATTACTAAGATAAAAGCAAAAGACTGCAGAGCTCTGATGAAGGGTCATCCAGACATGAAACACCAGCTCTATTCTTTCCCTACAGATGCTGTCAGACCTGTTGAGATTTTCCAGCATTCTGTTTTTCTGTCTGGATTACTAGTTCAGCAACAATGCCACTTCGCCACCACCTTCCCTAATTGCTATTTCTGGCCATTTCAAGTGGGCATCAACAACCACCGATAACATTTTTCCTTCACCCGAACTTGCAAAGCCTATATGAATCTTTTGCCAAGGAGCTTCAGGCCATTTCTATGGGTGGTGGGACGAGAACAGCGGTGCTTTCACCACCAGGATTCACAGGCACCTGACTTTTCCTCAGTCTGGGAGTCAACACTTGGCTACCAGAAATAGCTCCTGGGAATTTCTTTTATCCACACCACATCCAGGTGCCTGGAGTGCAATTGATCTTCCTATGTAATGTAGGAGGAATGACCATTCTCATACCTCACAAAAGACATCCATCCATTCCAGATAACTCCCATTCCTTGACAGGTAGGGATTCAAATCAGACTGATGCCTATGAATAATCTTTCCTCATAAGACTAAATCCATTACTTGATTTACAACTGCATTGTTTCTTATAGCACTTCAAACCTGGGCCCCTGACACAGATACTTTATCATCTTGGTAAAAATAATTTGGGAGACAATGGCCTAGTGGTATTATCACTAAACTATTAATCCATAAACTCAGCTAATATTCTGGGTTCAAAACCCACCACGGCAGATGGTGGAATTTGAATTTAAGTTTTTAAAAATCTGGAATTAAGAATGTACTGATGACCATGAAACCATTGTTGGAAAAACCTTTCTGATTCACTAATGTCCTTTAGGGAAGGAGATCTGCTGTCCTTACCTGGTTTCACTTGCATGTGACTCCAGAGCCACAGCAATGTGGTTGACTCTCAACTGCCCTCTGAAATGGTCTGGCAAGCTACACAATTGTATCGATCGCTATAATGTTTTAACAAAGAAATGAAAGTCGATGGATCACCTGGCATCAACCAAGGGATTGGAAAAGATAACGGCAAAGCAAACAGTCCTGTTGACTCTGCAAGTCTTCGTTACTAACATCTGGGGGCAGTGCCAAAATTGGGAGAGTTGTCTCGCAGACTAGTCAAACAACAGCCTGACATAATCATTCTCAAGGAATCATACCTTACAAAGAACACCGCAGACAACACTATTATCATCCTTAGATATGTCCCAGATCCAGGAAGTAGTGGCACAGTGGTATTAAGTCAGGAGGGAGTTGCCCTGGGAGTCCTTTACATTGACTTCAGACCTTGTGAAGTCTTATGGTTTCAGGTTAAACGTGGGCAAGCAAATCTCTCACTCATTACCAAGTACCGTCCTCCTTTGGCTGATAAAGCAGTACTCTTCCATGTTGAACAACACTTGAAGGGAGCGCTTAAAGTGGCAAGGGCACAAAATATACGCTAGGTGGGGGATTTTAGTGTCCACCACCAAGTGTGACTTAAGAGCAGCACTACTGGTCAAGCTGTTTGGGTCCTAATCTTTGTCTGAACCGTGCTGGGTCCAGAGTCCTGGTGAATCGTATAACTAGGACTGTAGATAGGGCTTTAAACTAATTGCGAGGGGGAGGGTGCAGGGGTGGGAGAAATTACAATATCTAAAGTAAAAGAGAGGGTACGGGCGCAGGAAAATGTTAAGGATGTCCCAATAATAAAGAGAGTAGGGGGCATGAGAAAGGTTGGTAGCGTTCCTTTAAATAGGGTACAGATAAAGGCTGGGATAAAGACACTTTACCTGAATGCACGAAGCATTCGGAACAAAGTGAATGAGTTGGTGGCGCAGATCAGCACAAATGGATATGATCTGATGGCCATGATGGAAACGTGGTTGCAGGGTGACAGGGACTGGGAGCTGAATGTCCAGGGCTATCAAGTGTTTAGGAAGGATAGACGGGAGGAAAAGGGGGGGGTGGGGGTAGCTCTGCTGATTAAGGATAATATCAGGGTGGTAGTAAGGGAAGATATAGGCTCTAAAGAGCAGAACATGGAATCATTGTGGGTGGAGATAAGGAACAGTAAGGGGAGGAAGACGCTGGTGGGTGTGGTCTATAGGCCCCCAAATAATAACTTGGAGGTGGGGCGGGCTATAAACAAGCAAATAAATGATGCGTGCAGAAATGGAGCGGCCATAATTATGGGGGATTTCAATCTGCATATTGATTTGTTGACCCATGTTGGACGCGGTGGGCTCGAGGAGGAGTTCTTGGAATGCTGCCGGGATAGTTTCCTTGAACAGTGTGTGACGGAACCAATGAGGGAGCGAGCTATCTTAGATCTGGTGTTGTGTAACGAGGCAGGTAGAATTAGGGATCTTGTTGTGAGGGATCCTCTTGGGACGAGCGATCATTGTATGGTTGAGTTTTTGATGCAGATGGAGAATGAGAAAGTCGGGTCCCGGACCTGTGTCATCTGTTTGAACAGAGGGGAGTACAATAGGATGAGAGAGGAATTGGCAAATGTAGACTGGGGGCGCAGATTGGTTGATAGGACGACTGAGGAACAGAATCTTTAAGGAGATCTTTTTCGGTGCTCAGCTGAAATATATTCCGATGGTAAAGAAGGAATGTAGGAGAAAGGATAATCAACCGTGGTTATCGAAGGAAATAAAGGAGAGTATTAAATTAAAAGCTGATGTGTTTAGAGTGGCAAAAAGTAGTGGGTGAGTAGAAGATTGGGAGAGGTTTAAAAATCAACAAAGAATGATGAAGAAGTTGATAAAGAAAGGAAGGATAGACTATGAAGCTAAACTAGCGCTAAATATAAAAAAGGACAGTAAGAGTTTTTACAAATATATAAAGAGGAGGAGACTGGCTAGAGTGAATGTTGGACCCTTAGAGGATGAGAGGGGGGATTTAGTGGTGGGAGATGAGGAAATGGCAGAGGCCTTAAATAAGTTTTTTGCCTCGGTCTTCACGGAGGAGGACGCGAATAGTTTGCCAGATATTAAAGATAGAAGGATGGTAGGAGTTGAGGGCCTGAATGCGATTACTGTCACTAGAGAGGTAGTGCTTGATAGACTAATGGGACTGATGGTGGACAAGTCCCCAGGACTGGATGGAATGCATTCCAGGGTTCTGAAGGAAATGGCAGCGGTGATAGTGGATGCCTTAGTGATTATTTACCAAACTTCGCTGGATTCCGGGGAAGTGCCAGAAGATTGGAAAATGGCTAATGTTACGCCGCTGTTTAAAAAAGGTAGCAGGCAAAAGCAGGGAATTATAGGCTGGTTAGTTTAACATCTGTGGTTGGAAAAATGCTTGAATCCGTCATCAAAGAAGAAATAGCGAGGCACCTGGAAAGGAATGGTTTGATAGAGCAGATGCAGCACGGATTCGTTAAGGGGAAGTCGTGTTTGACAAATTTATTGGATTTCTATGAGGATGTGACAAGTGCGGTAGACAGAAGGGAACCGGTGGATGTGGTGTTTTCAGATTTCCAAAAGGCGTTTGATAAAGTGCCTTACAAAAGGTTGCTTCAGAAGGTTAGGGGGCATGGAGTTGGGGGTAAGGTGTTAGCGTGGATAGAACATAGAACATAGAACATTACAGCGCAGAACAGGCTCTTCGGCCCACGATGTTGCGCCGACCAGTTACAAAACAATGACCCACTAACCTAAACCAATCCCTTTTTGTCCATAAACCTATCCATGGATCTCTTAAACGCCCCCAAACTAGGCGCATTTACAACTGCAGCAGGCAGGGCATTCCAGTCCCTCACCACCCTCTGGGTAAAGAACCTACCCCTGACATCCGTCCTATAACTACCCCCCCTTAATTTAAAGCCATGCCCCCTCGTGCTAGATTTCTCCATCAGAGGAAAAAGGCTATCACTATCCACCCTATCTAAACCTCTAATCATCTTATATGTTTCAATAAGATCCCCTCTTAGCCGCCTTCTTTCCAGCGAAAACAACCCTAAATCCCTCAGCCTCTCCTCATAGGACCTTCCCTCCATACCAGGCAACATCCTGGTAAACCTCCTCTGCACCCTCTCCAAAGCCTCCAGATCCTTCCTGTAATGTGGGGACCAGAACTGCACACAGTACTCCAAGTGCGGCCGCACCAGAGTTGTGTACAGTTGCAACATGAAGCTGCGACTCCTAAATTCAATCCCCCTACCAATAAACGCCAAGATACCGTACGCCTTCTTAACAACCTTATCCACTTGATTCCCAACTTTCAGGGATCTATGTACACATACACCTAGATCCCTCTGCTCCTCCACACTATTCAAAGTCCTCCCGTTAGCCCTATACTCGACACATCTGTTATTCCTACCAAAGTGAATTACCTCACACTTCTCCGCATTAAACTCCATCCGCCACCTCTCGGCCCAGCTCTGCAACCTGTCTAAGTCTTCCTGCAAACTATGACACCCTTCCTCACTATCTACCACACCTCCGACTTTGGTGTCATCAGCAAATTTACTAATCCACCCAACTATACCCTCATCCAGATCATTAATAAAAATTACAAACAGCAGTGGCCCCAAAACAGATCCCTGAGGCACACCACTTGTAACCGAACTCCATGATGAATATTTACCATCAACCACCACCCTCTGTCTCCTATCTGCTAGCCAATTCCCGATCCAATTCCCTAGATCACCCCCAATCCCATACATCTGCATTTTCTGCAAAAGCCTACCATGGTGAACCTTATCAAACGCCTTACTAAAATCCATATACACCACGTCCACTGCCTTACCCCCATCCACCTCTTTGGTCACTTTCTCAAAAAGCTCAGTAAGGTTAGTAAGGCACGACCTACCCGCCACAAAACCATGCTGACTATCTCCAATCAATTCATTACTCTCCAAATAACTATAAATCCTATCCCGAATAATTTTTTCGAAAACCTTGCCCACAACAGAAGTGTGACTCACCGGTCTATAATTCCCGGGGAAGTCTCTGTTCCCCTTCTTAAACAATGGGACAACATTCGCTAACCTCCAATCTTCCGGTACTATACCAGAGGCCAACGACGACCTGAAGATCAGAGCCAGCGGCTCTGCAATCACTTCTCTTGCCTCCCAGAGAATCCTGGGGTAAATCCCATCCGGACCAGGGGACTTATCTATTTTCAGACCCTCCAGAATATCCAGCACATCCTCCTTATCAACTGTAACACTGTCAATTCTACTCCCCTGCAACCCAGTGTCCTCCTCAGCTATATCCATGTCCCCCTGCGTGAACACCGAAGAGAAATATTGGTTCAATGCTTCTCCAATCTCCTCCGGTTCCACACATAACTTCCCTCTGCTGTCTATAACTGGCCCTAATCTTGCCCTAACCAACCTTCTGTTCTTGACATACCTATAGAACGCCTTAGGATTCTCCTTAACCCTATCAGCCAAAGTCTTCTCATGTCCTCTTTTAGCCCTTCTTAGCTCACTCTTCAACTCCCTCCTAGCCAGTCTAAAGTTTTCTAGTGCACTACCCGAGCCCACACGTCTCATCCGAACATAAGCCTCCTTTTTCCTTTTAACCAACGAATCAACTTTTTTGGTGCACCACGGTTCCCTAGCCCTACCAATTCCTCCTTGCCTGACAGGGACATATCTATCACGGACTCGCAGTAGCTGCTCCTTGAAAAAACTCCACATTTCGGACGTTCCCAGTCCCTGTAATCTCCTAGTCCAACCTATGCTTCCTAATTCTCTCCTAATAGCCTCATAATTACCCTTCCCCCAGCTAAAACCACTGACCCGAGGTTCATGCCTATCCCTTTCCATCACTAAGGTGAACGTAACCGAATTGTGGTCACTATCACCAAAATGCACACCAACTTCCAAGTCTAGCACCTGGTCTGGCTCATTTCCCAGCACCAAATCCAATATAGCCTCACCTCTAGTTGGCCTATCTACATACTGAGTCAAAAAATCTTCCTGCACGCTTTGTACAAAAACTGACCCCGTGGGCGGCACGGTAGCACAGTGGTTAGCACTGCTGCTTCACAGCTCCAGGGTCCTGGGTTCGATTCCCGGCTCGGGTCACTGCCTGTGTGGAGTTTGCACATTCTCCTCGTGTCTGCGTGGGTTTTCTCCGGGTGCTCCGGTTTCCTCCCACAGTCCAAAGATGTGCGGGTTAGGTTCATTGGCTATGCTAAAAATTGCCCCTTAGTGTCCTGGGATGTGTAGGTTAGAGGGATTAGCAGGTAAAATGTGTAGGGATATGGGGATAGGGTCTGGGGTGGGATTGTGTTCGGTGCAGACTCAATGGCCCGAAGGCCTGTTTCTGCACTGTAGAGTTCTAAGAAACTAACGAGTTAGAGCTATAACAATTCCAATCAATATTAGTAAAGTTAAAATCCCCCATAACAATTACCCTATTACTATCACTCCTAACCAGGATCGTCTCCGCAATCCTTTCTCAACCTCTCTCGAACTATTTGGAGGTCTATAAAAGACTCCCAACAGGGTGACCTCTCCACTCCTATTTCTAATCTCCGCCCATACTACCTCAACAGACAAGGTCCTCATCAAAACTTCCTCTCTGACACTGTGATACAGTCCCTGACCAATAATGCTACCCCACCCCCCCTTCTACCCCCTTCTCTACTCCGACTAAAACATTTGAACCCCGGGACCTGCAGCAACCATTCCTGCCCCTACTCTATCCATGTCTCTGAAATGGCCACAACATCGAAGTCCCAGGTACTGATCCACGGCTGCAAGTTCATCCACTTTATTGCGAATACTCCTCGCATGAAAGTATACGCATTTCAAACCCTGCTCCACCCACCCCTGCGATGCTGTGCATTGCAGTCCCCATCTATGCCCCCCTCACTTTCAACCCCTCTACTCAGGATCCCACCCCACCTCCGAATCAGTAGAGGATACTGATAGAGGATTGGTTGTCTAATAGGAGGCAGAGAGTTGGTATCAATGGCTGCTATTCTAATGGTGGTTGGTGACTAGTGGAGTGCCGCAGGGATCGGTGCTGGGGCCACAGCTATTTACCATTTATATAGATGATCTGGAGGAGGGGGCTGAGTGTAGGGTGTTGAAATTTGCTGATGACACCAAGATGAGTGGAAAAGCAAATTGTGCGGAGGGTGTGGAAAGTCTGCAGAGAGATCTGGATAGGCTGAGCGAGTGGGCGAGGACCTGGTAGATGGAGTATAATGTTAGCAAGTGTGAGGTTATCCACTTTGGCAGGAATAATAGTCGGAGGGATTATTATTTAAAGGGCGAAAAGCTGCAGCATGCTACGGTGCAGAGGGACCTGGGGGTCCTTGTTGCACGAGTCGCAAAAACCCAGTCTGCAGGTGCAGCAAGAAGGCGAATGGGATGCTGGCCTTTATAGCGAGGGGGATAGAATATGAAAGTAGGGAGGTCTTGCTGCAGCTGTATAGGGCACTGGTGAGGCCACAGCTGGAGTACTGTGTGCAGTTTTGGTCACCGTACTTACGCAAGGATATTTTGGCCTTGGAGGGAGTGCAGAGGAGGTTCACGAGGCTGATACCGGAGATGAGGGGGGTTGGACTATGAAGAGAGACTAAGATAGACTGGGTCTCTATTCGTTGGAGTTTAGGAGAATGAGGGCGGATTTTATAGAGATGTATAAGATAATGAAAGGGATGGATAGGGTAGAGGTAGAGAGATTCTTCCCGCTCAGAAAGGACAGCAGGATTAGAAGCCACAGCCTCAAGGGGTGGCCAGTTTAGGACGGAGTTGAGGAGGAACTTCTTCACTCAAAGGGTGATGAATCTCTGGAATTCTCTGCTCGTTGAAGTGGTGGAGGCTACCTCGCTAAATATATTTAAGACACGGGTCGATAGGATTTTGGTAGGCAAGGGGATTAAGGGTTATGGGGGGAAGTGGAACTGATCCACTTCAGATCAGCCATGATCTTATTGAATGGCGGGGCAGGCTCGAAGGACTAGATGGCCTACTCCTGCTCCTATTTCTTATGTTTCTAATGGATATAACTGCTAGACTGGAACTGCAGCAGGTGGTGAAGGAACCAACAAGAGGGAAAAACATAGTTGACCTCATCCTTACTAGTCTACCAGTTGCAGATGCATCTGTCCAAGACAGTATTGGTAAGAATGACCAGTCCTTGTGAGATGAAGTCCCACCTTCACATTGAGAATACCTTCCATTGTATTCTGTGGCACTATCATTGTGCTAAATAGGTCAGACTTCAAACAGATCTAACAACTCAATGAGGCTTTGGGCCATCAACAGCAACGGAACTGTACTGCAGCCCACTCTGCAACCTCATGGCCTGGCATAGGCTCCACTCAACTATTACCATCAAGTCAGGGGACCTATCCTAGTTCAATGGAAAGTGCAGGAGGCCATGCCAGGAGCAGCAAGTGTCAACTTGATGAAACTACCGAACAGGACTACTTGCATGCCAAACAGCAAGTGATAGACATGGTTAAGCGATCCCACATCAACAGGTACAAGCTCTGATGTTTGCCACATGCAGTCATGAACCACGATGGACAATTGAACAACTCACTGGAGGAGGAGGCTGCACCAACATCCCCATCCTCAGTGATGGAAGAGTCCAGCACAGCAGTGAAATAGACAAGGCTGAAGCATTCACAGCAATCTTCAGTGGGAAGTGTCAAGTGGATGATCCATTTCGACCTTCTCCAGTGGTCCCCAGCATCACAGAAACCAGTCTCCAGCCATTTGATTCACTCCACATGATATCAAGAAACAGTTGAAGGCACTGGAGACTGCAAAGGCAATGGACCCTGATAACATTCCAGCAGTAGTAGTGAAGACTTGTGCCCCAGAACCTGCATGCTGTTGCTTTAGCCAAACTCTTCCAGTACAGGCATACCCAACAATATGGAAAATTGCCCAGATATGTTTTGTATACAAAAATTTTCAAGTTTTTTGATGACACCGCTATTGTTGGTCAGATCTCAAACAATGATGAGAAGAGTACATGAAAGAGATTGAGAACCTGGTGAACTGGCTTAATGACAATAATCACTCTCCCTTGATGTCAGTAAAAAAATGGAAATAGTCATCAACTTCAGGAAGTGTAGTGGAGGACATGCCCCTGAAGTGGAAGTGGCCAAAAGCTTCAAGTTTCTCTCGGTGTCCAGATCGGCAGTAACCTATCCTGGTCCCTCTGTAGTGGACATTATACTGAAGAAAGCTCACCAACACTTCTACTTTCTAAAGAAGCTAAGTAAATTTGGCATGTCTGCTACGACTCTTACCAATTTTTACAGATGTACATAGAAAACATCCTTTCATTCTTCATCCCAGGATACTTAAGGAAAAGACTTTGGAAATAGTAGATCTATTGGTGGTCATTTTCCAAAATTCTTTGGAATGTGGACTGGTTCCTACACGTTGGAGGAACCTACAATTAGCTATTGTAAGCTCACTATTCAAAAACGGAGGTAGAGAGAAAACAATTTTTACAGATGCACCACAGAAAGCATTCTTTCTGAAGTCATAGCTTGATATGTTCTGCTCTGACTAAAACTGCAAAAACTACAAAGGATTGTGAAAGTAGCTCAGTCCATCACGCAAACTAGCCTCCCCATCCAATAACATTGTCTAAATTTCCCGCTGCCTTCGCAAAGCAGCCAGCATAATCAAGGATCCCATGCATCCCAGACACTCGCTCTTCCATCTTCTTCCATTGGCAAAAGATACAAAAGTCTGAGATCACATACCAAACAACTCAAGAACAGTTTCTTCCCTGCTGCTGTCAGAGTTTTGAATGAACCTAACTTAAAAATGCTGGAAAATGTCAGCTGTGCTGACAGCATCTGTGGGAGAAGGATCTAGATAGGCTGGCGAATGGGCCAGGAAATGGCAAATGGAATTTAATGTTGGCAAGTGTGAGGTGGTCCACTTTGGTAGGAGGAATGGTAGGAAGGATTATTACTTACGTGGCGAAAAACTGCAGCAGGCGACTGTGCAGAGGGACCTCGGGGTCCTTGTGCATGAGTCGCAAAAACCCAGCTTGCAGGTGCAGCAGGTGGTCAGGAAGGCGAATGGGATGCTGGCCTTCATAGCGAAGGGGATTGAATATAAAAGTAGGGAGGTCTTGCTGCAGCTGTATAGGGCATTGGTGAGGCCGCAGCTGGAGTACTGTGTGCAGTTTTGGGCGCCGCACCTGCGCAAGATGTTTTGGCCCTGGAGGGAGTGCAGAGGAGGTTTACTCGGCTGATACCGGAGTTGAGGGGATTGAGCTATGAGGAGAGGCTGAATAAACTAGGCTTGTACTCGTTAGAGTTTAGAAGAATGAGGGGAGATCTCATTGAGACGTATAAGATGATGAATGGGATGGATAGGATAGAGGTGGAGAGACTGTTCCCGCTCAAAAAGACAGTAGGACTAGGGGGCACAGCCTCAAGATAAAGGGGGGGGCGGTTTAGAACAGAGTTGAGGAGGAACTTCTTCACTCAAAGGGTGGTGAATCTCTGGAATTCTCTGCCCGTTGAAGTGGTGGAGGCTGCCTCGCTAAATATTTTTAAGAAACGGGTTGATGGGTTTTTGATAAGAGAAGGGATTAAGGGTTATGGGGAGAGGGCGGGAAGGTGGAGCTGAGTCACGACAGATCAGCCATGATCTTATTGAATGGCGGGGCAGGCTCGAAGGGCCAGATGGCCTACTCCTGCTCCTATTTCTTATGTTCTTATGTTCTTACGAGAGAATAGAGCCAAAGTTTCACCTAGACTGGAAACATCGCGGCTCGATTCCAGCTTCTGCACTATTTTGCTTTAATTTTTGAATGGATCTACCTATGTTAAGCTGATCTTTCTCTACATCCTAGCTATGACTTTAACACTACATTCCGCACACCTCTACGTATGGTATGCTTTGTCTGTATAGCGCACAAGTAACAATACAAAGAACAAAGAACAAAGAACAACACAGCACGGGAAACAGGCCCTTCGGCCCAACGAGCCCGCGCCGCCGTCCCATGGTCAGTGACCTATTCATGATTCTAGTCTATGCCTAATGTGTGAGGATCAGGGAGGTCCAATATTAGGGACAATTTGTTACCCAATCAATCAGCCTAAAAGCACATTTTTGGGATGTGGGAGGAAACCGGAGCACCCGGAGGAAACCCACGCAACCACGGGAGAACGCGCAAACTCCCACGGACACAGGCCCAAATCCATGTGTCCGCACAGCAACAGAGATAGCCTCTGAGCTGCCATGATGCCCTCAAGATGGTCCAGTTTACGCACACCAACGACATGAAGCAGTAGGCAACTCCCGAAGCAATATCCAAGAGCAGCCCACCACAACCTGCCGCCCGCATACTTTTCACTGTATCCCAATACATGTGACAATAATAAATCAAATCAAATCAAGCAAGTCAGAAATGTGATGGAATACTCCCCATTTGCCTGGATAAGTACATCTCCCACAACACTCAAGAAGCTTGATACCATCCAGGACTTGATTGGCACCACATCCACAAACATCCATTCCCTCCACCACTGACATTTAGTAAGAGCATTGTGTACTATGAACAAGATGCACTGCAGAAATCCACCAAAGATCTGTAGGCAACACCTTCCAGACCCATGACCACTTCCACCAAGAAGGACATGGGCAGTAGAAACATGGGAACACCACCAGCTGCAAGTTTCTCTCCAAGCCACTCACCATCCTGACTTGGAAATATATCGCCATTCCTTCACAGTCGCTGGGTCTGCCTGCCCCGCCATTCAATAAGATCATGGCTGATCTGTCGTGGCTCAGTTCCACCTTCCCGCCCTCTCCCCATAACCCTTAATCCCCTCTCTTATCAAAAACCCATCAACCCGCATCTTAAAAATATTAGCGAGCCAGCCTCCACCACTTCAACGGGCAGAGAATTCCAGAGATTCACCACCCTTTGAGTGAAGAAGTTCCTCCTCAACTCCGTTCTAAACTGCCCCCCCTCTATCTTGAGGCTGTGCCCCCTAGTCCTATTATCCTTTCTGAGCAGGAAGAGTCGCTTCACCTCTATCCATTCATCATCTTATATGTCTCAATGAGATCTCCCCTCATTCTTCTAAACTCTAATGAGTACAAGCCTAGTTTATTCAGCCTCTCCTCATAGCTCAACCCCCTCAACTCCGGTATCAGCCGAGTAAACCTCCTCTGCACTCCCTCCAGGGCCAAAATATCCTTGCGCAGGTGCGGCGCCCAAAACTGCACACAGTACTCCAGCTGCGGCCTCACCAATGCCCTATACAGCTGCAGCAAGACCTCCCTACTTACACAGTGAGCACGTGA
>CM075732.1:102304693-102572193 GCA_037974335.1 Prionace glauca | reverse complement strand
AGAAAATAAGGTTCAGTTGGGTCGCTTGACTGTTACAGGGTAGCTAGGAATGAGTTAAAGAAAGGGCTTAGGAGAGCTAGGAGGGGACATGAGAAGTCCTTCGCAGGACAGGTAAAAGAACACCCCAAGACTTTTTACTCTTATGTGAGAAATAAAAGAATGACCAGGGTGAGGTCAGGGCCAGTCAAGGATAGTAGTGGGAACTTGTGCATGGAGTCAGAACAGATAGGTGAGGTGTTGAATGAATATTTTTCTTCAGTATTCACTAAGGACAGGAGCCATGTTTTGAAGATCAGTGCGTGATATAGGCTGATAGGATGGAGGAGGTAAATAGAACATAGAACACTACAGCACAAACAGGCCATTCGGCCCACGAGTTGCGCCGATCACATCAACACCTACCAATCCATAGACCTATCTATAACCCCCAATCCCATTAAATCCCATATACTCATCCAGAAGTCTTTTAAAAGACCCCAGTGAGTTCATAAGAACATAAGAACATAAGAAATAGGAGCAGGAGTAGGCCATCTGGCCCTTCGAGCCTGCCCCGCCATTCAATAAGATCATGGCTGATATGTCATGACTCAGCTCCACCTTCCCGCCCTCTCCCCATAACCCTTAATCCCTTCTCTTATCAAAAACCCATCAACCCGTTTCTTAAAAATATTTAGCGAGGCAGCCTCCACCACTTCAACGGGCAGAGAATTCCAGAGATTCACCACCCTTTGAGTGAAGAAGTTCCTCCTCAACTCCGTTCTAAACCGCCTCCCCTTTATCTTGAGGCTGTGCCCCCTAGTCCTACTGTCTTTTTTGAGCGGGAAGAGTCTCTCCACCTCTATCCTATCCATCCCATTCATCATCTTATACGTCTCAATGAGATCTCCCCTCATTCTTCTAAACTCTAACGAGTACAAGCCTAGTTTATTCAGCCTCTCCTCATAGCTCAATCCCCTCAACTCCGGTATCAGCCGAGTAAACCTCTTCTGCACTCCCTCCAGGGCCAAAATATCCTTGCGCAGGTGCGGCGCCCAAAACTGCACACAGTACTCCAGCTGCGGCCTCACCAATGCCCTATACAGCTGCAGCAAGACCTCCCTACTTTTATATTCAATCCCCCTCGCTATGAAGGCCAGCATCCCATTCGCCTTCCTGACCACCTGCTGCACCTGCAAGCTGGGTTTTTGCGACTCATGCACAAGGACCCCGAGGTCCCTCTGCACCATCGCCTGCTGCAGTTTTTCGCCCCGTAAGTAATAGTCCTTCCTACCATTCCTCCTACCAAAGTGGACCACCTCACACTTGCCAACATTAAATTCCATTTGCCATTTCCTGGCCCATTCGCCCAGCCTATCTAGATCCTTCTGCAGACTCTCCACACCCTCCGCACAATTTGCCTTTCCCCCAATCTTGGTGTCATCAGCAAATTTCGACACCCTGCACTCGGTTCCCTCCTCCAGATCATCTATATAAATGGTAAATAGCTGAGGCCCCAGCACCGACCCCTGGGGCACCCCACTAGTCACCAACCGCCAATCCGAATAGCATCCATTGACCCCCACTCTCTGCCTCCTATTTGACAACCAATCCTCTATCCACGCTAACACCCTACCCCCAACTCCATGTCCCCTGACCTTCTGCAATAACCTCTTGTGAGGTACCTTGTCAAACGCCTTCAGCGCCACCACCACCACTGACGGCAGCCGATTCCATTCACTCACCACCCTCTGAGTGAAAAACTTACCCCTAACATCACTTCTGTACTTGCCTCCCCGCACCTTAAATCTGTGTCCTCTCGTAGCGACCATTTCAACCCTGGGAAATAGCCTCTGAGAGTCCACCCTATCTATTCCTCTCAACATTTTATAAACCTCTATCAGGTCGCCTCTCAACCTTCGTCTCTCCAGGGAAAAGAGTCCCAGCTCCCTCAACCTAACTTCATAAGGCATGCCTCCCAATCCAGGCAACATCCTTGTAAATCTCCTCTGTACCCTTTCAATAACTTGTACGTCCTTCCTATAGTGAGGCGACCAGAACTGCGCACAGTACTCCAAATGAGGCCTGACAAGGGTCTTATAAAGTTGCAGCATTACCTCCCAATTCCTAAACTCAATCCCTCGATTAATGAAGGCCAGTACACTATACGCCTTCCTGACCACCTCCTCCACCTGCGAGGCCGATTTAAGAGTCCTGTGGACCCGGACCCCAAGATCCTTCTGCTCTTCAACACTACTGAGACTCCTGCCCTTGGTATTGTCGCCTCCCACAGTATCCTGGGGTACATCCCATCTGGTCCCGGCGACTTATCTATCTTGATAGAATTCAAAAGTTCTAACACATCCTCCTCCTTAATATCCACAAACTCAATCTTTTCCATCTGCTGCAAATCCATAGCAAAATCTCCCATATCAGCTTCCATCGTGAATACTGAGGCAAAGTACTCATTAAGCACCTCTGCCATTTCTTCTGGTTCCACACAGACCTTTCCCCCTTCATCTTTTATAGGTCCTATCCCTTCTCTTCTCATCCTTTTACTTTTCACATATTTATAGAAGGCCTTGGGATTCTCCTTAATCTTACCCGCCAAGGTCTTCTCATGACCCCTTCTGGCTCTCTCAATTTCCCTTTTAAGCTCTCTTCTACAGTCCTTATACTCCTCAAGATCCTTAACCTCTCTTAGTTCCCTAAACCTTTTGTACACCTTCCTTTTCCTCCTGACTAGGTTCACCACAGCCTTCGTGCACCACGGTTCCTGCGACCTACCAAAACCCCCTTGTCTCATCAGAACGTTGTCACGCAGAGCTCCAGACAAACATTCCTTGAATATCCGCCACCTTCCTTCGGTACTTTTCCCTGAGAACGCCTCCTTCCATTTTATTTGTCCAAGTAACTTCCTGACTTCTTCGTATTTCCCTTCTTCTTTGTATTTTCAGATGTTCTGAGGGAGGATGTATTAGCAATTTTGAAAAACCTGAGGGTGGATAAGTCCCCTGGGCTAGATGGGATACATCCTAGGATACTTTGGGAGATAAGGGATGAGATTGCGGAGTCTCTAGCTTTGATCTTTGGGTCTTCACTGGGGATAGTGCCGGAGGACTGGAGAGTGGCAGATGTTGTTCCTCCTTTCAAGAAAGGAAATAGGAATGACCCTGGTAATTATAGGCCAGTTAGTCTTACTTTGGTGGTCAATGTGTCAATGGAAAAGATCCTGAGAGATAGGATTTATGACCATTTGGAAAGATTCGGTTTAATCTAAGATAGTCGGCATGGTTTCGTGAGGGGTAAATCCTGCTTCACAAATTTGATTGAATTCTTTGAGGAGGTAACTAATTGTGAGGATGGAGGTAGAGCAGTTGATGTTGTATACATGGATTTTAGTGAGGTGTTTGATAAGGTTCCCCATGGTAGGCTCATGAAGAAGATAAGGACGTGTGGGATAGAAGGAAATTTGCCTGATTGGATCAGTAACTGGTTGTATCATAGAAGACACGGGTGGTGGTGGAAGGAAAATTTTCAGACTGGAGACCAGTTACCAGCGGTGTACCACAGGTGTCAGTGCTGGGTCCTCTGCTATTCGTGATTTTTATCAGTGACTTGGCAGAGGGGGCTGAAGGATGGGTTAGTAAATTTGTTAATGACACCAAGATTGATGGAGTAGTGGATGAGGTGGGGGGCTCTTGCAAAGAGACATTGATAGGATGCAGAGCTGGGCCGAAAAGTGGCAGATGGAGTTTAACCCTGATAAGTGTGAGGTGATTCATTTTGATAGGACAAACTTGAATGCAGATTACAGGGTCAACGGCAGGGTTCTGAGGAATGTGGAGGAACAGAGAAATCTTGGGGTTCATATCCATAGATCTCTGAAGGTTGCTACTCAAGTGGATAGAGCTGTGAAGAAGGTTTATAGTGTGTTAGCGTTTATTAACAAGGGGTTTGAGTTTAAGAGCCATGGGGTTATGCTGCAATTATACCTGACGTTAGTGAGACCACATTTAGAAACCATAGAAACTATAGAACATTACAGCACAGTACAAGCCCTTCGGCCCTCGATGTTGTGCTGAGCTTTGTTCAGTTCTGGTCACCTCACTGTAAAAAGGATGTGGAAGCATTGAAAAGAGTGCAAAGGAGATTTACCAGGATGCTGCCTGGTTTGGAGGGTAGGTCTTATGAGAAAAGGTTGAGGGAGCTGGGGCTTTTCTCTTTAGAGCAGAGGAGGATGCGAGGTGACTTAATAGAGGTTTATAAGATGATGAGAGGGATTGATAGAGTGGATGTGCAGTGACTATTTCTTCGGGTGGATGTAGCTGTTACTAGGGGGCATAACTATAAGGTTCATGGTGGGAGATAATAGGAGGGATGTCCGAGGTAGATTCTTCATTCAGAGAGTGGTTGGGGTGTGGAATAGACTGCCTGCTGTGATAGTGGAGTCAGACACTCTAGGAACTTTCACGCAGTTATTGGATGGGCACATGGAACACACCAGAATGATGGGGAGTGGGATAGCTTGATCTTGGGATTAGACATAGCTCAGCACAATATTGAGGGCCAAAGGGCCTGTACTGTGCTGTAATGTTCTATGTTCTAGTACAAAAATGGTGCTGGAAAATGATTCAAATATCTCTGCTAGGAGACATGCAATTTCCTCCCTAGCCTCCCACTACATCCTGGGATACACTTCAACAGGTCCTGGGGATTTAACTACCTTGATGCACTTTAAGACTTTCAGCACCTTCTTCTCTAATGTGTACATTCTACAAGACATTGCTACATATTTCCCTAACTTCCCTAACATCTATGCCTTTCTCAACAGTAAATACCGATAAGAAATATTCATTTAGGATCTCACCCATTTCTTGTGGATCTGCACATAGATGACCTTGTTGATCCTTAAGAGGCCCTACTCTCTCCTGAGTTACTTTTTTTGCCCTTTATGTATTTGCAAAAGCTCTGTGGATTCTCCTTTGCCTTGTCTACCAAAACATCTCATGTCCCCTTTTTGCCCTCCTGATTTGTCTCTTTTGTTTAGTAATTTGTGGGACTTGGACACCGCTGACTGGCCAGCATTTATTGCCCATCCCTAGTTAACCTTGACAAAATGCTGGTAAGTTGCCTTCTTGAATCGCTGCAGTCCATATTCTGAGAGTTGACCCATAATGCCATTAGCAAGGGAATTCCAGGATTTTGACACAACGACTGCAAAGTAACGTCAATATATCTCCGAGTCAGAGTGGTGAATGGCTTGGAGGGGAATTTGCAGGTGGTGGTAGTGTTCCCATTTATCTGCTGCCCTTATCCTTCTAGATAGAAGTGGTCATGGGTTTGGAAGGTGCCATCTATGTGCCTCCTTCTTCTTGTTGACCAGGGCCTCAATATCCCATGACATCCAGGGTTCCTGAGATCCACTGGCCTTGACCTTCACTCTAAGAATGAATGTGTTTACTGGGAAGTTAACCCTGCTTAGGCACATGACATACATAGGCAGCTGGAACCAACTGGACCCCTTGAAGAGTATAGAGGGTGTAAGAGTATCGGAATTTCACAGTAACTTGTAAGCCTTACTTGTGACTAATGAATAAATGGTTTATCTACAAACATTCAATCCCTCCACACCGAAGCTCAGTGGCAGCAGTGTATACTATCTGCAAGATGCGCTGCAGCAGTTCACTAAAGATTCTAAGATAGCACCTTCCAAACCCATGACCACTTCTATCTAGAAGTACAAGGGCAGCAGATAAATGGGAACACTACCACCACCTGCAAATTCCCCTCCAAGCCACTCACCACTGTAACCAAAGCTTCCTACTTACCAACTGTCCCTTTGCTTGCCACAGAGTCCCCCTAACAACTTTTGAAAGTTTCTGTCTAATACCATCAAAATTGGCCTTGCCCCAATTTAGAATTTTAACTTTTGGACCAGACCTGTCATTCTCCATAGCTATCTTAAAACTCTTTCTCTAGCTTCCCTTTTGTTCCTAAGATATGTAAAAAATGACATTACACTACCTCTTTATGCCTTCCTAACTCCCTGTTTGAATCTTTTCTACTTTCCCTGTATTCTTCAAGTGTTTCATCTGTTTTAAGTTATACCTTATGTATGTATCCTTTTCCTTTTTGACTAGACTTACAATTTCCCTGGTCATTCACAGTTCCCAAATTCTGCCTTTCTTGTCCTTCCCTTTCACAGGCACATGCCTGTCCTGCAATCTGATCAACTACTCCTTAAAAGACTTCCACATGCCAGGTGTGGATTTACCCTCAAACAAAACCTCCAAATCCTGCCTAATCCAGTTGTAGATGGCCTTTCCCTAATAAGCACCTCAACCCTTGGACAACACTTGTCCTTTTCCATGAGTATTGGAAACCTTATGGAATTGTGGTCACTCTTTGCCTCACGTTCCCTCACTGCAATTTTGATGACTTAGTCGGTCTCATTCCCGAGTACCAGGTCCGTCTCTAGTTGGATTATCTACTTACAGTTCCAAAAGACTTCCTGACACACTTAACAAATTCCTCACCATCCAGACCTTTAGCCCTCAGGGATTTCCAGTCAATATGTGGAAAATTAAAGTCTCCCACTACAACAACGCTATTATTTCTACATCTATCCAGAATCTGCTTACATATCCATTCTCCAACTTCCAGTGGTCTGTTGGGAACCTGCAGCTCACCCCCATCATTGTGACTGCCACCCTCCTGTTTCTCAGCTCTCCCCACAGTGTCTTGTTACATGATTCCTCCAAGCTGTCTTCTCTCTGTACAGCTGACTCCCGCACCTCTTTCGCTTTCATTCAAAACACCGATATCCTGGAATATGTAGTCCTGTTTTAACCAAATTTCCGTTACCGCAACCACATCCAAGACGCTGGAAGATGTGGGCCACTAGGCTATCGGCCAGAATGAAGACCAGCACATTTGATGAAGCTCCAGAATTTTCAGTCGAATTCTACCTTAAGGGGAGAAGAGAGTTAACACAATGTTTACTGTTATTACTCTCCAGTACAGGCGGGGGCAGCAGAGTGTTGTCGTCGCAGGTTCGCTTGTTGCGCATGCGTGTGAGTCGAACTGAAGGCTTGCAATGGCGGACAGCGGGTGAGTTGAAGGGGCCTGAATTCAATCGGCCGCCATCGGCTGCTGAGAGAGACCGCACGGCGAGCGGAGTTGGCGAGGGTGACGATTGTGCGAATTATGGGCTTTTCATTCCTGTGAGGAATGACCCTCGCGGTCGTGGATGAGGCGGAGAACGCCCGGAAATTGTAATATCCAAATCGACCAGGCACATTCCCTCATAGTCAACAGCTAAGGAGCGCAGCACTGTCGGAGGGTCAGTGCAGAGGGAGCGCAGCACTGTCGGAGGGTCAGTGCAGAGGGAGCGCAGCACTGTCGGAGGGTCAGTGCAGAGGGAGCGCAGCACTGTCGGAGGGTCAGTGCAGAGGGAGCGCAGCACTGTCGGAGCGTCAGTGCAGAGGGAGCGCAGCACTGTCGGAGGGTCAGTGCAGAGGGAGCGCAGCACTGTCGGAGGGTCAGTGCAGAGGGAGCGCAGCACTGTCGGAGGGTCAGTGCAGAGGGAGCGCAGCACTGTCGGAGGGTCAGTGCAGAGGGAGCGCAGCACTGTCGGAGGGTCAGTGCAGAGGGAGCGCAGCACTGTCGGAGGGTCAGTGCAGAGGGAGCGCAGCACTGTCGGAGGGTCAGTGCAGAGGGAGCGCAGCACTGTCGGAGGGTCAGTGCAGAGGGAGCGCAGCACTGTCGGAGGGTCAGTGCAGAGGGAGCGCAGCACTGTCGGAGGGTCAGTGCAGAGGGAGCGCAGCACTGTCGGAGGGTCAGTGCAGAGGGAGCGCAGCACTGTCGGAGGGTCAGTGCAGAGGGAGCGCAGCACTGTCGGAGGGTCAGTGCAGAGGGAGCGCAGCACTGTCGGAGGGTCAGTGCAGAGGGAGTGCCGCACTGTCGGAGGGTCAGTGCCGAGGCAGTGCCGCACTGTCGGAGGGTCAGTGCCGAGGCAGTGCCGCACTGTCGGAGGGTCAGTGCCGAGGCAGTGCCGCACTGTCGGAGGGTCAGTGCCGAGGCAGTGCCGCACTGTCGGAGGGTCAGTGCCGAGGCAGTGCCGCACTGTCGGAGGGTCAGTGCCGAGGCAGTGCCGCACTGTCGGAGGGTCAGTGCCGAGGGAGCGCAGTACTGTCGGAGGATCAGTGCCGAGGGAGCGCAGCACTGTCGGAGGGTCAGTGCAGAGGGAGCGCCGTACTGTCGGAGGGTCAGTGCCGAGGGAGCGCAGTACTGTCGGAGGGTCAGTGCCGAGGGAGCGCAGCACTGTCGGAGGGTCAGTGCAGAGGGAGCGCCGTACTGTCGGAGGGTCAGTGCCGAGGGAGCGCAGTACTGTCGGAGGGTCAGTGCCGAGGGAGCGCAGCACTGTCGGAGGGTCAGTGCCGAGGGAGCGCAGCAGTGTCGGAGGGTCAGTGCCGAGGGAGCGCAGCACTGTCAGAGGGTCAGTGCCGAGGGAGCGCAGCACTGTCAGAGGGTCAGTGCAGAGGGAGCGCAGCACTGTCGGAGGGTCAGTGCAGAGGGAGCGCAGCACTGTCGGAGGGTCATAGAACATAGAACATTACAGCGCAGAACAGGCCCTTCGGCCCACGATGTTGCGCCGACCAGTTACAAAACAATGACCCACTAGCCTAAACCAATCCCTTTTCATCCATAAACCTATCCACAGATCTCTTAAACGCCCCCAAACTAGGTGCATTTACAACTGCAGCTGGCAGGGCATTCCAGTCCCTCACCACCCTCTGGGTAAAGAACCTACCCCTGACATCTGTCCTATAACTACCCCCCCTTAATTTAAAATCGTGCCCCCTCGTGCTAGCTTTCTCCATCCTAGGAAAAAGGCTATCACTATCTACCCTGTCTAAACCTCTAATCATCTTATATGTTTCAATGAGATCCCCTCTTAGCCGCCTTCTTTCCAGCGAAAACAACCCCAAATCTCTCAATCTCTCCTCATAGGATCTCCCCTCCATACCAGGCAACATCCTGGTAAACCTCCTCTGCACCTTCTCCAAAGCCTCTACATTCTTCCTGTAATGTGGGGACCAGAACTGCACACAAAACTCCAAGTGTGGCCGCACCAGAGATGTGTACAGTTGCATCATGACGCTGCGACTCCTAAATTCAATCCCTCTACCAATAAACGCCAAGACTCCGTATGCCTTCTTAACAACCTTATCTACTTGATTCCCAACTTTCAGGGATCTATGTACACATACACCTAGATCCCTCTGCTCCTCCACACTATTCAAAGTCCTCCCGTTAGCCCTATACTCAACACATCTGTTATTCCTACCGAAATGAATTACCTCACACTTCTCCACATTAAACTCCATCCGCCACCTCTCAGCCCAGCTCTGCAACCTTTCTAAGTCATCCTGCAAACTATGACACCCTTCCTCACAATCTACCACACCTCCGACTTTGGTGTCATCAGCAAACTTACTAATCCACCCAACTATACCCTCATCCAGATCATTAATAAAAATTACAAACAGCAGTGGCCCCAAAACAGATCCCTGAGGCACACCACTTGTAACCGAACTCCATGACGAATATTTCCCATCAACCACCACTCTCTGTCTCCTATCTGCTAGCCAATTCCTGATCCAATTATCTAGATCACCCCCAATCCCATACATCTGCATTTTCTGCAGAAGCCTACCATGGTGAACCTTATCAAATGCCTTGCTAAAATCCATATACACCACATCAACTGCCTTACCCCTATCCACCTCTTTGGTCACTTTCTCAAAGAACTCGATAAGGTTAGTAAGGCATGACCTACCCGCTACAAAACCGTGCTGACTGTCTCTAATCAACTCATTACTTTCCAAATAACTATAAATCCTGTCTCTAATAATCCTTTCCAAAACCTTACCCACCACAGAAGTAAGACTCACCGGTCTATAATTCCCAGGGAAGTCCCTTCTCCCCTTCTTAAACAATGGGACAACATTTGCTGTCCTCCAATCTTCTGGTACTATACCAGAGACTAACGACGACCTGAAGATCAGAGCCAGAGGCTCCGCAATCACCCCTCTTGCCTCCCAAAGAATCCTAGGGTAAATCCCATCTGGACCAGGGGACTTAGCTATTTTCAATCCCTCTAAAATATCCAGCACATCCCCCGTATCAACTGCAATACTATCTATTTCACACCCCTGCACCCCAGTGTCCTCCTCAGCTACCTTCCTGTCCCCTTGCGTGAACACCGAAGAGAAATATTGGTTCAACGCCTCTCCAATCTCCTCCGGTTCCACACACAACTTCCCTCTACTGTCTGTAACTGGCCCTAATCTTGTCCTAACCAACCTTCTGTTCTTGACATACCTGTCAGTGCAGAGGGAGCGCAGCACTGTCGGAGGGTCAGTGCAGAGGGAGCGCAGCACTGTCGGAGGGTCAGTGCAGAGGGAGCGCAGCACTATCGGAGGGTCAGTGCCGAGGGAGCGCAGCACTGTCGGAGCGTCAGTGCCGAGGGAGCGCAGCACTGTCAGAGGGTCAGTGCCGAGGCAATGCCGCACTGTCGGAGGGTCAGTGCCGAGGGAGCGCCGCACTGTCGGAGGGTCAGTGCCGAGGGAGCGCCGCACTGTCGGAGGGTCAGTGCCGAGGCAATGCCGCACTGTCGGAGGGTCAGTGCCGAGGGAGCGCCGCACTGTCGGAGGGTCAGTGCCGAGGGAGCGCCGCACTGTCGGAGGGTCAGTGCCGAGGGAGCGCCGCACTGTCGGAGGGTCAGTGCCGAGGGAGCGCCGCACTGTCGGAGGGTCAGTGCCGAGGGAGCGCCGCACTGTCGGAGGGTCAGTGCCGAGGGAGCGCTGCGCTGTTGGACGGTTAGTGTTGAGGGTGCGCTGCGCTGTTTCCGCAGGTTATCGCCGAGGGCCCGCTGCGCTGCACACGTGGGCCAGCGCCGAGGGAGTGCCATGCTGTTGAAGTCTGAGGAGCTGAACCTATGTGGAGTGTTGAGTGCACTGCACAAACATTTCCTGCAGAGTTGATGAGGCCTAGATTTTCTTGAGGATCCTAAATAATTTGGGTAATTTTGCAACCTCTGAATCCTTCTGTCTGCACTGCATCCACAGTATTTTGTTTTAATCTTTCTTGCTGTTCCTCATCACTTAAATGGCTTTCATTTCAGGTTCTCGTTTTGTTAATGAACTTGCTCATGAGATAACACTCTTTGTATTTTTCAGGGAGAAGAGGAAAATCCCACTTGTCCCAGAGAACCTACTAAAGAAAAGGAAAGCTTACCAAGCCATTAAAGCCACACAGGCTAAGCTAGCATTACAAGAAAAGCGGAAGGTTTGGAATTATTTAAAGGCACAGATAACTTTGTTTTGTACTGTCTGATTAGTTCCTTGTAGACTCTCTATACCTCAATTCATTGCCACTCTGCCTTGCTGCCTTTCTGTTCCTGGGCCAGTCCATCAGTCTCCCTCATAGTCTTCCTCCATCACCCATCCATTAATGTTCCTCTCTGCTTCCCCAACAGCCCCCATCTCCAGCATTCCTTCCTGCCCTATCCCACTGTTGGCTGCCTCGCTAAATATTTTTAAGACGCGGGTTGATGGGTTTTTGATAAGAGAGGGGATTAACGGTACGGTATTTGGGGCGGCACGGTGGCACAGTGGTTAGCACTGCTGCTTCACAGCTCCAGGGTCCTGGGTTCGATTCCCGGCTCGGGTCACTGCCTGTGTGGAGTTTGCACATTCTCCTCGTGTCTGCGTGGGTTTTCTCCGGGTGCTCCGGTTTCCTCCCACAGTCCAAAGATGTGCGGGTTAGGTTCATTGGCTAGGCTAAAATTGCCCCTTAGTATCCTGGGATGTGTAGGTTAGAGGGATTAGCAGGTAAAATGTGTAGGGATATGGGGATAGGGTCTGGGTGGGATTGTGTTCGGTGCAGACTCGATGGGCCGAAGGGCCTGTTTCTGCACTGTAGGGTTCTATGTTCTATGTAAGGGTTATGGGGAGAAAGCGGGAAAGTGGAACTGAGCAGCGACAGATCAGCCATGATCTTATTGAATGGCGGGGCAGGCTCGAAGGGCTAGATGGCCTACCGGTCCTATTTCTTATGTTCTTATATTCATGTGTGTCCCTCCCCTCTCCCTCTCTTTGTACCTCTTTGGTTTGATTTGATTTATTATTGTCACATAAATTAACATACAGTGAAAAGTATTGTTTTTTGCATGCTATATAGACAAAACATAGAGAAGGAAACGAAAGAGTGCAGAATGTAGTGTTACAGACATAGCTAAGGTGCAGAGAAAAATTAACTTAATGCAAGGTATGTCCATTCAAAAGTCTGACAGCAGCAGGGAAGAAGCTGTTCTTTAGTCAGTTGATATGTGATCTCAGACTTTTCATCTTATTCCCAAAGGAAGAAGGTGGAAGAGAAAATGTCCAGGCTGTGTGTGGTCCTTAATTATGCTGGCTGCTTTGCCAAGGGAGCGGGAAGCATAGACAGAGTCAATGGATGGGAGTCTGGTTTGCGTGATGGATTGGGCTACATTCACAACCTTTCATTGTTCCTTGTGGTCTTGGGCAGAGCAGTAGCCATACCAAGCTGTGGTACACCCAAAAAGAATGCTTTCTATGGTGCATCTGTGAAAGTTGGTGAGAGTCATAGCTGACATGCCAAATTTTCTTAGTCTTCTGAAAAAGTAGAGGCGTTGGGGGCTTTCTTAACTATAGTGTCAGCATGAGGGATCAAGACAGGTTGTTGGTGATCTGGATGCCTAAAAACTTGAAGCTCTCAACCTTTTCTACTTCATCCCCATTGATTTAGACATTCTCTTTACGCTTCCTGAAGTCGATGACTATCTCCTTCGTTTTGTTGACGTTGAGGGAGAGATTATTGTTGCTGCACCACTTCACCAGATTCTCTATCTCATTCCTGTACTCTGTCTTGTCATTGTTTGAGATCCAACGCACTATGGTGGTGTCGTCAGCAAACTTGAAAATCAAATTGCAGGGGATTTTCTCTCTCTTCTGCATTTTCCCTTCAACCGACCCCTGTTTGAGATGTACTTAGCCAGTTAGCTCTGCTATTACCCGGTTGTTTCTCTGTCTCTGACTAATGACAATATCCTGTAAAAGATCTGCACTGCTGAAGCTGAAAGGTCCAAAGGTCTCTTTCAGCCCAATGTATCCCATGCTCCATGAACTGTAACCTTTTAAGTTAATGTTAATCATTCATAGAATCCTAGAAATTTCAGCACTTAGGATCATTCAGCCCATCATCACATCTCCTCTCTTTTAAAGAGTTCACTCTTATCCCATCAATTCATACTTGTTCTTCCCATAGTCCTATTCACCAGACATGCTTCATTTCCCAGAACTGAACTGAGCAATTCTCTTTCTCTTCTTGGAGTAGACCTGATTTTAAAAAAAGGTGAGGAGCTGAATAACTGTCCCCATGTTTCTGTCCAAATCACAATGTTGTCTGATTTTTCCACATGATTCTTTTATGGGAATCACAACAAGAGGAGCATTTATTTCTCATTTTTAATACCCTTGAGAAGATGATGGGGACCCACTTTAAATACAACTGACTTAATGCTGAACCATTTCAAGATCAGTTAAAAGTCAGCCACATTGAAATCACTTATAGGCTAGACCTACAAGGACAGAAAATAGAATGGAATCATAGAATAATTACAGTACCGAAGGAGACCATTTGGCTCATTGTGCATGTGCCTGCAAAAGCAACTCAGGTAGCCCTCCTTCCACTTCTTTTCCATATAGAGCAGCAGATTCTTTCTTTTCAGGCAACTATCTAGGATCATTTAAAATTAATGATTGGATCTTACTCCACACCACCAATACATTTCGGATCCTAAGCTTACTGTGTAAAAAATATTTCCTCAGGTTCTTTCTTTGTTTTGAAAGGCCTCTCAAGCTGACCTAATTGTAACTTTGACTTCACATTCCCATCTACCTCTGATAACTAATCACTCACTTGCTAATAAAGAATCTATCTAGCTCTGCCTTAAAAATATTCAGAGACTCTGCTTTTGCCACCTTTTGAGAAAGAGAGGTGAATACTAGGAAGAGAGAAGAGAAGGTTGAGGACAGCACAGAAGTTAAAGAGAGCACATTAAATAATAAAGGCAGTGTTAGTAATCCTAATACTTGACAGTAATTACCTGTTTGTAATTTTTATTAATGATCTGGATGAGGGTATAGTTGGGTGGATTAGTAAATTTGTTGATGATACCAAAGTCGGAGGTGTGGTAGATAGTGATGAAGGGTATCATAGATTGCAGGAAGACTTAGACAGGTTGCAGAGCTGGGCCGAGAGGTGGCGGATGGAGTTTAATGCGGAGAAGTGTGAGGTAATTCACTTTGGTAGGAATAACAGATGTGTCAAGTATAGGGCTAATGGGAGGACTTTGAATAGTGTGGATGAGCAGAGGGATCTAGGTGTATGTGTACATAGATCCCTGAAAGTTGGGAATCAAGTAGATAAGGTTGTTAAGAAGGCATACGGTGTCTTGGCGTTTATTGGTAGGGGGATTGAATTTAGGAGTCGCAGCGTCATGTTGCAACTGTACACAACTCTGGTGCGGCCGCACTTGGAGTACTGTGTGCAGTTCTGGTCCCCACATTACAGGAAGGATGTGGAGGCTTTGGAGAAGGTGCAGAGGAGGTTTACCAGGATGTTGCCTGGTATGGAGAGGAGGTCCTAGGAGGAGAGGCTGAGGGATTTGGGGTTGTTTTCGCTGGAAAGAAGGCGGCTAAGAGGGGATCTTATTGAAACATATAAGATGATTAGAGGTTTAGATAGGGTGGATAGTAATAGCCTTTTTCCTCTGATGGAGAAATCTAGCACGAGGGGGCATGGCTTTAAATTAAGTGGTGGTAGTTATAGGACGGATGTCAGGGGTAGGTTCTTTACCCAGAGGATGGTGAGGGATTGGAATGCCTGCCTGCTGCAGTTGTAAATGCGCCTAGTTTGGGGGCATTTAAGAGATCCGTAGATAGGTTTATGGACAAAAAGGGATTGGTTTAGGTTAGTGGGTCATTGTTTTTGTAACTGGTCGGTGCAACATCGTGGGCCGAAGGGCCTGTTCTGCGTGTAATGTTCTATGTTCTATGTTGACAGGTCAGGTAAAAGCAAAACAGAGAGCAAGGCAAGTCCTGATTAAACTGCATTTACTTTAATACAATTCCATTAGGTTTAAGATAGCTATGGAGAATGATAGGTCAAAGTTAAAATTCTAAATTGGGGCAAGGCCAATTTTGGTGGTATCAGACAGTTAATTGGAGGAGGAAGGCAAAGGATCGTCTGTTAAGTGGGAGGTTTTCAAAAGTGTGAAAAGTGTGTTAGTTATGGTTTAGGGTAAATACATTCCTATTAGAGCGAAGGGCAAGGCTTGGCAAGGCAAGGTAAAGAAGTAGGGAACCCTGTATGACTTGGGACATTGAGGCCCTGGACAGTAAGAAGGAGGCATATAACACGCATAGGCAGCTGGGATCAAATGAATCCCTTGAAGAGTATAGAGGTTGTAGCGAGTAGAGTTAAGAGAGAAATCAGGAGGGAAAAAGGGGACACAAGATTGTTTTGGCAGGTAAGGCAAAGGCAAATCCAAAAAGTTTCTACAAATACATAAAGAGCAAAAGAGTAACCAGGTAGCGAGTAGGACGTCTTAAGGATCATCAGGTCATCTATGTGTAGATCCACAAGAGATGGGTGAGATCCTAAATTATATTTCTCATCAGCATTCACTGTTGAGAAAAGCATGGATGTTAGGGAACTTGGGAAATAGTGATGTCTTGAGGGGTGTACACGCAACAGAGAAGGAGGTACTGGAATTCTTAAAGTGCATCAAGATAGACAAATTCCTGGGACCTGATGAAGTGTATCCCAGGACATTGTGGGAGGCTAGGGAGGAAATTGCGGGTCCCCTAGCCGAGATATTTGAATCGTTGAATGTCACAGATGAAGTGCTTGAAGATTGGAGAGTAGCAAATGTTGTGCCTTTGTTTAAAAAGGACTGCAGGGAAAAGACTGGAAACTACAGGCCAGTGAGCCTCACATCTGCGATGGTTAAATTGTTGGGGGATATTTTGAAAGACAGAATCCACAGGCACTTAGTGATGCAAGTACTGATTAGGGACAGTCAGCATGGCTTTGTGAGTGGAAAATCATGTCGCACAAATTTGATTGAGTTTTTTGAAGGAGTAACCAAGAAGGTAGATGAGGGCAGTGCAGTTGATGTTGTCTACATGGACTTTAGCAAGGTCTTTGACAAGGTACCGCATGGTAGTTGTTGCATAGGGTTAAATCTCACAGGATCCAGGGTGAGGTTATCTAAATAAATACAAAATTGGCTTCTTGACAGAATAAGAAGTCTCACAACACTAGGTTAAAGTCCAACAAGTTTATTTGACAATACTAGTTTTCGGAGTCTCAAGCTCCTTCTTCAGGTGAGTGAGGACATCAACCTCACTCAGGTGAGCGAGGACTTCAGATCAGCCATGATCTTATTGAATGGCGGGGCAGGCTCAAAGGGCTAAATGGCCTACTCCTATTCCTTATGTTCTTAATATCCTTTATACTGTCACCATGTCCTTTTCACAACTTGCTTTCCTACCGACCTTTGAGTCATTAGCAAATTTATTCCACAGGTGGAGGTCCACCTCGTGTCAAACGAGGGGCATTCACACGGCAGGTCGTGCCTGGGCTGCTCTTGGAAGTTCCAGGAGTGGCCTAGAACTTCGTGTCGGTGTGTGTGCTTGATCCTGGACCGGTAGATGGGCGCCGCAACAGCTCAGTGACTAGCACTGCTGGCTGTGCAGGCACATGGATTTGGGCCTGTGTCTGTGGGAGTTTGCGCATTCTCCCTGTGGTTGCGTGGGTTTCCTCCGGGCGCTCCAGTTTCCTCCCACACCCCAAAGATGTGCTCTCAGGCTAATCGGTTTTTACCAAATTGACACTATTTCTTCCCTGAATCTGACTGAGTAGGGTTCCATTCATAGATATGCAGGGTAGAATAGGTGCAGGGTGATGTGGCGGCGCGGGCTCGTTGGGCCGAAGGGCCTGTTTCCCGTGCTGGATTGTTCTTTGTTCTTTGTTAGCAATATCAGTCTCTCATCCAAATTATTTATATAAATTGTAGAAGGTTGAGGCCCCAATATTGATCCCTGTGGCACACTATTCCTGCCAACTAGAAAATGACCCACTTAGCTAGCTAATCTCCTATCCAGGCTAATAAGTTTCAACCTTGCAACGTGTCTTTCTATTTTCTGCAATAACCTTTGATGTGACACTTCATCAAATGTCTTTTGGAAATATAAGTACAGTACATAAATCAGTTCCCCTTTATTCACAGCACGTTAATTCAAATATTTTTAAATTGATTTAACAAAATTTTCCTTGCACAAAATCACATTGTCTGATTATCATCAATTTTTCTAAGTGCGCTGATACTGGCTTGCAGTTTGCTACTTTGTGACTTCTCTTTTTGTTACATTTGCTGAGTTTCATTCTAATAAAACATTCCCTGAATATTGGCAAATTTTGGAAAATTCAATCCAATGGATCAACTATCTCACTGCCACTTCTTTTAAGGCTTTAGGATGAAGTCCTTCAGGCCACAGAACAATTTGTTCAGTACCAGTTCCCTGACTTTAAAGTCGTGGTCCTTCCTCTTTTCCATTTTCTGATTTCCAGCTATTTTTGGGAAATTACTTGCATCTTCAAAGTGAAGACTAATGCAAAATATCTGTTCAATTCATCTGCCATCTCGTTATTTTCTATTATTAATTCCCAGACTCACTTCCTGTAGAACTAAAGCTCAGTTTGTTAACTCTTTAAAATAGCTATAAAAATTCTTACTTGACTTTATATTTTAGATACTTTTTCTCGTTATCTAATCTTCCCTCCAGTTGTTCTTTTTTTATGTTCAGTCCAGTCTTCTGACCTGCCACCTGTCTTTGCACAATTATATGCTTTTTCTTTTAATTTGATACAATCTTTAACTTTTTCAGTTAACTGCAGATTAGGGAAGGTGGTGGCCTAGTGGTATTACCACTGCACTGGTATCCTAGAGACCCAGGATAATGCTCAGGGGACCCAGGTTTGAATCCCACCATGGTGAAATTTGAATTCAATAAAAATCTAAGATTAAAGTGTCTAATGATGACCATGAAACCATTTTAGTAAGGATTTTAGTAAGGCGTTTGATAAGGTTCACCATAGAACATAGGACATAGAACATTACAGCGCAGAACAGGCCCTTCGGCCCACGATGTTGCGCCGACCAATTACAAAAACAATGACCCACATGTCCATAAACCTATCCACGGATCTCTTCAACGCCCCCAAAGTAGGCGCATTTACAACTGCAGCATGTCATGTCTCAAATTGTAATATACCTCAAGGTATTATTTTCCAAACAAAATCTGGCTAATTTGCATTTAAATGAATCAAAACTGTTTATTTCCACCATGTCCTTAGAGACCATTCTACAGATTGAAAACAAAATTACAAAAATTGTGTTTCCAAAAGCTAATTTTGAATTTATTTCTCTCGAGCTTAGGCTGTGTTTTCTGCTGCTACCGCTGCAGACAAGGTGAAACAGCTTGTCATAGCTACATCATCTAATCCCTTTACAGTCATATAACCTCATAATCATGTCTTTCTGCAGTGACATTATTCCCAATTTATGTAATTATCATAGAATCCTACAATGCAGAAGGAGGCCATTCGGCCCATCGTGTCTGCACCAAACACAACCCCATCTAAGCCTTATCCCCATTCAGAAAATGCAGATGTATGGGATTGAGCGTAATCTAGGAAATTGGATCAGGAATTGGCTAGCAGATAGGAGACAGAGGGTGGTGGTTGATGGTAAATATTCGTCATGGAGTTCAGTTACGAGTGGTGTGCCTCAGGGATCTGTTTTGGGGCCACTGCTGTTTGTAATTTTTATTAATGATCTGGATGAGGGTATAGTTGGGTGGATTAGTAAATTTGCTGATGACACCAAAGTCGGAGGTGTGGTAGATTGTGAGGAAAGGTGTCATAGTTTGCAGGGAGACTTAGACAGGTTGCAGAGCTGGGCTGAGAGGTTGAGGATGGAGTTTAATGCGGAGAAGTGTGAGGTAGGAATAACGGATGTGTCAAGTATAGGGCTAACGGGAGGACTCTGAATAGTTGCTGCAGCTGTATAGGGCATTGGTGAGGCCGCAGCTGGAGTACTGTGTGCAGTTTTGGGTGCCGCACCTGCGCAAAGATATTTTGGCCTTGGAGGGAGTGCAGAGGAGGTTTACTAGGCTGATACCGGAGTTGAGGGGGTTGAGCTATGAGGAGAGGCTGAATAAACTGGGCTTGTACTCGTTAGAGTTTAGAAGAATGAGGGGAGATCTCATTGAGACGTATAAGATGATGAATGGGATGGATAGGATAGAGGTGGAGAGACTCTTCCCGCTCAGAAAAGACAGTAGGACTAGGGGGCACAGCCTCAAGATAAAAGGGGGGCGGTTTAGAACAGAGTTGAGGAAGAACTTCTTCACTCAAAGGGTGGTGAATCTCTGGAATTCTCTGCTCATTGAAGTGGTGGAGGCTGCCTCGCTAAATATTTTTAAGATGCGGGTTGATGGGTTTTTGATAAGAGAGGGGATTAAGGGTTATGGGGAGAAGGCAGGAAAGTGGAACTGAGCAGCGACAGATCAGCCATGATCTTGTTGAATGGCGGGGCAGGCTCGAAGGGCTAGATGGCCTACTCCTGCTCCTATTTCTTATGTTCTTATGTTATGAACAGAGGGATCTAGGTGTATGTGTACATAGATCCCTGAAAGTAGGGAATCAAGGAGATAAGGTTGTTAAGAAGGCATACGGTGTCTTGGCGGTTATTGGTTAGGGGGATTGAATTTAGGAGTCGCAGCATCATGTTGCAACTGTATACAACTCTGGTGCGGCCGCACTTGGAGTATTGTGTGCAGTTCTGGTCCCCATATTGTAGGAAGGATGTGGAGGCTTTGGAGAGGGTGCAGAGGAGGTTTACCAGGATGTTGCCTGGTATGGAGAGGAGGTCCTATGAGGAGAGACTGAGGGATTTGGGGTTGTTTTCGCTAGAAAGAAGGCAGCTAAGAGGGGATCTTATTGAAACATATAAGATGATTAGAGGTTTAGATAGGGTGGATAGAACATAGAATACTACAGCACAAACAGGCCTTTCGGCCCACAAGTTGCGCCGATCACATCAACACCTACCAACCTACAGACCTATCTATAACCCTCAATTTCATTAAACCCCATATACTCATCCAGAAGTCTTTTAAAAGACCCCAGCGAGTTCGCCTCCACCACCACTGACGGCAGCCGATTCCATTCACTCACCATCCTCTGAGTGAAAAACTTACCCCTAACATCACTTCTGAACTTCCCTCCTTGCACCTTAAATCTGTGTCCTCTCGTAGCAACCATTTCAACCCGGGGAAATAGCTTCTGAGAGTCCACCCTATCTATTCCTCTCAACATTTTGTAAACTTCTATCAGGTCGCCTCTCAACCTTCGTCTCTCCAGGGAAAAGAGTCCCAGCTCCCTCAACCTAACTTCATAAGGCATGCCTCCCAGTCCAAGCAACATCCTTGTAAATCTCTTCTGTACCCTCTCAATAGCTTCTACATCTTTCCTATAGTGAGGTGACCAGAACTGCGCACAAAACTCTAAATGAGGCCTGACAAGGGTCTTATAAAGTTGCAGCATTACCTCCTGACTCCTAAACTCAATCCCTTGATAGTGATAGCCTTTTTCCTCGGATGGAGAAAGCTAGCACGAGGGGGCATGGCTTTAAATTAAGGGGAGGTAGTTATAGGACGGATGTCAGGGGTAGGTTCTTTACCCAGAGGGTGGTGAGGGATTGGAATGCCCTGCCTGCTGCAGTTGTAAATGCGCCTAGTTTGGGGGCGTTTAAGAGATCCATGGATTGGTTTATGGATGAAAAGGGATTGGTTTAGGTTAGAGGGTCATTGTTTTTTAACTGGTCGGCACAACATCGTGGGCTGAAGGGCCTGTTCTGCGCTGTAATGTTCTATGTTCTATGTTCATTGCAGATTGTTGTAAAAACCCATCTGGTTCACTAAAGTCCTTTAGGGAAGGAAATCTGCTGTCCTTCGCTGGCCTGGCTTATAATTGCTCCAGATCCATAGCATTACAGTTGACTCTTAAATGCCCTCTAAAAAAGGGCAATGAGGCATTGGCAATAAGTGCTGGCCTAACCAGTGACACCCATTCCATGAAATTTAAAAAATAGATGGTAGGCCCTCTTCTTGGAATGTAACTACTCTGTGCATTTTGAGACATCCCCTTAAATGTTTGCCACTGCAGCACTATAGATCAAACCTTTCATCCACTTCACCAGTTCACTTTGTCTAGCTCTTTTTCATGCTTTTCCTAATTGTCATTATTTAAGTTCAGGCCCATTCTTTTGCCTCCTAAACTAAATGTAAAGTTCAATCATTTGATCACTGTTACATACAGGCGCCTTCACTATTAATGAACCTTATCTCGTTGCCCAATACAAGGTCTGTTAGAGTCTTCTGTCTGGTTGGTGCCAGAATGTGCTTTTCTAAGAAACCAGTTATAATACAATTGATTCCTGAGAACTGTATTGTAACTTGGAAAATCATAAAACCGAACCAGTCTCTCTAATGTTATAAATGCGAATTGGTTCCTGAACCAAGACATGCTATTCTATGTTCAGTGAAAATAGAACATAGAACATTACAGCGCAGATCAGGCCCTTCGGCCCATGATGTTGCGCCGACCAGTTAAAAAGCAATGACCCTCTAACCTAAACCAAACCCTTTCCATCCATAAACCTATCCACGGATCTCTTAAACGCCCCCAAACTAGGCACATTTACAACTGCAGCAGGCAGGACATTCCAATCCCTCACCACCCTCTGGGTAAAGAACCTATCCCTGATAGGATAAATTTTGAGATCTTGTTGCAATGTAATTGCCTTACAATAGTGTATTTCCCATGATATAGTGGTGCTTACATTTTTAAAAACACTTCTATACTGCGAGAACTAATTTGCCCTTCCTGAGCTTGTGAAAGGTGGAACATAATGGAACAAAGCAATTGGCAAGGACCAACAGTTCACCTGCATGGCATCATAAAGTTGAAATCGACATTGTAAAGTCAATACAGGGTGTCAAGTTTTAATCGTAAGTGTGGTTCAAATCCAGGACTGCCAGTATTTGGAAAACATTCAATGAACCCCTCATTTTGGCTCTTTTGCCATTCCGATTAAATTGTCCTCTAGTGTTTGACCCTTATGGGAATGCTATGTCCCTGTGTTATATGTCAGCCCCCTTGTAATTTTGAACACTTCTTTCAGATCTTTTCTCCAGCTTTTCTGATCTGTTGTCTGAAACCCTCATCCTTGAAACCATTCTTGTAAATCTATTCTGCATTATCTCTATTGTATGGTACCAACAATTAGACACAGTGCTGCAGTGTTTTATAACCTTGCTTTTGTACGCAGTACTTGCTCCTTTCTGTGAAACCATGTTACTACGTGTGGTTGCCATATAAAACCTTTTCTCAACTTAATCTTCCATCTTCAATGATTTTGTGCACGTTTTCCCCTAAGTCTCCCGCTTTAGAATTGTTTTTTATTTTGTATTACCACTCCTTGGTCTTCACACTTATGCATTCAATTTTATCTGCCACATGCCGACTCATTCCATCATTCTGCATAGGTCCTCTTGAAGTCAATCATTATTGTCCTCATAGTTGACAATACTTCCAAATCTTGCGTCATCTGCAGAGTTTGAGATAGTGCCTTGTGTACTTCAATCGAAATCACAGATATAAAGCAGAAAAGCAGTGATGGTAATTTGAACCCCTGGGAAATCCCATAATATGCCCTAACGTAACCCTTCCTCTAGCCTGAAACCACAATTCTGTTCCCAGTCACTCAGTCAACTTCATATCCATTCTGTCTTTGTCCCTTTTATTCTATGCATTGCGTAGCCCTTTATCAAAACTTTTGCAAGTCAGTGAACAACACAGCACAGGAACAGGCCCTTCGTCCCTACAAGCCTGCATCGATCATGTGTTCCTAACTAGCCCATCCGTTTGAATCCCTGTATTCCCAGTCTGTTCATGTGGCTATCTAGATAAATCTTAAATGATTCTAGCATGTCTGCCTCAACCACCTTGTTTGGTAGTGCATTCCAGGTCCCACCACTCTGAGTAAAATACGTGCCCCGCATATCTGTATTGAACCTTTCTCCCCCTTACCTTGAACTTGTGACCCCTTGTGTTGTTGTTTCTGACCTGGGAAAAAGCTTCCAACTGTTCACCCTATATATGCCCCTCATAATTTGATAAACTCCTATTAGGTCGCTACTCAACCTCCGTCTTTCCAGGGAGAACAACCTTAGTTCACTCAATCTCACCTCATAGCTAATACCCTCCATTCCAGGCAACATCCTGGTAAACCTTATCTGCACTCTTTCCAAAGCCTCCACATCCTTCTGGTAGTGTGGCGACCAGAACTGGACGCAGTATTCCAAATGTGGTCTAATCCACGTTCTATATAACTGCAACATCATATGCCAATTTTTATACTCTGTGCCCCGTCCAATGAAGGCAAGCATGCCATATGCCTTCTTCACCACCCTTTCCACCTGTGTTGCCACCTTTAAGGATCTGTGGACTTGCACACCCAGATCCCTCTTTGTCGATACTCCTGATGGTTCTGCCATTTATTGTATAGCTCCCCCCTATATTAGGATGCATCACTTTGCATTTATCTGGATGACATTTCATCTGCCATTTCTCCGCATAATTTCCAAGCCTATCTATATCCTGCTGTATTCTCTGACGATGTCCATCGCTATCCGCAACTCCAGCAATCTTTGTGTCGTCCACAAACTTACTACTTACTAGTAAGTCATAAGAACATAAGAAGTAGGAGCACGAGTAGGCCATCTAGCCTTTCGAGCTTGCCCCGCCATTCAATAAGATCATGCTGATCTGAAGTGGCTCAGTTCCACTTTTCTGCTTTTTCCCCATAACCTTTAATTCCCTTGTCTGCCAAAAACCTATCTTCCCGTGTTTTAAATATATTTAGCGAGGTAGCCTCCAGCACTTCAATGGGCAGAGAATTCCAGAGATTCACCACTCTTTGAGTGAAGAAGTTCCTCCTCAACTCCGTTCTGAACTGCCTCCCCCTTATCTTGAGTCTGTGCTCTCTTGTCCTGCTGTCCTTTCTGAGCGGGAAGAATCTCTTTACCTCTACCCTATCCATCCCTTTCATTATCTTATACGTCTCTATAAGATTCCCCCTCATCCTTCTAAACTCCAACGAGTACAGACCCAGTCTATTTAGTCTCTCTTCATAGTCCAACCCTCTCATCTCCAGTATCAGCCTGGTGAACCTCCTCTGCACTCCCTCCAAGGCCAAAATATCCTTGTGCAAGTGTGGACACCTAAACTGCACACAGTACTCCAGCTGCGGCCTCACCAGTGCCCTGTACTGTTGCAGCAAGATCTCCCTGCTTTTATATTCTATCCTCCTCACTCTAAAGGCGAGTATCTCATTTGCCTTCTTGATCACCTGCTGCACCTGTAGATTGGGTTTTTGCAACTCATGCACAAGGACCCCCAGGTCCCTCTGGACCGTAGCATGCTGCAGCTTTTCGCCCTTTAAATAGTAATCCCTCCTACTATTATTCCTGCCAAAGTGGATAACCTCACACTTGCTAACATTGTACTCCATCTGCCAGGTCCTCACCCACTCACTCAGCCTATCCAGATCCCTCTGCAGACTTTCCACACCCTCTGCACAATTTGCTTTTCCACTCATCTTCGTGTCATCAGCAAATTTTGTCACCCTACACTCAGCTCCCTCCTCCAGATCATCTATATAAATGGTAAATAGCTGCAGCCCCAGCACCGATCCCTGCGGCACTCCACTGGTTACCAACCGCCAATCAGAATAGCACCCATTGATACCAACTCCCTGCCTCCTATTAGACAACCAATCCTCTATCCACGCCAACACCTTACCCCCAACTCCATGCCCCCTAACCTTCTGAAGCAACCTTTTGTGCGGCACCTTATCAAACATCTTTTGAAAATTGAGAAACACCACATCCTCCGGTTCCCCTCTGTCTACCGCACTAGTCACATCCTCATAGAATTCCAATAAATTTGTCAAACACGACTTCACCTTAACAAATCCGTGCTGCGTCTGCTCTATCAGACAATTCTTTTCTAGGTGCCTCGCTATTTAGAACATAGAACACTACAGCACAAACAGGCCATTCGGCCCACGAGTTGCGCCGATCACATCAACACCTACCAATCTATAGACCTATCTATAACCCCCAATCCCATTAAATCCCATATACTCATTCAGAAGTCTTTTAAAAGACCCCAGCGAGTTCGCCTCCACCACCACTGACGGCAGCCGATTCCATTCATTCACCACCCTCTGAGTGAAAAACATACCCTTCACATCACTTCTGTACTTGCCCCCCTGCACCTTAAATCTGTGTCCTCTCGTAGCGACCATTTCAACCCGGGGAAATAGCCTCTGAGAATCCACCCTATCTATTCCTCTCAACATTTTATAAACTTCTGTCAGGTCGCCTCTCAACCTACACCTCTCCAGGGAAAAAAGTCCCAGCTCCCTCAACCTAACTTCATAAGGCATGCCTCCCAGTCCAGGCAATATCCTTGTAAATCTCCTCTGTACCCTTTCAATAGCTTCTACGTCCTTCTTATAGTGAGGCGACCAGAACTGCGCACAGTACTCCAAATGAGGCCTGACAAGGGTCTTATAAAGTTGCAGCATTACCTCCCGATTCCTAAACTCAATCCCTCGATTAATGAAGACCAGTAGACCATACGCCTTCCTGACTATATCCTCCACCTGCGAGGCCGATTTAAGAGTCCTGTGGACCCGGACCCCAAGATCCTTCTGCTCTTCAACATTACTGAGACTCCTGCACTTGATAGTGTACTCGTTCATCCCATTGGTTCTGCCAAATTGGACGACTACACATTTATCCGCATTGAAGTCCATCTGCCACTTCTCTGCCCAGTCCTGCATCCTATTTATGTCCTGCTGCAACTTTTGACATCCTTCCAGACCATCCACAACACCACCAACCTTCGTGTCATCAGCTAACTTGCTTACCCATCCCTCCACTTCCTCATCTAGGTCATTTATGAAAATGACAAACAGCAAGGGTCCTAGAACAGATCCCTGGGGCACTCCACTGGTGACTGACCTCCATGCCGAAAAAGACCCATCCACAACCACTCTCTGCCTTCTGCAGGCAAGCCAGTTCTGGATCCACAAGGCCAAAGGCCCTTGGATCCCATGCCCTCTCACCTTCTCAAGAAGTCTTCTCTAAAAGTATTTCTTCTTTGATGATGGATTCAAGCATTTTTCCAACAACAGACGTTAAACTAACCAGCCTATAATTCCCTGCCTTTTGCCTGCTACCTTTTTTAAACAACAGCGTAACATTAGCCGTTTTCCAATCTTCCGGCACTTCCCCATGTATATTACAATCCATGTATATTACAATCATCAACTTTCTCTGTTAACGTCATTATAAAAACTCTCACCCAAGTTAGTTAGACATGTTTTGTCCTTAACAAATCTGTGTTGACTTCCTTTTAATTATCCACATTTATCCAAGTGACTTCAATTTTGTCATGGATATCATTTCTAAATGCTTTCCCATCACTGGCATTAAATTTACTACCCCTTTTTTAATAAGGATGTAATATTTGCAATTCTCTAGTTCTCTGGCACCATCACTGTATCAAAGGACAATTGATAGATTATGGGCCAGTCCTTCTGGAATTTCCATGCTCACTTCCTTCAGCAACCTTGGATGTTTCACATCTTATCAACTACAAGTACAGTCAGCCTTTTTTAAATTCCTCTATCAGTTTTTAGCCCATTCAGTGTTTCAAATACCACTTCCTTCACTCTAATTTTAGAAGCCATGATGCAGAGATGCCGGCATTGAACTGGGGTGGGCATGGGAAGAAGTCTCATGACACCAGGTTAAAGCCCAACAGGTTTCTCTGGAATCACAAGCTTTCAGAGCGCTGCTCCTTCATCAGATGCCTGATGAAGGAGCAGCGTTCTGAAAGCTCGTGACTTCAAATAAACCTATTGGATTTTAACCTGGTGTTGTGAGACTTACTAATTTTACTACTTGATAAAGGCAGATGCAAATTACTAGTATCTTAGCCATATCCCTTGATCCCCGTCCTCCCCTAAAGGACATTAGTGAATCAATTTGGCATGTGTATGGTTACTATTACTGGTAATAGGTTTTCATTTTGGGTTTTATTCAATTGAACTTCATTCCTCAGCTGATTTGATGGGATTTCATTTTTTGTCTCGGGATCATTAGTCCAGGCCTCTATGCCAATATATCCACACATAAAAATGGTTAAAATGTATTGAATCTATTCTCTGTCTTATCTTTGGGTCAGATTGTGTAAAACAAGCATAGTATTAAGGGAGTGCTGCATTGATCTTTCAGCTGAAGCATTAAATGAGGCCTTGTTTGCAAAAGTAGCTAATAAGGGAGAAACATGGGTAGAGTAGCCGATCTGAGTGTTTTATGAGGCGCATTGCCTAAAATTCATAGGCTATACCTGATTGCACATCATACAAAACCTTTCAAAATAATGTTAACTAATTTTAATTTAGATTTTTGAGTTGATTTTTAAAATGCCTTTGAGTGAGGCACTGAATTGTTATTTGTTCATTCGCTTATTGAAACCAATACTAGTTGCACATGTATTATTCCAGCTTCAGAAGGGGAAACAGATTCGGTTTAAACGAGTTGAGAGTTTTATAAGGGACTCCAGGCAGAAATATCGTGATGAAGTGCGATTCATTCGAATGGCAAAAAAGCCAGGCGTAACCGAAGTACCTGTGGGACAGAAGTTGGTGTTTGCAGTGCGGCTCAGACAGTGAGTATCATACAGGGAAGATAAATGTTTTCCATTTGGCGGATTTCTGATATTCGCTTCTCGAAATCTGCCATTTTAAACATATGACCTTCAGGGCTAGTCCAAATGCAGGAGTTTAAAAAAGATTACAGCTGCGCTGTCACATGGTGGTGAAGCGATAATGGCATTGGACTTGTTATCCAGAGGCTCAGGCAAATGCTGTGAGGACTTGGGTTCCAATCCCTCCACAGCAGTGGTAGAATTTCAATTCAATTAATAAAATTTGGATTAAAAGCTAGTCTCAGTAATTGTGACAGTGGAACTATCGTTGAAGTTGTAAAAACTTGAAGTTGTAAGAACAGTGGCCTAAGAAGCCACTGAGTTCAAGGGCAATTAGGGATGGGCAACAAATATTGGCCTTCCCTGCGACACCCATATCCCATGAAAAGTCACTGAGACCAGGGACTGACTGCAGTTATGATTATGAAATAAGTCCCTTCACCAAAATCCTTTCGTTTACAACTCTAACTGAAGTACAGAGGGTTCTGCCAGGCAGCAGTCTACCTCCAGGGTTGTCAAGGGGAACTGACACTACCAGTTAAGTATAAGGCAAAACTCCCTGGTTGGCCCATCAATTGGATTCTTAATCAAGGAGTTCATATTCCAGTAGGCCAACTTCAATGGCCTGATTGAAGTTGTAAAAAATAGAATGAACCTATTTCTGTCAAACAGCAGTTACTGTGGCTGGTTCTGCTTGGCCTGATCCTATCTGGTCCCTCACCCTTGATTCACCCTCATTTCCTCTCTCATCCCCTGCCTCTACTTATCTGTCTCTTCTACCCCAATTACCTCTTCCCCCATCTCCTCCATCTGTTTTCCCCTTTGGCCTACCACCTCCTTCCTTTCATTCCCACCTGTCTGTCCACTGTTTGTGACTAGTGCCTGATCTTTACTTCAATCAGCTAACTGTGCTCGGTTTTGGCAGGATTCACGGGGTTAGTCCAAAGGTCCGGAAAATTGTTCAGATGTTGCGGCTCCGCAAACTCTACAGTGGGACCTTTGTCAAATTGAACAAGACATCGTTGAAAATGCTGAAAATGGTGGAGCCCTATATTGCCTGGGGGTAAGGATTCCTACAAATCTAACATCTTTGGCTTACTCATGAACTGTTAGTTTATATTTTATACACTTCATGAGAACAACAATCTAGCGTCCAAGGCCTGATTTGTTGAGGAATGCTATATTTGCCTCTGTAAGATTGCTATTCACCAATAGAACAATGCCTGTTGTCAGATAACTGCCAATCGCACAGTAGTGGCCTGTGTAATCTGTGAAATGCTGAAATTTCTCCCATCACTATCACTGTAAACCATTTGTTTATGAGTAAATAGCTGGGGGAAGGGTAATTATGAGGCTATTAGGAGAGAATTAGGAAGCATAGGTTGGACTAGGAGATTACAGGGACTGGGAACATCCGAAATGTGAAGTTTTTTCAAGGAGCAGCTACTGCGAGTCCGTGATAGATATGTCCCTGTCAGGCAAGGAGGAATTGGTAGGGCTAGGGAACCGTGGTGCACCAAGTTGATTCGTTGGTTAAAAGGAAAAAGGAGGCTTATGTTCGGATGAGTCGTGAGGGCTCGGGTAGTGCACTAGAAAACTTTAGATTGGCTAGGAGGGAGTTGAAGAGTGAGCTAAGAAGGGCTAAAAGAGGACATGAGAAGACTTTGGCTGATAGGGTTAAGGAGAATCCTAAGGCGTTCTATAGGTATGTCAAGAACAGAAGGTTGGTTAGGGCAAGATTAGGGCCAGTTATAGACAGCAGAGGGAAGTTATGTGTGGAACCGGAGGAGATTGGAAAGGCATTGAACCAATATTTCTCTTCGGTGTTCACGCAGGGGAACATGGATATAGCTGAGGAGGACACTGGGTTGCAGGAGAGTAGAATTGACAGTGTTACAGTTGATAAGGAGGATGTGCTGGATATTCTGGAGGGTCTGAAAATAGATAAGTCCCCTGGTCCGGATGGGATTTACCCCAGGATTCTCTGGGAGGCAAGAGAAGTGATTGCAGAGCCTCTGGCTCTGATCTTCAGGTCGTCGTTGGCCTCTGGTATAGTACCGGAAGATTGGAGGTTAGCGAATGTTGTCCCATTGTTTAAGAAGGGGAACAGACACTTCCCCGGGAATTATAGACCGGTGAGTCTCACTTCTGTTGTGGGCAAGGTTTTAGAAAGAATTATTAGGGATAGGATTTATAGTTATTTGGAGAGTAATGAATTGATTGGAGATAGTCAGCATGGTTTTGTGGCGGGTAGGTCGTACCTTACTAACCTTATTGAGTTTTTTGAGAAAGTGACCAAAGAGGTGGATGGGGGTAAGGCAGTGGACATGGTGTATATGGATTTTAGTAAGGCGTTTGATAAGGTTCACCATGGTAGGCTTCTGCAGAAAATGCAGATGTATGGGATTGGGGGTGATCTAGGGAATTGGATCAGGAATTGGCTAGCCGATAGGAGACAGAGGGTGGTGGTTGATGGTAAATATTCATCATGGAGTTCGGTTACGAGTGGTGTGCCTCAGGGATCTGTTTTGGGGCCACTGCTGTTTGTAATTTTTATTAATGATCTGGATGAGGGTATAGTTGGGTGGATTAGTAAATTTGCTGATGACACCAAAGTCGGAGGTGTGGTAGATAGTGAGGAAGGGTGTCATAGTTTGCAGGGAGACTTAGACAGGTTGCAGAGCTGGGCCGAGAGGTGGCGGATGGAGTTTAATGCGGAGAAGTGTGAGGTAATTCACTTTGGTAGGAATAACAGATGTGTCGAGTATAGGGCTAACGGGAGGACTTTGAATAGTGTGGATGAGCAGAGGGATCTAGGTGTATGTGTACATAGATCCCTGAAAGTTGGGAATCAAGTAGATAAGGTTGTTAAGAAGGCATACGGTGTCTTGGCGTTTATTGGTAGGGGGATTGAATTTAGGAGTCGCAGCATTATGTTGCAACTGTACACAACTCTGGTGCGGCCGCACTTGGAGTACTGTGTGCAGTTCTGGTCCCCACATTACAGGAAGGATGTGGAGGCTTTGGAGAGGGTGCAGAGGAGGCTTACCAGGATGTTGCCTGGTATGGAGGGGAGGTCCTATGAGGAGAGACTGAGGGATTTGGGGTTGTTTTCGCTGGAAAGAAGGCGGCTAAGAGGGGATCTTATTGAAACATATAAGATGATTAGAGGTTTAGATAGGGTGGATAGTGATGGCCTTTTTCCTCTGATGGAGAAAGCTAGCACGAGGGGGCATGGCTTTAAATTAAGGGGGGGTAGTTATAGGACGGATGTCAGGGGTAGGTTCTTTACCCAGAGGGTGGTGAGGGATTGGAATGCCCTGCCTGCTGCAATTGTAAATGCGCCTAGTTTGGGAGCATGTAAGAGATCCATGGATAGGTTTATGGACGAAAAGGGATTGGTTTAGGTTAGTGGGTCATTGTTTTGTAACTGGTCGGCGCAACATCGTGGGCCGAAGGGCCTGTTCTGCGCTGTAATGTTCTATGTTCTAAATTGTAAACCGAGTCAAGAAGGAATTCAAGGATTTTGGCCCAGCAACAGTGATGAAGGAACAGCGATATAGTTCCAAGTCGTAAGATGATCCATAATGTGGAGGGGGAGGTAGAGTGTGTTACTTTTCCATGTATCAGCTTGTTCTTATAGATGGTAGAGCATGGGTCTGAAAGGTATTCTTGAAGCATAAATGAAATTTCATGGAATCCAGGCTTAATATTGAGGAATCCCAGACTCACCTGGGTATGCAAGTCCACAGGTCTTTGAAGGTGGCATCACAGGTGGAGAAGATGGTGAAGAAGGCATGCTTGCCTTTATAGGACGGGGCATAGAGTATAAAAATTGGCATCTGATATTACAGCTGTATAGAACGTTGTTAGATCACATTTCGAGTACTCTGTCCAGTTGTGGTCGCTACACTACCAGAAGGACATGGAGACTTTGGAGAGAGTACAGAAAAGGTTTACCAGGATGGGGTATGGAGGGTCTTAGCCATGAGGAGAGATTGGGTAAACTGGGCTTGTTCTCCCTGGAAAGACAGAGAATGAGGAGAGACCTAATAGAGGTGTATAAAATTATGAAGAGCATAGATAGGGTGAACAGTGGGAAGCTTTTTCCCAGGTCGGAGATGACGATCACGAGGGGTCACAGGTTCAAGGTGAAGGGGGCGAGGTTTAACTCAGATATCAGAGGGATGTATCTTACACAGAGGGTGGTGGGGACCTGAAATGTGCTGCCAAGCAGGGTGGTGGAGGCGGACACGCTGGGATCGTTTAAGACTTATCTGGATAGCCACATGAACAGACTGGGAATGGAGGGATACAAACGAAAGGTCTAGCTGGACCAATGAGCGGCACAGGCTTGGAGGGCCGAAGGGCCTGTTTCCTGTGCTGTTTTGTTCTTTGTTCCCACTATAATCATGTCTCCCATTTAAAGCACGTTCTAACAGTACCTTTTCGTTTTAGTCTAGTTGGTGCATTAGGGGCCTTCTGTAATGCACTGCTGCCATTTTCATTTTAGTGTGGTTATTGAGGGTACAACGTTGTTCCACCCATTGATCAGTGTGTGAGGTGGGAGTTAGCATGCAAAGTTATCAGATTTGTACCCCGGCACCAAATGGTTTTCTATCTCCCCAGCCCGCTTCGCTATTAGCATGAATTTGAATGCATTTCAGTGTGATATTGCACCCCTGCCCCCCCTCACCACCGCTGCCGCCGCCCTCCAGAATCTCCCCACCTCACCAGTGAGATATCATGCTGGCGTGAACCTTTACCGCTCTATAAAAGTCTGATTCAGGCACAGCAGAACCGAAGTGGAACAAGGTGAGTACCACTGAGCACCAATCCCTGGGATGCAGAGGGTTGCCTCAGCTGCTGCCAGGGTGCAGATGGGATGGGAGGCTTGAATGGGTGCAGGGGTCTTTTTAAAAAGCTAATGTCTGCTTGCTGCCTCTCTTCACCTCTTCCATTCCCCAATCCTCCAGCTTTAGCAGCACTAAAGAGGGATAACTGAATATTACAGTGGTGCTACCTCTGAATATCCTGCTACTGGGACAGGACATACCTGGGAGTGGTGATGGAGGAGCTGAGAAATTGGCTGTAAGAATTTATTCAGTGAATGACTATTAGAGGCTGTTGCTTGACTGGCCTGTGGGCTGGCTCTGTCAATTTTGGCATAAGTCACCAGAAGTTGGTAAGAATGTGTTGAACAAACCTGCATGTTTTAACCTCTACTAGCGAATAAAGACTCAAAGTCGACTTTAAATACTTAAACATACAAGTTCCTATATTTTGTAACTACTTAGACAATAGTCAATCCTTGCAATACTTAAACCAAATACTCTCTGTTGTTACTTAACTTAAGATTGATTTCCACTTGCATATGAAACCTGGCCTGGATTTTGCCACATGGATATCAGTCTTTGTCTTAATGTTGTCTTCTTCCTGTGAGCTTTGGTTCCTGGGTTCTTACATTGCACATAAGCACTTTCCTTGGCAACCTGTCAATGAATTGATCAGAAACCCGATTGTGTTGTTCGATTAGGCCAATCGAATAGTCAGCACAGAAGCTCCATCATGTTTGGGCCTATAGTTTACAATGTTCCAATGCCTATATAAAGAACACTGGCTCCAAACGTTCTACAAACACATTCTTCTGCTGGGGACAAGCCATTACATCTAATACCTTGGGCAGAATTTTCTGGCCACGCTCACCCCAAATCCGGAACTTTCTAGCCAAGGTCAATGGACCTTGGACTTTTGCATGGTCCATTTCCGCCCCCCCCCGGTGGGTGGGACAGGAAAATTCCACCCGCCCCCGTATCCTTTGTAAATTTCAGACCAGCTTGGCCGCAAGAAATCCCAGCATACTTAAGAACAATTTTGACCAAGAAACAGGCTTGTTTGATTGAAAATCTTTCAGCATGCTAAAAGTTAAATCTCTGCAGGCCATTCAGTCACAGATGGTTTTGAATGGTTGATTGGAAAACACCATCCTTGTTGTTTACCATACTCAGTGCCCAGTAGTCTGTCTGCTTTCATTCCTCTTTGACTTTTTTTGCAGCAGTTTCATAAACTGAGAGACTGGGCCATTTTAGTGAGCAGTTAAGTTAAATTTCTTTGGGTCTGGAGTTACATTTAGACCAGAGTGGATAAGGAAGGCTGATCAATTTTACTAAAGGATATTTGCAAACTAGGTGGGTTTGTGATCGATTGTTTCATGGTTATCATTGCTGAAACTAGCTTTTTATTCCAGATTCATTTAATTAATTGGATTTAAATTCCCCAGCTTCCATGATGATATTTTGAACTCATAATCACTGTATGACCATTCCCAAAAAGGAGATTCCTCTGTGCATAAGTTGGGGAATGTGGTTATAAATGAAGGAGCTATGTAGATGAAAAAGCCCTTCTGTGACAGTGGGGAGATGTGGTCTGAATGAGAAGGGCCCTCAATGCACCAGGAGAGGACTCTATGAATGAGGAATGTTTTGTGCTCCTAGAATGGAGATGGCTTTGTGGATGTGGTGGGGCCCTAGAGAGATACTGAAGGCACTCTGTGACCTTGGTCCAAATTTTGTTCCTGTGGGACAATGATTGTGACCTGCTTCATGCTCGATGCCAACAGTGCATCAGAAAGCACATAAAGAAACACTTGCGTTTAGAAGTGTGTCTCAGCCTCATAATGTTCCAAAATACTTTACAGCCAATAAAGGGCTTGGAAGTAAAATCACTATTGTAATATAGAACATGCAGCTTCCAAATTGTGAAGAATATGCTCCTTCTAAGAGCAGACCAGATCATATTAGCTGAGATCCGCCAGGAAGTCCTTGACTGTAAAAGCAAGGCATTCCTGAACTGGCAGCTCTCCCAAAACTCAAGTGAGAAGAAACAAACCTCAAAGAACCCATGACCTAAAGAACAGATGGTGAGTGGAAAGAGCGCAGACTCAGTAAATTGCTAAGAACCACGACGCGTGCAGCCTCAAGGCAATTAAAACTTCATCTGGCAAAACTTGGACCTCTGTACTTTTCCAGTTCTGGCCTCTTGTGTATCCCTGATTTTGATTTCTCTATACTGGTAGCCATTCCTTCAGCTGCCTGAGCCCTAAACTCTAGAATTCTCACCCTAAACTTCTACAATTCTCTGCATTGCTTTTCTATTTTAAGATCCTCTTTAAATCTTTGTTAGAGATTTTGGTTACCCATCCTTATGGGGTTTGGTGTTAGATTCTGTTTGGTAGTGCCCTTGTGAGGCACTTTGTAATGCTTTACTGCTTTTTTAATTCATTCATGGGACATGGGCATTGCTGGCTGGCTGCCCTTGAACTGGGCTTGCTAGGCCATATCAAAGGGCAGTTAAGAGTCAATCAAGTTGAGGAGGAACTTCTTCACTCAAAGGGTGGTGAATCTCTGGAATTCTCTGCCCGTTGAAGTGGTGGAGGCTGCCTCGCTAAATATTTTTAAGAAACGGGTTGATGGGTTTTTGATAAGAGAAGGGATTAAGGGTTATGGGGAGAAGGCGGGAAGGTGGAGCTGAGTCACGACAGATCAGCCATGATCTTATTGAATGGCGGGGCAGGCTCGAAGGGCCAGATGGCCTACTCCTGCTCCTATTTCTTATGTTCTTATGTTCTTATATTGTTGTGGCTCTGGAGTCACATGTAGGCCAGACCAGGTAAGAATGGTAGATTCCCTTCCCTAAAAGACGTTAGTGAACCAGATGAGTTTTTCCAACAATCGACAATGGTTTCATCATCATCAGTAGATTCTTAATTCCAGAATTTTATTGAATTCAGATTCCAACCTCTGCCATGGGGGATTCGAACCCAGGTCCACAGAACATTAGCTGAGTTTCTGGATTAATAATCTAGTGATAATACCACTAGGCCATTGTTTGCTGTTATATATATAAATGTAAGTTGTTAGTTCCAGAGCTCAAATCTGTGAAGTAGAGGTTGAATCCATGACCTGAGCCTGGCAATTGTGCTCTTGACTGAACCATAGATGTCTGTGTAGAGTTAGACAGTCCAAATTACCACATGAAAGCAAACCATGATAATTGTACAGAGAATCTGTGTATGGTGTGGTGTGCCTTGGGAACTATATCAGTGAAGTGGTTGTACTTAATTACAGTAATGTAATAACATTAATTTGTGCAGTTAATGTCTGCTGCATTATTTAGCATTTTACAGCTTGTTTTGAACTCCTCGTAGGTATCCCAATTTGAAATCCACCCGTGAACTGATTCTAAAACGAGGCCAAGCAAAAGTCAACAAAAAGCGCACACCTCTAACTGACAACATGATCGTTGAACAGCATCTAGGTGGGTATTGATGATAACGTAACACCATCGCCAGAGGGAGTAGAGAGATTAGTTTGGATCGAGTATACATATCTTTGGAGTGTGGGAGGAAACCGGAGCACCCAGAGGAAACACACACAGACACGGGGAGAATGTAGAAACTTCACACAGTCACCCAAGGCTGGAACTGAACCCAGGCCCGTGGCTGTGATACAACAATGTTAACCACTGTGTCACTGTGCCAGCCTTTCCATGTTGGTCCTGTCTAACCCTGCCATTAATTTTGAAGTGTTCTGTTATCACTTCTTTTATTATAGATTATTATAGGATCTTCCATACTCTCACTGTCAGACTAATAGATCTGCAGGTTCCTGATTTCCTGTAATCCCACATTTTTACGTTGTTAATCCCCCTAGCCTACACATCCAGGACACTAACAGGCAATTTAGCATGGCCAATCCACCTAACCCACACATTTTTTGGACTGTGGGAGGGAACAGGAGCAGCCGGAGGAAACCCACACAGTCACGGGGATAACATGAAAACTCCACAGACAGTCGTTCAAGGCTGGAATGAATCTGGAAGCAGGCATGTTACTAAGGGGGGGTAGCTACAGGACGGATGTCAGGGGTAGGTTCTTTACCCAGCGGGTGGTGAGGGATTGGAATGCCCTGCCTGCTGCAGTTGTAAATGCGCCTAGTTTGGGGGCGTTTAAGAGATCTGTAGATAGGTTTATGGACGAAAAGGGATTGGTATAGGCTCGTGGGTCATTGTTTTTGTAACTGGTCGGTGCAACATCGTGGGCCGAAGGGCCTGTTCTGCGCTGTAATGTTCTATGTTCTATTAAAGTAGAAAGAATGTACGAAATAGATTGGTATTATTCAACATTAACAAGTCTTCTTATCCAGATGAGATGCATCCTGAGTTGCTGATGGAAACTGGAGTGGAAATGTTTCCTAAAATCTTTCATTCCTTCTTCAATATGGGGCTAAAGGATTGTACATGTTACATGCCTGTGGAATAAATCTAGTAACCACAGGCTTATCAGCCTAATGTCAGTGGGAGAACTACCAGAGATCATTGTCAAGGGCAAATTAACTCTCACTTAATAAACATAAACCTCACACCCTCCTTCTGCCTCACCCCAGTAGTAAAATACTCCTGCTCCTCAATTTCATTTTTGAGATCACCAATGACTTGATTCATCTGTGTTTTTCTTCATATGGATGATGAGCTGTTTTTGACAATCCTGCAACTTATGTTTCAACGATTCCAGAACTGGTTCCAATTCAGTCAGCTGTATTTACATCTGTCTTTGCACTTGCTCACTTTCTTTATTCACATCATTGTAACTGGTTATCTTTCTTCACCTTCACCAGTTTTATATGATTGATCGAGGCTTTCGGCTGCTGCATCTCAGACTGAATAAACATCAGCTTCTCTTTCTGAACCTGTGCCAAATTGAGAGGATCAAGTCCATACGGATATTGCTCGGTTGGAACAGCATTTTTTACAACTGCCTCATTCACACAATCATTTTAATACTTCCCAGCTTATTCTCATATATTACTCCATGTGATTTTAATAACTCATTCAGGTCATTTTGATTTTTATTCGGAAGGTAACTCGATAATTTATCCAAATTTTGATAACTTCCCGCATTTAATTTGGGGAGTGCCAAACTCAGAATCACCTGGATTCATTTTTTCTCTGAGCTGTAACCACTACCACATCCTCTTTCTGCTTTTCTTCCCTATCAAAATACCATTCATATTCACATGGTGCACTCTGTAAGCTTTCCTTCTATCTGGCCGTTTTTAATCAAATAATTCACCTCAATCAATTTCCTTTTGATTTGAAAAGGTCAACTAAACCTTGTTTTTAAAGGTTCACCTACCATTGGTTGTAATACTAATACTTTATCCACACTAGCAAAACTACGAACCTTGGATTTCTTATCTGCTTTTTGTTTTATCACACACTGAGCCACTTTTGAATGCTATCTAGCCAACTCACCAATTCTTTTTCAATCTTGACCTAAAATTTTACACGGTCCAATAATGTAGTCTCAGAACACAGACTCATCAATTTTTCTTTAATCAATCTAAGTGGTCCTCTTACCTCATGACCAAAACTTAATTCAAATGGACTGAATTTAGTTGATGAATTAAATAACTTTGATGTAAAATTTGATTCTCGATTGTATTTCTGTGGGTAGTCCATATTTTCTAAAACATTTAAGTAATCCTTCTGTGTCAGGGGTTTGGGGTTGTTTTCGTTAGAAAGAAGGCAGCTAAGAGGGGATCTTATTGAAAGATATAAGATGATTAGAGGTTTAGATAGGGTGGACAGTGATAGCCTTTTTCCTCGGATGGAGAAAGCTAGCACGAGGGGGCATGGCTTTAAATTAAGGGGGGGTAGTTATAGGACGGATGTCAGGGGTAGGTTCTTTACGCAGAGGGTGGTGAGGGATTGGAATGCCCTGCCTGCTGCAGTTGTAAATGTGCCTAGTTTGGGGGCGTTTAAGAGATCCGTGATAGGTTTATGGATGGAAAGGGATTGGTTTAGGTTAGAGGGTCATTGTTTTTGTAACTGGTCGGCGCAACATCGTGGGCCAAAGGGCCTGTTCTGCGCTGTAATGTTCTAGATTGTGAGGAAGGGTGTCATAGTCTGCAGGGAGACTTAGATAGGTTGCAGAGCTGAGCCGAGAGGTGGCGGATGGAATTTAATGCGGAGAAGTGTGAGGTAATTCACTTCGGTAGGAGGAACAGATGTGTCGAGTATAGGGCTAACGGGAGGACTTTGAATAGTGTGGATGAACAGAGGGATCTAGGTGTATGTGTACATAGATCCCTGAAAGTTGGGAATCAAGTAGATAAGGTTGTTAAGAAGGCGTACGGTGTCTTGGCGTTTATTGGTAGGGGGATCGAATTTAAGAGTCGCAGCGTCATGTTGCAACTGTACACTACTCTGGTGCGGCCGCACTTGGAGTACTGTGTGCAGTTCTGGTCCCCACATTACAGGAAGGATGTGGAGGCTCTGGAGAGGGTGCAGAGGAGGTTTACTAGGATGTTGCCTGGTATGGTGGGGAGGTCCTATGAGGAGAGACTGAGGGATTTGGGGTTGTTTTCGTTGGAAAGAAGGCGGCTAAGAGGGGATCTTATTGAAACATATAAGATGATTAGAGGTTTAGATAGGGTGGACAGTGATAGCCTTTTTCCTCGGATGGAGAAAGCTAGCACAAGGGGGCATGGCTTTAAATTAAGAGGGGGTAGCTACAGGACGGATGTCAGGGGTAGGTTCTTTACCCAGCGGGTGGTGAGGGATTGGAATGCCCTGCCTGCTGCAGTTGTAAATGCGCCTAGTTTGGGGGCGTTTAAGAGATCTGTGGATAGGTTTATGGACGAAAAGGGATTGGTATAGGCTAGTGGGTCAGTGTTTTTGTAACTGGTCGGCGCAACATTGTGGGCCGAAGGGCCTGTTCTGCGCTGTTATGTTCTATGTTCCCCGGAATCCAGTGAGGTTTGGAAAATAATCACTAAGGCATCCACTATCACCTCCACCATTTCCTTCAGAACCCTGGGATGCATTCCATCTGGTCCTGGGGACTTGTCCACCATCAGTCCCACTAGTTTGTCGAGCTCATTCAGGCCCTCAACTCCTACCGTCTTTCCATCGTTAATACCCGGCAAACTATTTGCGTCCTCCTCCGTGAAGACTGAAGCAAAAAACGTATTCAAGGCCTCAGCCATTTCCTCATCCCTCACCACTAAATCCCCCCTCTCGTTCTCTAAGGGTCCAACATTCACCCTAGCCAGCCTTCTCTTTATATATTTATAAAAACTCTTACTGTCCTTTTTTATATTTAGCGTTAGTTTAGATTCATAGTCTATCCTTCCCTTCTTTATCAACTTCTTCATCATTCTTTGTTGATTTTTAAACCTCTCCCAATCCTCTACTTTTAGCCACTCTAAACGCATCAGCCTTTAATTTAATACTCTTCTTTATCTCCTTCATTATCCAGGGCTGATTATCCCTTCTCCTACAATCCTTCTTTACCATTGGAATAAATTTCTGCTGAGCACCAAGAAAGATCTGCTTAAAAATCCTCCACTGTTCCTCAGCAGTCCTACCGACCAATCTTCGCCCCCAATCTACATTTGCCAATTCATCTCTCATCCTATCGTACTCCCCTCTGTTTAAACAGAGGACACAGGTCTGGGCTCCTACTTTCACAAACAGCAGAGCTCCCAATACAGAGCCCTGAGGAACTTCACTAGTCACAGACCACCAATCAGAAAAAGGCCCCTCCACTGCTACCCTCTGTCTTCTATGGCCAAGCCAGTTCTGTACCCATCTAGCTAGTTTACCTTTGATCCCCTGAGTTTTAACCTTTTGTACCAGCCTGCCATGGGGGACCTTGTCAAATGCTTTACTTAAATTCATGTAGACGACAACCACGGCCCTTCCCTCATCAATCATTTTTGTCACCTCCTCAAAAAGCTCAACCAAATTTGTGAGGCATGACCTCCCTCGTACAAAACCATGTTGTTTATTGCTAATGAGACTATTCCGTTCTAAATATGTATAGATCCTATCTCTAAGAATCTTCTCCAACAATTTCCCTACCACGGACATCGAGCTCAGTGGCCTATAATTACCCGAGTTACCTTGCTACACTTCTTAAATAGCAGGACCACATTTGCTATCCTCCAATCCTTAGCAGGGTAAATATTTGGGGTTATGGGAATAGGATCTGAGTGGGATTGTAGTTGGTGTAGATTTGGTGGGCCGAATGGCCTCATCCTGCACTGTAGAGATTCTATTCTGTAATTCTTTTAGTTGTCATAGAACATAGAATACTATAGCACAAACAGGCCCTTCGGCCCACAAGTTGCGCTGATCACATCTATACCTACCAAGCCATAGAACTATCTGTAACTCCCAATCCCATTAGCTCCCATATACTCATCGAGAAGTCTTTTAAAAGACCCCTGCGAGTTTGCCTCTACCGCCATCGACGGCAGCCGATGGTGGTCATATTGTGTAATGGGATGGCCTCTGGAAATCTAATAGACACATCCATTACGGTCAACAAATTTTGGTTCCCACTTTTTGTAGTAGGATGGGGTCCTTCTTGAGAAGGTGAGAGGGCATGGGATCCAAGGGCCTTTGGCCTTGTGGATCCAGAACTGGCTTGCCTGCAGAAGGCAGAGAGTGGTTGTGGATGGGTCTTTTTCGGAATGGAGGTCAGTCACCAGTGGGGTGCCCCAGGGATCTGTTCTGGGACCCTTGTTGTTTGTCATTTTCATAAATGACCTGGATGAGGAAGTGGAGGGATGGGTTAGCAAGTTCGCTGATGACACGAAGGTCGGCGGTGTTGTGGATGGTCTGGAAGGATGTCAAAAGTTGCAGCAGGACATAGATAGGATGCAGGAATGGGCGGAGAAGTGGCAGATGGACTTCAACGCGGATAAATGTGTAGTAGTCCATTTCGGCAGAACCAACGGGATGAACGAGTACACTATTAAGGGCAGGGGTCTTAGTAGCGTTGAAGAGCAGAAGGATCTCGGGGTCCGGGTTCACAGGACTCTTAAATCGGCCTCGCAGGTGGAGGAGGTGGTCAAGAAGGCGTATGGTGTACTGGCCTTCATTAATCGAGGGATTGAGTTTAGGAGTCGGGAGGTAATGCTGCAACTTTACAGGACCCTCGTCAGGCCTCATTTGGAGTACTGTGCGCAGTTCTGGTCGCCTCACTATAGGAAAGACGTAGAAGCTATTGAAAGGATGCAGAGGAGATTTACAAGGATGTTGCCTGGACTGGGAGGCATGCCTTATGAAGATAGGTTGAGGGAGCTGGGACTCTTTTCCCTGGAGAGGCGAAGGTTGAGAGGCGACCTGATAGAAGTTTATAAAATGTTGAGAGGAATAGATAGGGTGGACTCTCAGAGGCTATTTCCCCAGGTTGAAATGGTCGCTACGAGAGGACAGATTTAAGGTGCGGGGAGGGAAGTACAGAGGTGATGTTAGGGGTAAGTTTTTCACTCAGAGGGTGGTGAGTGATTGGAATCGGCTGCCATCGTCGGTGGTGGAGGCGAACTCGCTGGGGTCTTTTAAAAGACTTCTGGATGAGTATATGGGGTTTAATGGGATTGGGGGTTATAGATAGGTCTATAGATTGGTGGGGTTGATGCGATCGGCGCAACTCGAGGGCCGAAGGGCCTGTTTGTGCTGTAATGTTCTATGTTCTATGTTCTACGTGATCAATTTAGACCTTTGTAGAAGATTTCTCAAATGCTGGAATGGGTATTAAGGTCCTTCTTTTTTCACATCCTGAGATTTTGCTATCACATCACGTGTGACACGACCAGCAAAATTCAACCACAGCTTTATGCAGACCAGGCCATAAAAATGTTTTGTATTTTAGCTTGTGTTTTCCTTACTCCCAAATGACCTCCAACTGGTACCTTATGAGCTATTTGCAACACCTCCTTTCTATCTGCTTCATAACCTACCGGTAATGCAACTTATAGAGTCAAAGAGGTCTACAGCGTGGAAATAGGCTCTTTGCCTCAACTTATCCATGCCGCCCTTTTTAAGTCCCTTAAACTAATCCCAGCTGCCTGCATTTGGCCCATATACCTCTATACCCATCATACCCATGTAACTATCTAAATGCTTTTTAAAAGACAAAATTGTACCCACGTCTACAAACACCTCTGGAAGCTTGTTCCAGACACTCACCATCCTCTGTGAAAAAATTGCCCCTCTGGATCCTTTTGTGTCTCTCCTAACTCACCTTAAACCTATGCCCTCTAGTTTTAGACTCCCCTTCTTTTGGAAAAAGATATTGACTAGCTGATCTGTACTCCTCATTATTTTATAGACCTCTGTAAGATCAACCCTCAGCCTCCTACGCTCCAGAGAAAAAAGTCCCAGTCTATCCAGCCACTCCTTATAACTGAATCCATCAAGTCCCGGTAGCATCCTAGTAAACCTCTTCTGTACTCTTTCTAGCTTAATAATATCCTTTCTTTAATAGGGTGACCAGAATTGCACACAGTATTCCAAGTGTGGCCTTACCAATGTCTTGTACAACTTCAACAAGACATCCCAACTCTTGTATTCAATGTTCTGAGCGATGGAACCAAGCATGCCGAATGCTTTCTTCACCACTCTGTCCACCTATAATTCCACTTTCAAGGAGCTATGAGCATATACCCCTAGATCTCTTTGTTCTGTAACTCTCCCCAGTACCCTACCATTAACTGAGAAAGTCCTGCCTTGGTTCAATCTACCAAAATGCATCACCTCACGTTTGTCTAAATTAAACTCCATCTGCCATTTGTCAACCCACTGGCCCAACTGATCAAGGTCCCGTTGCAATTGGAGATGACACTAAGATAGCTATCTTACTAACCATACCTCCTATATTCTCATCCAAATCATTAACATAAATGATAAATAACAGTGGACCCAGCACTGATCGCTGAGGCAAACTGCTGGTCACAGGCCTCCAGTTTGAAAAAGAATTCTCCTCAACCAAGCCAATTTTGTATCCATTTAGATACCTCACCTTGGATCCTGTGAGATTTAACCTTATGCAACAACGTACCATGTGGTACCTTGTCAAATGCCTTGCTAAAGTCCATGTAGACAACATTAACTGCACTGCCCTCATCTACCCTCTTGACTATCCCTTCAAAAAACTCAGTCAAATTTGTGAGACATGACTTTCCACTCAGAAAGCTATGCTGACTGTCCCTAATCAGTACTTATATCTGATGAACTTGTGTTGATTTTTCATCCACTTGAATATGTAAAGGTCCCCATTTTCTCATTAAGACATCATTTTTAGGGTAATGACATTCCGGTATGCACTTAGATTCTTCTTCCATGTCTGCTTTCTGATACAATTGTTTTATCACCACATCTTTCTGTTGTAATACTGCTAACTTTCCTGAACTAAAAATACATAGTTTTTTAGTAGAATTCGCCACCTGTTTTTGTCCTTTTCTCAATCATTTGATCAAAAGTTGTTTCTGATTATTGAATTTCAACTTCCTTATCTTAACTCTTTGATTTCTCTTCTTCCCTTAACCTGTGGCTGTGTGAGCTTGTTACTACATGTTGATTGGGGAGCAAGTGGCCTAGTGGTATTATCGCTAGACTATTAATCCAGAAACTCAACTAATGTTACAGGGACGCGGGTTCAAATCCTGCCATGGCAGATTGTGGAATTTGTATTCAGTTAAAAAAATCTGGAATTAAGAATCTGCTGATGACCATTAAACCATTGTTAATTGTCATAAAAACCCACCTGGTTCACTTGTGTTCTTTTGGAAGGAAATCTGCCATCCTTACCCAGTCTGGCCTACATGTGACTCTACACAGCAATGTGATTGACTCTCAACTTCCCTCTGAAAGGGCCTAGCAAACCACTCCATTCTAAAGACAACTAGTGATGCCCATATCCTACAAGTGAATTTGAATAACCCCAAGATATGCTTCCTTTAACACCCCTGTGATTCGTTTTTGCAATAGTTTTTTCAACCACAGTCGGCATCACTCTGACCTGTGATCCAGCTATTGCTTTACCCAAGATAAACTATATCCCTGGGCAAGATAATTTCTCTATTACTTCTACGATCACTTCACTTTTCACCAGATTCTCCAACCTCATCTTACGTCATGGAATTCTACTCTTCTCATGCTGAATTCCACTGCCTTTCTGGCAGTGCTCCTTCCAAGCTACATAACTCCTCCTCTCTCACCACCAAAGATTGACTTACCCTTTTATCTCTTTAAATTTCAACTTTTTTACCTACTCCTCCTGGTGCACATAAGTAAATCTTACCTATACAAGTAAATCCTTTAAGAGATCTGGCATTTTCTTTTCAATCAACCCTTTTTTTTTCTCTTCCACCCTTGTGTTTTCATTTTAACTTGAGATGAACTGTCTTTACTATCTCCCGCAAGATCCCTTTGCCTTTACCACCTAAAGATTTCTCTTTTTCCCAGTTCCTATTCTTCACAGGCTGAAACTGATGTCAGGAACCAAACTTTGATTTATGAACTAATGCATAATTTCATGCTCTTTTTGCTGATATTCTCGCAGTTTTACGCATTTTCATTCTCATATTTCAATTTCAAATTGATTTTCCAGTTCCTGAAATTCTATTACTCTCTTTTTTCCTTTCCTCTGTCTCTTTTTCTTTTTGTTATGCCAGCGCTATTCTTTTCCTTTCTTTTTTCCATCCCCTTAATTTAAGCAGTTTTAATTCTTTTGCTTGCTTTTGCTTCTAATTCAAGTAGTTTCATTTGTGGTTGAATTCGGGCCATTTCCAATTATTCTGACTGGGTTTCTGGTTAATTTAAATGTTGAATTGTCACTGCAATTATCTCCACTTTTCTCGCCCCTTCAGGTAATATCAACTGCACCTTGTTTGCCAATTCCAAAAGCTTTGCTTTAACCAGCTTTTGTGAACCACTCTGAGTGACTTCTTCCACACTCAGAAAACGTTATGTCACTGAAAGAGCCACTATTCCATCAGGCACTCCCTATTGAAACCAATCAAATGCCACATCTGAAAAGAAAATTACACAACAGGAACAGGCCCTTCAGCCCTCCAAACTTATGCCGACCATGATGCCCTAACTAAACTCAAGGAAAAACCCTTCTGCCGTTATTCGATCTGTATCCTTCTGTTCCTTCCCTAGTCACGTACCCATTCAAATGCCTCTTAAATGTTGCCATGTACCTGCATCCACCACCTCTGGCAGCACGTTCCAGGCACCACCACTTTCTGCATGAAAAACTTGCCCCGCACATCTCCGTTAAAATTTCTCCCCCTCAATTTGAACCTATGTCCCCTTGTAATTGACACGTCCAGCCTGGAAAAAAGCCTCTGACTATTCACCCTGTCTATGCCTGTCGTAATATATCAAAGAACAAAGAAATTTACAGCTCAGGAACAGGCCCTTTGGCCCTCCAAGCCTGCACCAACCATGCTATCTGACTTAATTAAAACCACTAACCTTCTGGAAGCCATGTCCTCCTATCCCCATCCTATTTATGTATTTGTCAAGACGCCCCTTACAAGTCATACTGTATCTGCTTCCACTACCTCCCCTGGCAACGAGGCACCCAGTATTCTGTGTAAATAATCTGCCTTATATATCTCCTTTAAATCTTGTCCCTCGCAGCTTAAACCTGTGCCCCCTAGTAATTGACTCTTCCACCCTGGGAAAAATCTTCTGACTATCCACTCTGTCCATGCCTCTCATAATCATGTAGACTTCTATCAGGTCACCCCTCAACCTTTGTCGTTCCTGTGAGAACAAACCAAGTTTCTCCAACCTCTCCTCATAGCTAATGCCCTCATACCAGGCAACATCCTGGTAAATCTTTTCTGTACGATCTCCAAAGCCTTCTCATCCTTCTGGTAGTGTGGCAACCAGAATTGAACACTATATTCCAAGTGCGGCCTAACTAAGGTTCTATAAAGCTGCAGCATGACTTGCCAATTTTTAAATTCAGTGCCCCAGCAGGTGAAGGCAAGCATGCCATATGCCTTCTTGACTACCTTCTCCACCTGCATTGCCATTCTCAGTGACCTGTGTACCTGTACACCCAGATCCCTTTGCCTATCAGTATTCTTAAGGGTTCTGCCATTTACTTTATATTTCCTTCTGTATTAGATCTTCCAAAATGCATTATCTCACATTTGTCTGGATTAAATTCCATCTGCCATCTCTCTGCCCAAGTCTCCAACTGATTTATATCCTGCTGTATCCTCTGATGTTCCTCATCACTATTCGCAAATCCACCAACCTTTGTGTCATCTGCAAATTTACTAATCAAACCACCTACCCCCTCTTCCAAGTCATTAATATATACTACAAATAGTAGAGGTCCTAGTACCGAGCCCTGCGGCACCCCACTGGTGACAGACCTCCAATTGGAAAAGGAGCCCTCCACTACTACCCGCTGTCTTCTCCTCCCAAGCCAGTTCTTCACCCATCTACATACCTGGCCTTGTATCCCATGAGCCTTCACCTTTTCTATCAGCCTACCGTGAGGGACCTTGTCAAACGCCTTACTGAAATCCATATAGACAACATCAACGGCTTGTCCTTCGTCAACCGTTTTTGTCACCTCTTCAAAAAATTCCGATAGATTCGTAAGGCACGACCTCCCTGTAACAAAGCCATGCTGCGTATCCCTGATCAGACTGCAGCGCTCCAGATGCTCATACATCCTATCCTTGAGGATCCTCTCCATTAGCTTGCCTATAACTGAAGTCAAGCTCACTGGCCTATAGTTCCCTGGGTTATCCCTCTGACCCTTCTTAAACAACGGTACAACATTTGCAATCCGCCAATCCTCTGGGACCTCACCTGTGTACAAAGAAGAGTCAAAGATTTGCGTCAGAGGCCCAGCAATTTCATCCCTCACCTCCCTTAGCAGCCTAGGATAGATGCCATCAGGCCCCGGAGATTTGTCCGTCTTTATATTGTCTAAAAGTCCCAACACCTCTTCCCTCGTGATGACTATTTCCCTCAACGGATCCTCAAACTTCTCAAGCACAGCAACAGAGGACTGACCCCTCTCCTGAGTGAATACCGACGCAAAGTATTCATTCAAGATCTCCCCCATTACCCCAGGCTCCAAGCATAGTTCCCCTCCTCTGTCCCTGAGAGGACCAATGTTCCCTCTAACCATCCTTTTGTTTCTAATATAAGAGTAAAATGCCTTAGGATTTTCCTTAATCCTACCCGCCAAAGCCATTTCGTGGCCCCTTTTTGCCTTTCTGATGCCCCTTTTAAGTTCTCTCCTACATTCTCTGTATTCTTCTAACGCTATCTCTGTCCTCAAATGCCTCGATCTAGTGTACGCTTCCCTCTTTCTCCTGACCAGGTCCTCAATATCCCTAGTTACCCACGGCTCTCTAATCCTACCTTTCCCATCCTTACTCTTGACCGGCACATGTCTTTCCTGTAAAGATTGTAGTTTTCCCTTGAGAGACTCCCACATACCCAGCGTCGACCTACCGTTAAATAGCGTACCCCAGTCCGTATCTTTAAGATCCTGCCTAATCCGGCTGTATCTAGCCCTCCCCCAATTTAACACCCTCCCCTTAGGACAGGCTTCATCCTTATCCATTAATATCTTGAACCAGACAGAGTTGTGGTCACTGTTAGCCACATGCTCTCCTACCTCAACGTCAACCACCTGCCCAGGCTCATTCCCCAGAACCAAGTCTTTTACATATATCTTTTACACTATTATCATATATCTTTTATCATATATCTTTTACACTATTAAGGGCAGGGGTCTTATTAGCGTTGAAGAGCAGAAGGATCTCGGGGTCCGGGTTCACAGGACTCTTAAATCGGCCTCGCAGGTGGAGGAGGTGGTCAAGAAGGCGTATGGTGTACTGGCCTTCATTAATCGAGGGATTGAGTTTAGGAGTCGGGAGGTAATGCTGCAACTTTACAGGACCCTCGTCAGGCCTCATTTGGAGTACTGTGCGCAGTTCTGGTCGCCTCACTATAGGAAAGACGTAGAAGCTATTGAAAGGGTGCAGAGGAGATTTACAAGGATGTTGCCTGGACTGGGAGGCATGCCTTATGAAGATAGGTTGAGGGAGCTGGGACTCTTTTCCCTGGAGAGGCGAAGGTTGAGAGGCGACCTGATAGAAGTTTATAAAATGTTGAGAGGAATAGATAGGGTGGACTCTCAGAGGCTATTTCCCCGGGTTGAAATGGTCGCTACGAGAGGACACAGATTTAAGGTGCGGGGAGGGAAGTACAGAGGTGATGTTAGGGGTAAGTTTTTCACTCAGAGGGTGGTGAGTGATTGGAATCGGCTGCCGTCGTCGGTGGTGGAGGCGAACTCGCTGGGGTCTTTTAAAAGACTTCTGGATGAGTATATGGGGTTTAATGGGATTGGGGGTTATAGATAGGTCTATAGATTGGTGGGGTTGATGCGATCGGCGCAACTCGAGGGCCGAAGGGCCTGTTTGTGCTGTAATGTTCTATGTTCTATGTTCTAAGTATAGCCCCCTCCCTGGTCGGTCTATCCACGTACTGCTCCAGGGATCCTTCCATTACACACTGTACAAATTCCTCCCCGTCAGCACCCTCTGATCTCAGTACATTCCAATCTACCCCGGGGAGATTAAAATCTCCCACTACCACCACCCTATTCTTCCTGCACTTATCTAGAATGTCCCTGCTTATCCCTTCTTCCACAGCCCTCGGGCTGTTGGGCGGTCTGTAGTAAACACCTAGCATAGTAACATCACCCTTCCTATTCCTCAACTCCACCCATAGCGACTCGATTCCTATATCCTCCTATGTATATATATATATATATATATTACAAATAGCAAAAGTATCAACACTGATTCCTGAGGAATGCCATTTGTCACAGCCCTCCATTCAGAAATGCACCATTGCACTGCTAGCCACTGTCTTCTTTGACTGAGCCAGTTTTCTATCCAGAAAGGTGGCAACACAGGGTTCAGGCCTTCATCAGCTGAGCTATTGTAGACCTTTATCAGATCTCTCATGTTGCAACTGTACACTACTCTGGTGCGGCCGCACTTGGAGTACTGTGTGCAGTTCTGGTCCCCACATTACAGGAAGGATGTGGAGGCTTTGGAGAGGGTGCAGAGGAGGTTTACTAGGATGTTGCCTGGTATGGTGGGGAGGTCCTATGAGGAGAGACTGAGGGATTTGGGGTTGTTTTCGTTGGAAAGAAGGCGGCTAAGAGGGGATCTTATTGAAACATATAAGATGATTAGAGGTTTAGATAGGGTGGACAGTGATAGCCTTTTTCCTCGGATGGAGAAAGCTAGCACGAGGGGGCATGGCTTCAAATTAAGGGGGGGTAGCTACAGGACGGATGTCAGGGGTAGGTTCTTTACCCAGCGGGTGGTGAGGGATTGGAATGCCCTGCCTGCTGCAGTTGTAAATGCGCCTAGTTTGGGGGCGTTTAAGAGATCTGTGGATAGGTTTATGGACGAAAAGGGTTTGGTATAGGCTAGTGGGTCATTGTTTTTGTAACTGGTCGGCGCAACATTGTGGGCCGAAGGGCCTGTTCTGCGCTGTAATGTTCTATGTTCTATCTATATCCTGTGGTAATCTCTGACAACGCCCAGCACTATCAGCAACTCCATCAAACTGTGTCATCCACAAACGTAATAATCAGACCCCCCACATTTTCCTCCAGTTCATTTATATATACTAAGCACAATAGAGGTCCCAGCACTGATCCCTGTGGAAAACCACTAACTACAGATCTCCATTCTGAAAAACACTCTTCCACTGCTGTTCTCTGTCATCTATGACCAAGATGTGGGTATGCCGGCGTTGGACTGGCGTAAACACAGTAAAAAGTCTGACAACACCAGGTTTTAGTCCAACCGATTTATTTGATAATATTCTCACAAGCTTTCGAGGGGGCTGCCTCTTTGTCAAGTGAATGGAGAGTTCTGAATGGAGTGAGAGAAGTGAATGGAGAACTCTCCATTCACTTGACAAAGAGGCAGCCCCCTCGAAAGCTTGTGAGAATATTATCAAATAAATCGGTTGGACTAAAACCTGGTGTTGTCAGACTTTTTACTGTATCTATGACCAAGCCAGTTCTGTATCCATTGAGCCAGCCCACTCCAAATCCCACGTGATTTTAGTTTTTGTACCAGTCTGCCATGTGGAATCTGATGAAGGACCAGTGCTCCGAAGCTTGTGATTCCAAATAAACTTGTTGGACTTCAATCTGATATTGTGAGACTTCTTAATATGTCCACCCCAATCCAACATTGGCATCTCCACTTGGGACCTAGTAAACATCTTATTAAACACCATAAACAGCCCTTCCCTCATCATCAGGTGACTGTCTGTGTAGAGTTTGCACATTCTCCCCATGTCTGAGTGGGTTTCCTCCAGATGTTCCACTTTCCTCCCACAGTCCAAAGATGCGCAGGTTAGGAGGATTAGTAAGGTAAATACTTGGGGTTATGGGTTAGAGCCTGATGCAGGATAAGGTGCTTTGTTAGAGAGTCGGTGCAGAGTCGATGGGCTGAATGTCCTCTTTCTGCACTGCAGAGACTCTATGATTTTATCAATTATTTTTATCATGTCAACTCAATAAAGTTGGTGAAACGTACAAAACCATGCTGTCTGCCACTAACTAGTCCATTCTCTTATATGCTGTCCCTCAGTATCTTCTCCAGAAACTTCCCCACCACTGATGTCAAACTCACCAGCCTATAATTTCCTGGATTATCATTGTCTAGTTTCCAGTCCTCTCGGACCTCACGTGTGGTCAGAGAGGATGTGAAATATCTGTTAAGCCCCCAGCAATTTATTTCCTTGCCTCCCACAGTAACCTGGAATAGATCCCATCAAGCCTTGGGAACCTGTCTACTTTAATACATTTTAGGATACTCAACACTTTGCTATTTTGACATTCTCTAGAGCATTCACACACCTGTCCCTGACCTCAACATCCCTCATGTCCTTCTCCTTGGTGAATGCCAATACAAAGTATCATTAAGGATCTCATCCACTTCCTGGGGCTCCACTCATAATTACCCTCCATTGTCCTTGAGTGGGCCTACTCTTTCTCTTGCTACCTTCTTGCTGCTAATACTTGTATAAAAAGCCTTGGGATTCTGTTTGACCCTGATTGCTAAAGACATTTCATGGCCCCTTTTAGCCTTCCTAATTCCACGTTTAAGTTCCTTCCTACTTATTCATTATTCATTCATGGGACATAAGAACATAAGTAATAGGATCAGGAGTAGGCCATCTAGCCCTTCAAGCCTGCCCCGCCATTCAGTAATATCATGGCTGATCTGAAGTGGATCAGTTCCACTTACCCGCCTGCTCCCCATAACCCTTAATTCCCTTCTCTGTCATGGGCATGGGCATTGCTGGCTGGCCAGCATTTAATGCCCATCCCTAGTTGCCCTTGTGAAGGTGTTGGTGAGTTGCCTTCTTGAATCGCTGCAGTCCATGTGCTGTGGGTTGACCCATAATGCCGTTATGGAGGGAATTCCAGGATTTTGATTCAGCGATTGCAAAGGAACGGCGATATATTTCCAGGTCAGGATGGTGAGTGGCTTGGAGGGGAACTGGCAGACTGTGGTGTTGCCATGAATATGCTGCCTGTCCTTCTAGATAGAAACAGTTATGGGTTTGGAAGATGCTGTCTGAGGGTCTTTGGTGAATTGCTGCAGTGCATCTTGTAGAAAGTACACACTGCTGCTGTTGAGCAATGGTGGTGGAGAGAGTGGATGTTTGTAGATTTGGTGCCAATCAAGCAGACTGCTTTGCCCAGGATGGTCTCAAGCTTCTTAAGTGTCATTGCAGCCGCACCCATCCAGGCAAGTGGGGAATATTCCATCACACTCCTGACTTGTGCCTTGTAGATGGTGGATAGGCTTTGGGGAGTCAGGAGGTGAGTTACTAGCTGCAGTATTCCTAGCCTCTGACTAGATCTTGTAGCCACTGCATTTATGTGGCGAGTCCAGTTGAGTTTCTGGTCAATGGTAACCCCAAGGATGTTGATAGTGGGGGATTCAGTGATGGTTACACCATTGAATATCAAAGGGTGCTGGTTAGAGCGTCTATTATTGATGATGATCATTGCCTGGCATTTGTGTGGCACTTATTATTTGCCATTTGTCAACCCAAGCCTGGATATTTTCCAGATCTTGTTGCATTTGAACATGGACTGCTTCCAATCTCCAAGAAAGAAACTTATCTTGTGGCAGATTCCAATCTCCAGACCCAGAGAGGGGAAAAGAGAGACACTGTTCCTCTCAAAACCAGAAGCATCATCTAAGCTTGAATATTCTGTCTTAATTCAGCTTCTGCATCACATGACCATGCCTGCCAATCATCTTAATCAAGCCCCACTTTGCAAAGTCACTGGGGAAAACTGCAGAACAGCATTGGTTCAGATTAAAACCAACTTTTTAGTCATTAGAAGCAATTATGTTGCTGCATTAACAATGCAGAATGCTGATAGATACTCTGGCTCTGAGTGCATGAAATTGTTGTAGCAGATTTTGCGCAACAACACCTAGAAATGTTTCTTAAAGGTACAGTATCATCCCAACCACTCCGCTCTCCCGTTAGATAATCCATCACATTTCTACACCTCTTCAGCTCTGAAGAAGTCGTATGGATTTGAAATGTTAACTCTGATTCTCTCTCCACAGATGCTGCCAAACTTGTTGAGTTTACCCAGTATTTTCTGTTTATATTTGACATTTTGATTTACTGCTTTGAATTTTGTCATTTTATCACTTCTGCTTCAGGCTTTCTCCTTTCATCATTATTTCCTGTTGGTTGATAATCCTTGCTCATTTCTTACTGGGTGTCACTTCCAGGAAATACCCTATGTGGGCATCATCTCCATTTATATTAACAATCATTTGGGATTTACATCCAGATGCCCTTCCTGCATCAAAAGAGAATTGATAAATATCGGAAGCAAAGAAAATTATAGGGATATGGGGAAGGTGCAACAGTGTGGGACTAATTGGATTGTCTGCCATAGAACTGACACAGACACAGTGGACCCAATGGCCACCTTTAATGCTGTCATTCTATGCGTGCACTCCAATACTGGTTGAGAATGGGATCCAGTTGTGTTGTGATTCACAACAAATTTAAATAGCTGAAATACAAACATAAAGTCCTGGAAAAACTTGGCAAGTTTGGCAGCACCAGTGGAGAGAAAAACTATTAATGTCTCAAATCCAATCCGACTCCTCTTCAAAAGATTTGAGAACAAGAGGGCACAGATTTAAGGTAATTGGTAAAAGAAGTAATGGCGACATGTCATTTCATGCAGAGAGGGTTACAATCCGGAAGGCATTGTCAGAGCATGGCGGGGCAAGTGCAATGGAGGCATTCATAAGGAATTGGATTGTTATCTAAAAAGGAAAAATGTTCAGGGAAGTGAGGGACTGGTACTTGAATTGCTCATTTGGAGAGCTGGTGCAGATATAATGAACTGAATGGTTTTCTGTACTAATAATTCTGTGATCATATGACCTATTGCTAGAATAAATGTCTTCATGGAGTATGAAGCTGTAAGTGAGAAAACAGATAAAGTAGTTGGTTGGAAGAATTAAGTTAAAGGTTATAGAGTTACAATAAGGTCAAAATGATCAGATACCATGGGAAGCTGTTGGATTGGAACTACTGTCTGCACTGAAGACTTAAATTTGTTTTTTCTCTAGTGAACAGTTCCTGAAAGCAGTATCTGTATTTTTATGGCCAATATATGCCCTCGTACCTTAAACAAGTAGTAGTCACACACTGGGACCCACGGTTTTCAGAGTTCTATTGACCTCCTTTTGTCTACAGGAAAATGGGGAATGATCTGTCTTGAGGATCTGATACATGAAATCTACTGCGTAGGAAAATTCTTCAAGGAGGCCAGCAACTTTCTCTGGCCCTTCAGGCTGTCAATAGCTCGACATGCAGCAAAGGACAAAGTGGGATTTCGCAAAGAGTTCGGAGAGACGGGGGATCGTGGCAAAGGAATCAACAAACTTATTCGGCAACTCAATTAAAGGTAAAGAGACAGGTTGTAACTGACCCCTGGAGGGGGGCTTGGTGCTTATACTGATTCAAGTCCAGAAAGTTAAAGAGCAGTGATGACCCAGATGTGAAATTAACTAAGCAACTGAAAGCAGAAAGTAATGTTGAGCCTTAATTCTCACCAATCTGAAAAAAATGGAGCGATGTTCCCTGGGGAATGGAGTTGGGACTATTACTTTTTTTTGTATTTATTCATGACTTGAAATTGGGTATGCAGGTCTTAATTTCAAGGTTTGCAGATGACCCAAAACTCGGAAATATAGTAAACAGATGGATATTAACAGACTTGTACTCATTGAACTACTTGATGAAGTAACATAGTTGATAAAGGCCATGCAATGGATGTTGCCTATGCACTTTAAGGTTTGCATAAAAGATAGATGAGACTCAGTATTACAATCAGTGTCAGCTTGGATTTAAAGAAAAAATGACCTGAAGACAGAAAACAGTGAGTACTGGTACATGATTCTAGAATCATAAAATCATACAGTGCAGAAAGAGGCCATTCAACCCATCCAGTTTGCACCAACCATAATCCCACCCAGGCCTTGTCCCCATATCCCTACATATTTACCCACTAATCCCTCTAACCTATAGATCCTGGGACACTAAAAGGCAATTTAGAATGGCCAATCAACCTTGCCCGCACATCTTTGGACTGTGGAAGAAAACTGGAGCATCCAGAGGAAACCCACCCAGACACAAGGGGAATGTGCAGACCCCACACAGACAGTGACCCGAGCCAGGAATTGAACCTGGGTCCCTGGCGTTGTGAGGCAGTTGTGCTAACCACTGTGCTATCGTGCTGCCCAGTAATTCAGTAATGTTTAGAAATACCTGATCATCACTTTAAAATGCACTCTTTACAATTTATTTATTTAACTAACGGGAACTTTAACTAAACAGGTAACATAACGAATAAAATAAGATTCTAATGGAATGCTGTTCAAATAAATACGACACTTATTCATTAACCAAAAGAATATAATGATAGAATTCCGTCGCTCTTAAAAATATAACCAGGTTTCTGGCTTTCAGAATCCTCTGGAGTTCTTCTGTTGATTCTTCTGTCTGTAAGGTCTTTCTGAATTGGTACCTTTTGCAAGTTAGATGGTGCATTCTCTGAAGCAATATCTGAAGCTGGCAGAGTTGAGAGCTAGTTTTTCCTTCTCGAGGATTAAGAAATGGCAGTTCTTTGGTTGCTCTTTTGTTTTTTTCCCCCCCTGCATTCTCTTTTATACCTATGATGACTTATTAATTTCCCTACAATAGGATTGGTCTGATATTGTCAACATTCAAATCTTATAGTTCTTGGTAGCTGAACCCCTGCTTCAAATTGATTGGGCAATTTTTTTTTAAAGTTGCCTTGTCAAGACTACTGCTTAACTTTTTGATACAAATATTTCAGCTGGACTCTATGTGCTTTGCAATTTAAACCTCCAAGCACTGAAACTAGGTACCAGGTTTTAAAGGGACACTGCAATTTTTTTTTCCCTCTAGCATTTTTACAATTTTGTATGTCTTCACCGATTTCAAATTCCAACTTCACAACTCAACTTTGCTATATAACAGAAAGGGTTGATGAGGGAAATGCTGTTGATGTGGTGTTCCTGGATTTTCAGAAGGTATTCAGGACCGGATGGAATGCATCCGAGGGTTCTGAAAGAAATGGCGGAGGTGATAGTGGATGCCTTGGTGGTTATTTTCCAGACGTCGCTGGATTCCGGGGAAGTGCCGGAAGATTGGAAAACGGCTAATGTTACGCCGTTGTTTAAGAAGGGTGGCAGGCAAAAGGCGGGGAATTATAGGCCGGTTAGTTTAACGTCTGTGGTAGGTAAAATGTTAGAAACCGTCATTAAGGAGGAAATAGCGAGGCATCTTGAGGGGAATTGCTTGATAGGGCGGACGCAACACGGTTTCATTAAAGGGAAGTCGTGTCTGACAAATTTACTGGAGTTCTATGAGGATGTGTCTAGGGCAGTGGATGGACGAGAGCTGGTGGATGTGGTCTTTCTGGATTTTCAGAAGGCGTTTGACAAGGTACCTCACAAGAGGTTATTGCAGAAGGTCAGGGGACATGGAGTTGGGGGTAGGGTGTTAGCGTGGATAGAGGATTGGTTGTCAAATAGGAGGCAGAGAGTGGGGGTCAATGGATGCTATTCGGATTGGCGGTTGGTGACTAGTGGGGTGCCCCAGGGGTCGGTGCTGGGGCCTCAGCTATTTACCATTTATATAGATGATCTGGAGGAGGGAACCGAGTGCAGGGTGTCGAAATTTGCTGATGACACCAAGATTGGGGGAAAGGCAAATTGTGCGGAGGGTGTGGAGAGTCTGCAGAAGGATCTAGATAGGCTGGGCGAATGGGCCAGGAAATGGCAAATGGAATTTAATGTTGGCAAGTGTGAGGTGGTCCACTTTGGTAGGAGGAATGGTAGGAAGGACTATTACTTACGGGGCGAAAAACTGCAGCAGGCGACGGTGCAGAGGGACCTCGGGGTCCTTGTGCATGAGTCGCAAAAACCCAGCTTGCAGGTGCAGCAGGTGGTCAGGAAGGCGAATGGGATGCTGGCCTTCATAGCGAAGGGGATTGAATATAAAAGTAGGGAGGTCTTGCTGCAGCTGTATAGGGCATTGGTGAGGCCGCAGCTGGAGTACTGTGTGCAGTTTTGGGCGCCGCACCTGCGCAAGGATGTTTTGGCCCTGGAGGGAGTGCAGAGGAGGTTTACTCGGCTGATACCGGAGTTGAGGGGATTGAGCTATGAGGAGAGGCTGAATAAACTAGGCTTGTACTCGTTAGAGTTTAGAAGAATGAGGGGAGATCTCATTGAGACGTATAAGATGATGAATGGGATGGATAGGATAGAGGTGGAGAGACTGTTCCCGCTCAAAAAAGACAGTAGGACTAGGGGGCACAGCCTCAAGATAAAGGGGGGGCGGTTTAGAACAGAGTTGAGGAGGAACTTCTTCACTCAAAGGGTGGTGAATCTCTGGAATTCTCTGCCCGTTGAAGTGGTGGAGGCTGCCTCGCTAAATATTTTTAAGAAACGGGTTGATGGGTTTTTGATAAGAGAAGGGATTAAGGGTTATGGGGAGAGGGCGGGAAGGTGGAGCTGAGTCACGACAGATCAGCCATGATCTTATTGAATGGCGGGGCAGGCTCGAAGGGCCAGATGGCCTACTCCTGCTCCTATTTCTTATGTTCTTATTCATTAATGCCACATATAGCTTATGGAATAAAAGGGACAGTAGCAAAATGGATAAAAAAATTTGGCTGAAAGAAGAATTTTCGGGCTGAAGCAGATTCGTAATCAAGGTCTCAAGGGGTCAGTATTTGGACCATTGCTTTTTCTGAAATATATTAATGATCTAGGTTTTGTTGTGCCGGGGACAATTTAACATTTGCAAATGACACCAAACTGTAAACTGAGAGGAGAACAATGTGGAACTTCAAAAGGACATAGACAAGGTGGTGGAGTGGGCAGATAGTGACAGTTGAAGTTCATTGCAGAGAAGTGCAAGGTTATACATATTGGTAGGAAGAACACAGACAGACAATATAAAATAAGCATCATGCAGGAGCAGAAGGACCTGGGTGTACATTAGCATAGATCAGATAGAGTGAGTATATAAAGCAGACCGTATCCTGGGCTTTATTAATAGGGGCATAAAGTACAAGAGCAAGGGGAGTCGGTTTAGCTCAGCCGGCTAGTCAACTGGTTAGTGATGCAGAGCGATGCCAATAGCTTGGGTTCAGTTCATGTAGGCCCTGCTTTCTCTACCTTGCCCCTCACTTGAGGTATGCTGACTCTCAAGTTAAATCACCACCAGTCAATTTATGGTCATTTGGGACTATGGTAACTTTATGCTGAACTTCTATGAGACATTAGTTAAATCTCAGACTGTATTGTGTACTGTTCTGAGTGGCACACAATAAGGTTGTGAACACGTTGAAGAGAGTGAAGAAAAGGTTTACAAGAATGGTTCCAGGAATGAGAAACTTCAGTTATGCAGATTAATTGGAGAGATTAGGACTGTTTTCCACTGAGAGAAGATGGGTAAGAGGAGATTTGGTCAAGGTATTCAACATCATGAGGGGGCTGAACATAGCAGATCCTGCTCAAGAAAGTATTGCGAACAAGAGGGCACAGATTTAAAGTGATGTGTAAATGAAGCAAATGTGATGTCAGAAAAAACTTCTTCACATAGTGAGTTGGTCTGGAATTCTTTGCCAGGAAGTATGATGGAAGCACTTTGAGACATTCAAAGGGGCATTAGGTGATGATTATTTGAATAGAAGCAACGTGCAAGGGTATGGGAAAAGGCAGGGGAATGGCACCAATTCATAATACTCTTTTGGAAAGTTGGTGCAGAAATGATGGGCCAAATGGCCTCCTACCCCATAATAATTCTGTGACTTAAGATGGTGATTTCCATGTTTATTTTTCCAGTTTCATGTACTGTTGCTTCATTATGTTTTCCCTTTTTCATCCAACTTATTGATGACTTTGCTCATTTTTTCCAAGGGGCAAAACTTTCACCACAAAAACTGCTCTGTTTTCCTCCCAATGTCAGTTTCCTGCACTATTTGTGCTGCCTTTGTGAGTGTTACAACTCCCCTCATTTGCAAATGATCTGATTGGCTTTCATCTAAAACTCCAACCACTGTGCAATTACGTATTAATTCCATCTCTGAGGATCCCATAATTGCTGTTCTCCACCAGTCTCTGCAAGTAATTTATAAATGGATCCATGAGTTTGCCTGATTTCCACATTAATATACAATCCCAACGCCATAGACTCTTATCAGGTAACCTTTTGTGCAGAACCTTATTGAATGCTTTTTGGAAATCCATTACAGAGACTTGGTTAAGGAAAGGACAGGATTGGCGGCTCAACATTTCAGGATACAGATGTTTCAGGCGCGATGGATGGGGGAGTTGCATTCCTGGTTAAGGAGAATATAGTAAAAAGTCTGACAACACCAGGTTTTAGTCCAACTTATTTGAAAAACCTGGTGTTGTCAGACTTTTTACTGTGTTTACGCCAGTCCAACGCCGGCATACCCACATCATAAGGAGAATATCACAGGTGTACTGTGGGAGGACATTTCGGAGAATTCAAGCAGTGACTTAATGTGGATAGAGCTCAGGAAAGGAAGGATGTAATCACAATGTTGGGGGTTTACTATAGGCTCCCAACAGCCAGTGGGACATAGAGGAACAGATATCAAAAAGGAGGCAGAGAGTGGGGGTTAATGGGTGCTATTCGGATTGGCGGTTGGTGACTAGTGGAGTGCCCCAGGGGTCGGTGCTGGGACCTCAGCTATTTACCATTTATATAGATTATCTGGAGGAGGGAACCAAGTGTATGGTGTCAAAATTTGCTGATGACACCAAGATTGGTGGAAAGGCAAATTGCGCAGAGGGTGTGGAGAGTCTGCAGACGGATCTAGATAGGCTGGGCGAATGGGCCAGGAAATGGCAAATGGAATTTAATGTTGGCAAGTGCGAGGTGGTCCACTTTGGTAGGAATAATGGTAGGAAGGACTATTACTTATGTGGCGAAAAACTGCAGCAGGCAACGGTGCAGAGGGACCTCGGGGTCCTTGTGCATGAGTCGCAAAAACCCAGCTTGCAGGTGCAGCAGGTGGTCAGGAAGGCTAATGGGATGCTGTCCTTCATAGCGAGGGGGATTGAATATAAAAGTAGGGAGGTCTTGCTGCGGCTGTATAGGGCATTGGTGAGGCCGCAGCTGGAGTACTGTGTGCAGTTTTGGTCGCCGTACTTACACAAGGATATTTTGGCCTTGGAGGGAGCGCAGAGGAGGTTTACTAGGCTGATACTGGAGTTGAGGAGGTTGAGCTATGAGGAGAGGCTGAATAAACTAGGCTTGTACTGGTTAGAGTTTAGAAGAATGAGGGGAGATCTCATTGAGACATATAAGATGATGAATGGGATGGATAGGATAGAGGTGGAGAGACTCTTCCCGCTCAGAAAGGACAGTAGGACTAGGGGGCACAGCCTCAAGATAAAGGGGGGGCGGATTAGAACGGAGTTGAGGAGGAACTTCTTCACTCAAAGGGTGGTGAATCTCTGGAATTCTCTGCCCGTTGAGGTGGTGGAGGCTGCTTCGCTAAATATTTTTAAGATGCGGGTTGATGGGTTTTTGATAGGCGAGGGGATTAAGGGTTATGGGGAGAGGGCAGGGATGTGGAACTGAGCCACGACAGATCAGCCATGATCTTATTGAATGGCAGGGCAGGCTCGAAGAGCTAGATGGCCTACTCCTGCTCCTATTTCTTATGTTCTTATATGTAGGCAGATTTTGGCAAACGTAACAGGGTTGTTGTGGTGGGAGATTTTAACTTCCCCTATATTGACTGGGACTGATTTAGTGCTAGGAGTGTGGATGAGGCAGAGTTTGTAAGGAGCATCCAGAAGGTTTTCTTGAAACAGTATGTAGGTAGTCCAACTTGGGAAGGGGCCATAAGGGACCTGGTATTGGGGAACGAGCCTGGCCAGGTGGTCCACATTTCAGTAGGGGAGCAGTTTGAGAATAGTGACCACAGTTCAATAAGCTTTAAGGTACTGATGGATAAAGAAAAGTATAGTCTTAAGTTAAGGTGTTAAAATAGGGGAAGGCTAATTACAACAATATTAGACAGGAACTGAAGATTGTAGATTGGGGCAGGTATCTGAGGGTAAATCAACATCTGACATGTGGGAAGCTTTCAAGTGTAAGTTGATAGAGATTCAATACTGGTGTGTTCCTGTAAGGATGCAGGATAAGTGTGGCAAGTTTTGGGAACCTTGGATAACATTTAAGTCCAGCAAGGGGCATGCATGCGGCAGGTTGTGGTGGGCTGCTCTTGGATGTTGCTTCGGAAGTTGCCTACTGCTTCATGTCATTGGTGTGCTTAAACTGGACCATCTCAAGGGCAACATGACAGCTCAGAGACTATCTCTGTTGCTATGCGGACACATGGATTTGGGCCTGTGTCCGTGGGAGTTTGCGCGTTCTCCCCATGGTTGCGTGGGTTTCCTTCGGGTGCTCCGGTTTCCTCCCACATCCCAAAAATGTGCTTTTAGGCTGATTGATTGGGTAACAGATTGTCCCTATATTGGACCTCCCTGATCCTCACACATTAGGCATAGACTAAAATCATGGATAGGTCACTGACAATGGGACGGCGGCGCGGGCTCGTTGGGCCGAAGGGCCTGTTTCCCGTGCTGTGTTGTTCTTTGTTCTTTGTATAACAAGAGATACGGTGAGCCTGGTCAAAGAGAAAAAGGAAGCATTTGTCAAGGCTAGGACGCTGGGCATACACAAAGCAACTGTGGTATACAAGAAAAGTAGAAATAAACTTAAGTAAGGAGGGCTAAAAGGGGTCTCAAAAAATCATTGGCCAGCAGGATTAAGGAAAATCCCAAGGTTTTTTATACGTATATAAAGGACATGCATGTCCTTGATAGGTATGTCCCTGTCAGGTAGGGAGGAAATGGCCGAGTGAGGGAACCATGGTTCACAAAGGAGGTTGAATGTCTTGTCAAGAGGAAAAAGAAAGCATATGTAAGGATGAGAAAACAAGATCGAGTTGGGTCGCTTGAGGGTTACAAGGTAGCTAGGAATGAGTTAAAAAAAGAGCTTAGGAGAGAACATAAGAACATAAAATATAGGAGCAGGAGATAGGCCATCTAGCCCTTCGAGCCTGCCTCACTATTTAATAAGATCATGGCTGATCTGAAGTGGATCAGTTCCACTTTCTCCCCATAATCCTTAATTCCCTTGTCTATCAGAAATCTATCTACCCGTGACTTAAATATATTCAGCGAGGTAGCCTCCACCACTTCAATGGACAGAGATTCACCACCCTTTGAGTGAAGAAGTTCCTCCTCAACTCCGTTCTAAACTGCACCCCCCCCTCCTTATTTTGAGGCTGTGCCCTTATTTTGAGGTTCTGCTATCCTTTCTAAGCAGGAAGAATCTCTCTACCTCTACCCTATCCCGGATGGGATTTACCCTAGGATTCTCTGGGAGGCAAGAGAGGTGATTGCAGAGCCTCTGGCTCTGATCTTCAGGTCGTCGTTGGCCTCTGGTATAGTACCGGAAGATTGGAGGATAGCGAATGTTGTCCCATTGTTTAAGAAGGGGAACAGAGACTTCCCCGGGAATTATAGACCGGTGAGTCTTACCTTACCGGTGGGCAAGGTTTTAGAAAAAATTATTAGAGATAGGATTTATAGTTATTTGGAGAGTAATGAATTGATTGGTGATAGTCAGCATGGTTTTGTAGCAGGGAGGTCGTGCCTTACTAACCTTATTGAGTTTTTTGAGAAAGTGACCAAAGAGGTGGATGGGGGTAAGGCAGTTGACGTGGTATTTATGCATTTTAGTAAGGCGTTTGATAAGGTTCACCACGGTAGGCTTCTGCAGAAAATGCAGATGTATGGGATTGAGGGTAGTCTAGGAAATTGGATCAGGAATTGGCTAGCAGATAGGAGACAGAGGGTGGTGGTTGATGGTAAATATTCGTCATGGAGTTCAGTTACGAGTGGTGTGCCTCAGGGATCTGTTTTGGGGCCACTGCTGTTTGTAATTTTTATTAATGATCTGGATGAGGGTATAGTTGGGTGGATTAGTAAATTTGCTGATGACACCAAAATCGGAGGTGTGGTAGATAGTGAGGAAGGGTGTCATAGTTTGCAGGAAGACTTAGACAGGTTGCAGAGCTGGGCCGAGAGGTGGCGGATGGAGTTTAATGCGGAGAAGTGTGAGGTAATTCACTTTGGTAGGAATAACAGATGTGTTGAGTATAAGGCTAACGGGAGGACTTTGAACAGTGTGGATGAACAGAGGGATCTAGGTGTATGTGTACATAGATTCCTGAAAGTTGGGAATCAAGTAGATAAGGTTGTTAAGAAGGCATATGGTGTCTTGGCGTTTATGGTAGGGGGATTGAATTTAGGAGTCACAGCGTCATGTTGCAACTGTACACAACTCTGGTGCGGCCGCACTTGGAGTACTGTGTGCAGTTCTGGTCCCCACATTACAGGAAGGATGTGGAGGCTTTGGAGAGGGTGCAGAGGAGGTTTACCAGGATGTTGCCTGGTATGGAGGGGAAGTCCTATGAGGAGAGGCTGAGGGATTTGGGGTTGTTTTCGCTGGAAAGAAGGAGGCTAAGAGGGGATCTTATTGAAACATATAAGATGATTAGAGGTTTAGATAGGGTGGATAGTGATAGCCTTTTTCCTCTGATGGAGAAATCTAGCACGAAGGGGCATGGCTTTAAATTAAGAGGGGGTAGTTATAGGACGGATGTCAGGGGTAGGTTCTTTACCCAGAAGGTGGTGAGGGATTGGAATGCCCTACCTGCTGCAGTTGTAAATGCGCCTAGTTTGGGGGCGTTTAAGAGATCCGTGGATAGGTTTATGGACGAAAAGGGATTGGTTTAGATTAGTGGGTCATTGTTTTTTAACTGGTCGGCGCAACATCGTGGGCCGAAGGGCCTGTTCTGCACTGTAATGTTCTATGTTCTATCTAGCCCTTTCATTATCTTGTAAGTCTCTATAAGATCCCCCCTAAACGAGTACTGGCCCAGTCTATTCAGTCTCTCTTCATAAGCTAATCCCCTCATCTCCAGTATCAGCCTGGCGAACCTTCTCTGTACTCCCTCCAAGGCCAATATATCCTTTCTCAAATGCGGGGACCAAAACTACACACAGTACTCCAGTTGCAGCCTCACCACTGCCCCGTACAGTTGCAGCAAGACCTCCTTGCTTTTATATTCTATCCCCCTCGCTATAAAGGCCAACATTCTATTCGCTTTCTTGATCACCTGCTGCACCTGCAGACTGGGTTTTTGCGATTCGTACACATGGACCCCCAGGTCCCTCTGCACTGTAGCATGCTGCAGCTTTTCACCCTTTAAATAATAACCCGTCCTACTATTACTTCTACCAAAGTGGATAACCTCACATTTGCTAACATTATACTCCACTCGCCCACTTATTGAGCCTATCCAGATCTTTCTGCAGACTTTCCGCGCTTTCCACGCAATTTGCTTTTCCACTCATCTTCGTGTCATCAGCAAGTTTTGTTACCCTACACTCAGCCCCCTCCTGCAGATCGTCGATGTAAATGGTAAACAGTTGAGGCCCCAGCACCGATCCCTGCAGCACTCCACTAGTCACCAACTGCCAACCAGAAAAGCACCCATTGATTCCAACTCTCTGCTTCCTGTTAGACAGTCAATCCTCTATCCACGCTAACACCTTACCCCCAATTCCGTGCACCCTAATTTTTTGCAGCAACCTTTTGTGAGGCACCTTATCAAATGCCTTCTGGAAATCTAAAAACACCACATCCACCGGTCCCCCTCTGTCTACCGCACTCGTCACATCCTCATAGAAATCCAATAAATTTGTTAAACACGACTTCCCCTTCACGAATCAAACTGTTCAAGCTTGATTGTTCAAATGAATCAAGCTTGATCAAACTGTTCTTTTCTAGGTGTCGTGCTATTTCTTCTTTGATGATAGATTCTAGCATTTTACCAGCTACGGACATTATGCTAACTGGCCTATAATTCCCTGCCTTTTGTCTGCTACCCTTTTTAAACAGCAGTGTAACATTAGTCGTTTTCCAATGCTCTGACACTTCCCCAGAGTCCAGCGAATTTTGATAAATAATTACTAAGGCATCCACTATCACCTCTACCATTTCTTTCAGAACCCTGGGATGCATTCCAACCGGTCCCGGGGACTTGTCTACCTTCAGTCCCGTTAGTCTATCAGGCACTACCTCTCTAGTGACAGTAATTGCAATAAGGACCTCATCTCCTACCACCTTTCTATCTTCAATATTCGCCAAGCTATTTGTGCCCTCCCCTGTGAAGACCGAAACAGAAAACTTATTTAAAGCCTCAGCCATTTCCTTGTAATCCCCCTTCTCGTCGTCCAAGGTTCCAACATTCACTCTCGCCAGTCTCCTTTTTATATATTTGTAAAAACTTGTACTATCATTTCTTATATTTAGAGTTAGTTTAGCTTCACACTCATCTTTCCTTTCTTTATCGCTTTCTTAGTCATTCTTTGTTGTTTTTTTAATCTTTCCCAGTCTTCTAATTGCCGACTATTTTTAGCCTAAATAGAGCTAGGAGGGGGCATGAAAAGTCCTTGGTGGGTTGGATAAAGGAAAACCCCAAGGATTTTATTCTTATGTGAGAAATAAAAGAATGGTCAGTGTGAGATTAGGGCCAGTCAAGAATAGTTGTGGGAACTTGTCAGAAGAGATAGGTGAGGCATTGAATGAATACTCTTCTTCAGTGTTCACTAAGGAGAGAGGCCATGTTTTTGAAGATGAGAGTGTGATACAGGCTGATAGGATGGAGGAGGTAGATGTTCTGAGGAAAGATGTATTAGCAATTTTGAAAAACCTGAGGATCGATAAGTCCCCTGGACCAGATCGAATACATTCTGGGATACTTTGGGAGGCAACAGATGAGATTGTGGAGCTTTTAGCTTTGATCTTTGGGTCGTAACTGTCCACAGGGATTGTAAAAAGTCTGACAACACCAGGTTTTAGTCCAACCGATTTATTTGATAATATTCTCACAAGCTTTCGAGGGGGCAGCCTCTTCGTCAGGTGAATGGAGAGTTCTGGCCTCAGACAGACAGAGCATATAAAGCACAGACAGTTGCTGATTAGAATGCGAATCCTTACACCTAACCTGCTGTTCAAGGTGTAAGGATTCGCATTCTAATCAGCAACTGTCTGTGCTTTATATGCTCTGTCTGTCTGAGGCCAGAACTCTCCATTCACCTGACGAAGAGGCTGCCCCCTCGAAAGCTTGTGAGAATATTATCAAATAAATCGGTTGGACTAAAACCTGGTGTTGTCAGACTTTTTACTGTGTTTACGCCAGTCCAACGCCGGCATACCCACATCACAGGGATTGTGCCAGAGGACTGGAGAGTGACGAATGTTGTTCCTCTTCAAGAAAGGAAATAGGAATGACCCTGGTAATTATAGACCAGTTAGTCTTACTTTGGTGGTCGGTAAGTTAATGGAAAGGGTCCTGAGGGATAGGATTTATGACCATTTGGAAAGATGCAGCTTAATCCAGGATAGCCAGCACAGTTTTGTGAGGGGTAAGTCTTGGCTCACAAACTTGATTGAATTCTTTGAAGAGGTAACTAAGTGTGTAAACAAAGGTAGAGCAGTTGATGTTGTATACATGGATTTTAGTAAGTCGTTTGATAAGGTTCCTCATGGTAGGCTCATGAAGAAAGTAAGGAGGTGTGGGATAGAAGGAAATTTGGCCGATTGGATAAGTAACTGACTATCTCGTAGAAGACAGAGTGGTGGTGGAGGGAAAATTTTAAGACTGGAGGCCAGTTATCAGTGGTGTACCATAGGTATCAGTGCTGGGTCCTCTGCTATTTGTGATTTTTATCAATGACTTGGAAGAGGAGGCTGAAGGGTGGGTTAGTAAATTTGCTGATGACACCAAGTTTGGTGGAGTAGTGGATGAGGTGGGGGGCTCTTGCAGGCTGCAAAGAGACATTGATAGGATGCAGAGCTGGGCTGAAAAGTGACAGATGGAGTTTAACCCTGATAAGTGCAAAGTGATTCATTTTGGTAGGACAAACTTGAATGCAGATTATAGGGTCAACGGCAGGGTTCTGAGGAATGTGGAGGAACAGAGAAATCTTGGAGTTCATATCCACAGATCTCTGAAGGTTGCCACTCAAGTGGATAGAGCCATGAAGAAGGCTTATAATGTGTTAGCGTTTATTAACAGGGGGTTTGAGTTTAAGAGTCGTGGAGTTATGCTGCAACTATGGTGAGACTACATTTGGAGTATTGTGTGCAGTCCTGGTCACCTCACCATAAGAAGGATGTGGAAGCACTGGAAAGAGTGCAGAGGAGATTTACCAGCATGCTGCCTGGTTTGGAGGGTAGATCTTATGAGGAAAGGTTGAGGGAGCTGGGGCTGTTCTCTTTAGAGTGGAGGAGGATGAGCGGCAACTTAATAGACGTTTATAAGATGATGAGGGGGATAGATAGAGTGGGTGTTCAGAGACTATTTCGGGTGGATGTAGCTGTTACTAGGGGGCATAACTATAAGATTCATGTTGGGAGATATAGGAGGGATGTCTGAGGTAGAGAGTGGTTAGGGTGTGGAATGCACTGCGTGCTGACATAATGGAGTCAGACACTTTAGGAACTTTCAAGCGGTTATTAGATAGGCACGTGATCAAGTTTTTCGAGGAAATGAAGAAGATTAATTGATGAGGGTAGGACAGTGGATGTTGTCTACATGGACTTCAGTAAGGCCTTTGACATGCTTCCTCAGTCTGGCAAATTGGTGCAGAAGGTGAAGTCGCAAGGAATCGGGTGAGCTGGCAAAGTGGATACAGAACTGGCTCGGTCATCGAAGGTTGAGGGTAGCAGTGGAAGGATGCATTTTTGAATGGAGCGCTGTGACTAGTAGCGTTCCTCAGGAATCAGTGCTGGGATCTTTGCTGTTTATAACATACATAAATGATTTGGAGGAAAATGTAACTGGTTTGATTTGTAAGTTAGCGGATGACACAAACGTTGGTGGATTTGCGGATACTGATGAGGACCATCAGAGGGTACAACAGGATATAAATCGTTGGAGACTTGGGCGGAGAGGTGGCAGGTAGAGTTTAATTCGAACAAAGGTGAGGTAATGCATTTTAGAAGGTCTTATACACGTAGGAAATATACATTAAATGGCAGAACCCTTAACAGTACTGATAGGCAGAGGGATCTGGGTGTACAGATACACAGGTCACTGAAAATGGCTTCTTGACTACCTGTGGTGACGTTAGTCAAGAAGCCATATGGCATGCTTGCCTTCATCAGCCGGGGCATTGAGTTTAAATATTGGCAAACCGTGTTGCAGCTTTATCGAACCATAGTTAGGCCACACTTGGAAAATAGTGTTCAATTCTGCTTGCCACATTACCAGAAAGACATGGAGGCTTTGGAGAGGGTACAGAAAAAAATTTACCAGGATGTTGCCTGGTATGGAGGGCATTAGCTATGAGGAGAGGTTAGAGGAACTTGATTTGTTCTCACTGGAAAGACAGAGGTTGAGGGGCGACCTGATAAAAGTCTACAAGATTGAGGTACATGGACAGAGTGGATAGTCAGAAGCTTTTTCCCAGGGTGGAAGAGTCAGTTATTAGGGGGCACAGGGTTAAGGTGCGAGGCAAGTTTTTTACAGAGAGTGGTGGGTGCCTGGAGCTCGCTGCCGGGGAAGGTAGAGGAAACAGATACAATATGACTTTTAAGGGGCGTCTTGACAAGTACATGAATTGGATGGGAATAGAAGGATATTGTTCCCGCAGAATAATAGTTCAGTTGGGCAGCGTGGTCGGTGCAAGCTTGAAAGGCCAAAGGGTCTATTCCTCTGCTGTAATTTTCTTTCTTCTTTGTTCTAAGTGTATTACATCTGGTTCCCTGTATCTATTCTCTGTGCTGCTTGCTGCCACTTCAAAGAATTCTAATTAATTTATGAGGCATGATTTCTCCTTCGTGAAGCCATGCTGACTCTGCTTGATTGCATTATGTGTTTCTGAATGCTGTGCTATTATGTCCTTTATAATGCACTCATCCCCAATTTTCCCAATGACAGACGTTAAGTTAACTGACTTATAGTTGCATGTGTTTGTCTCCCTCCCTTTTTGAGAGTTTTACAATCCTCTGGGACTTTCCCAGAATTTAAGGACCCTTGGTATATTCCTACCATTGCATCCATTATTTCAGTAGCTACTTCTTTTAATATCCTAAGATGCAACCCGTCGGGTCCAAGGTTTTTTAACAGACTTTAAGACCCAGTAGATTCCCTACCACTTTTTCTCCGGTAGTAATTATTATATTTATTTTCTCCCTCCTTCCCACCCTTTAGTCCCTTGATTATTTAATGTTTTTGGAATGTTATTAGTGTCTTCTACTGTTAAGACCACGTAAAGTATCTATTTAATTCCTTTGCCATTTTCAGGTTCCTCATTATTATTTCTCCAGTTTCATTGTCTAAGGGGCTTATGTTCACCTTGATATCTCTCTTCCTTTTTATATATTTAAAGAAACTCTTACTGTCTGATTTTATATTACTTGTTGGTTTCCCTCATAGTTTATCTTCTTTCCCTTTACTTTTTTTTGTTATCTTTTGTTGGTTTATAAAATGTTCCAATCCTCTGGCTTATCACTCTAATATTTGCTACATTGGATGTTTTTTCTTTCAGTTTCATACTGTCCCTAAGTTATGTGGTCAACTGATGTGGCGATGCTGGCATTGGACTGGGGTGGCACAGTAAGAAGTCTCACAACATCAGGTTAAAGTCCAACGGCTTTTGGAGCGCTGCTGCTTTACCTGATAAAGGAGCAGTGCTCCAAAAGCTTGTGCCTCCAAATAAACCTGTTGGACTTTAACCTGGTGTTGTGTGGTTAACTATGATTGATTTAGCTCCTTCCTAAACTTTTTTTCTTCCTCACTGGGATATATCTTTGTTGTGAGTCATGAACTATTTTCATAAACATCTACCATTGCTGATCAACTGTCTTTTCTGCTAAACTCCATTTCTAGTCCACTTGAGCTAACTGTCCTCTTTCCTTTGTAATTAACCTTATTTAAGTTTAACACAGTGGTCTCTGACCAACGTTTCTCATTCTCAAACCCAGTGCTAAATTCTGCCATGGACGAAAATGGACGAAAAGGGATTGGTTTAGGCTAGTGGGTCATTGTTTTGTAACTGGTCGGCGCAACATCATGGGCTGTTCTGCGCTGTACTGTTCTATGTTAGGTTATGGTCACTATTTCTTAGGGAATCTTTTACTCTTGAGATTGTTTATTAAACCTGCCTTGTTACACATGACCAGATCCAATGTAGCCTGATCCCTGGTTTGATCCACAGCATACTGTTCAAGGAAACTGGCCTGAATACACTTAAGGAATTCTTCCTCTGTCAATTTAATTTTCCCAGTCCATGTGAAGATTAGTCATTTATCTCCTGATTTATTCTCTGCCCTACAATATAGCTATTGCTAGGAAGCCAATAGACCAATCCCACCAATGTCTTCTTTCTCTTGTTGTTTCTTATGTCCGCCTATATGGATTCTACATCTTTCAATCCAAGATCATTTTTTGCTGTTGTACTTCGGCATAGAGCGCAGAAAAGGCTGTTCGGCTCAGAATCACAGAATACTACAGTGCAGAAGAGGCCCTTTGGTCCATTTAGTTTGCCTATCTGACGTGCCTATCTGATCCCATAGCCTTGAATGTTATGGCATGCCAAGTACTCATCCAGGTACTTTTTAATAGGATGTGAGGCATCCTGCCTCCACCTCCCTCCGAAGCACTGCATTCCTGACCGTCACTATCCCTGAGTAAAAATGTTTTTCCTCAAATGCTCCCTAAACCTCCCACCCCTCACTTTTAACTTGTGTCCCCTTGTAACTGACCTTTTACTAAGGGAAACAGCTGCTCCCTATCTATCCTGTCCATTCCCTTCATAATTTTGAGCACCTCAGTCTTCTCTGATCCAACAAAAACAACCCAAGCCTATCCAACCTTTCTTCATAACCTAAATGTTCCATCCCAGGCAGCTTCCCAGTGAATCACCTCTGCATCCCCTCCAGTGTTTTACGGCCTTCCTACAATGTGACGATCAGAACTATGCACACTGCTCCAGCTATGGCCTCACCAAATTCTAAACAACTCCATCTTGACCTCTCTGCTTTAGTAATCTATGTAAGAAGTCTCACAACACCAGATTAAAGTCTGGTTGGTAGCACAAGTCCAACAGGTCTATTTGCTAGTACAAGCCACTAGCTTTTGGAGCACCTCCCAAGACTTGCCTGGGTTTGCAAAATCTCACTGACTGACCTGGCTGGAGACAATACACCTATCTTTAACCAGTGCTTACCGTTCTCTCCACTCATTTTGTCTGTATCTTTAAGACTTGATTATCTTCAGATCAGCCATGATCTTATTGAATGGCAGGAAAGGGCTAGATGGCCTACTCCTGCTCCTATTTCTTATGTTCTTATCTGTAAAGACTCGCATTCCAACCATTATTTTGTAAACCGAGGTTGTGTCTTTATATGCCCCGTTTGTGAACAGAGCTCCCACTCACCTGATGAAAGGGTAGCCCTCCGACAGCTAGTGGCTTGTGCTACCAAATAGACCTGATAGACTTTAACCTGATGTGGTGAGACTTCTTGCTGTGTTTAGCCCAGTCCAATGCCACCATCTCTACATCATTAGTAGTCTCTGCCCTGATTGCTAAAGGCGAGTGTGCCATATGCCTTTTTCACCACTGTATTTACCTGCCTGTCCGCCTTCAGAGATCTATTGACAAACACGCCAAGGGTCCCTTTGTTCTGTGGAACTTCCCAGCGTAGTATAGTAGACTTCCTTGTCAAATTATTCTTTCCAAACTACATCACCTCCCACTTTTCAGGGTTAAATTCCATCTGCCACTTATCCACCCATTTGACCATCTCGTCTATATCTCCCTCTGATCCAAGACACTCAACCTCACTGATAACCACCCAGCCAATCTTTGTGTCATCGGCAAACTTACTGATCCTACCCCCCACCTAGTCATCTATGTTATTTATATAAATGACGAACAATAGGGGGCCCAACATGGATCTTTGTAGTACACCACTGGTCACTGACCTCTCTGAAAGCAGCTGTCTGTTACCACCCTCTGGTTAGAACATAGAACACTACAGCACAAACAGGACCTTCGGCCCACGAGTTGCGCCGATCACATCAACACCTACCAACCTGCAGACCTATCTATAACCCTCAATCTCATTAAACCCCATATACTCATCCAGAAGTCTTTTAAAAGACCCCAGCGAGTTCGCCTCCACCACCACTGATGGCAGCCGATTCCATTCACTCACCACCCTCTGAGTGAAAAACTTACCCCTAACATCACTTCTGAACTTCCCTCCCTGTACCTTAAATCTGTGTCCTCTCGTAGCAACCATTCAACCCTGGGAAATAGCCTCTGAGAGTCCACCCTATCTATTCCTCTCAACATTTTGTAAACTTCTATCAGGTCGCCTCTCAACCTTCGTCTCTCCAGGGAAAAGAGTCCCAGCTTCCTCAACCTAACTTCATAAGGCATGCCTCCCAGTCCAGGCAACATCCTTGTAAATCTCCTCTGTACCCTCTCAATAGCTTCTACATCTTTCCTATAGTGAGGCGACCAGAACTGCGCACAATACTCTAAATGAGGCCTGACAAGGGTCTTATAAAGTTGCAGCATTATCTCCCGACTCCTAAACTCAATCCCTCGATTAATGAAGGCCAGTACTCCATATGCCTTCTTGACCACCTCCTCCACCTGCGAGGCCGATTTAAGAGTCCTGTGGACCCGGACCCCGAGATCCTTCTGCTCTTCAACACTACTCAGACTTCTGCCCTTGATAGTGTACTCGTTCATCCCGTTGGTTCTGCCAAAATGGACGACTATGCATTTATCCGCGTTGAAGTCCATCTGCCACTTCTCCGCCCAGTCCTGCATCCTATCTATGTCCTGCTGCAACTTTTGCCATCCTTCCAGACCATCCACAACACCACCTACCTTAGTGTCATCAGCGAACTTACTTACCCATCCCTCCACTTCCTCATCCAGGTCATTTATGAAAATGACAAACAACAAGGGTCCCAGAACAGATCCTTGAGGCATTCCGCTGGTGACTGACCTCCATTCAGAAAAAGCCCCATCCACAACCACTCTCTGCCTTCTGCAGGCAAGCCAGTTCTGGATCCACAAGGCCAAAGGCCCTTGGATCCCATGCCCTCTCACCTTCTCAAGAAGTCTTGCATGGGGGACCTTATCAAACGCCTTGCTGAAGTCCATGTACACTACGTCCACGGCACTTCCTTCGTCAATGTGTTCAGTCATATTATCGAAGAACTCAACTAGGCTTGTAAGGCACGACCTGCCCTTGACAAATCCATGCTGACTATTCCTGATCATGTCAAACCTCTCTAAATGTTCATAAGTCTTGTCCCTCAGAATCCTCTCCATCAACTTACCAACCACTGAGGTCAGACTCACCAGTCGGTAATTTCCCGGGCTATCTCTGTTCCCTTTCTTGAAAATAGGAACTACATCCGCAATCCTCCAATCCTCCGGAACCTCTCCCGTCTCCATTGACGACGCAAAGATCATCGCCAGGGGCTCCGCAATCTCTTCCCTCGCCTCCCACAGTATCCTGGGGTACATCCCATCTGGTCCCGGCGACTTATCTACCTTGATAGAATTCAAAAGTTCCAACACATCCTCCTCCTTAATATTCACGTATTCAATCTTTTCCATCTGCTGCAAATCCATAACAAAATCTCCCGGATCAGCTTCCACTGTGAATACTGAGGCGAAGTACTCGTTAAGGGTGAGAAGGGAAAGGATAGGACCTATAAAAGGTGAAGGGGGAAAGGTCTGTGTAGAACCAGAAGAAATGGCGGAGGTGCTTAATGAGTACTTTGCATCAGTATTCACAGTGGAAGCTGATTTGGGAGATCTTGCTATGGACTTGCAGCAGGTGGAAAAGATTGAGTACGTGGACATTAAGAAGGAGGATGTGTTAGAACTTTTGAATTCTATCAAAATAGATAAGTCGCCAGGACCAGATGGGATGTACCCCAGGATACTGTGGGAGGCCAGGGAAGTGATTGCAGAGCCCCTGGCGATGATCTTTGCGTCGTCAATGGAGACGGGAGCGGTTCCGGAAGATTGGAGGATTGCGGATGTAGTCCCTATTTTCAAGAAAGGGACCAGAGATAGCCCGGGAAATTACCGCCCGGTGAGTCTGACCTCAGTGGTTGGTAAGCTGATGGAGAGGCTTCTGAGGGACAAGATTTATGAGCATTTGGAGAGGTTTGACATGATCAGGAATAGTCAGCATGGATTTGTCAAGGGCAGGTCGTGCCTTACGAGCCTAGTTGAGTTCTTCGATAATGTGACTGAACACATTGACGAAGGAAGTGCCGTGGACGTAGTGTACATGGACTTCAGCAAGGCTTTTCATAAGGTCCCCCATGCAAGACTTCTTGAGAAGGTGAGAGGGCATGGGATCCAAGGGCCTTTGGCCTTGTGGATCCAGAACTGGCTTGCCTGCAGAAGGCAGAGAGTGGTTGTGGATGGGTCTTTTTCGGAATGGAGGTCAGTCACCAGTGGGGTGCCCCAGGGATCTGTTCTGGGATCCTTGCTGTTTGTCATTTTCATAAATGACCTGGATGAGGAAGTGGAGGGATGGGTTAGCAAGTTCGCTGATGACACGAAGGTCGGCGGTGTTGTGGATGGTCTGGAAGGATGGCAAAAGTTGCAGCAGGACATAGATAGGATGCAGGAATGGGCGGAGAAGTGGCAGATGGACTTCAACGCGGACAAATGTGTAGTCGTCCATTTTGGCAGAACCAACGGGATGAACGAGTACACTATCAAGGGCAGGAGTCTTAGTAGCATAGAACATAGAACATTACAGCACAAACAGGCCCTTCGGCCCTCGAGTTGCGCCGATCGCATCAACCCCACCAATCTATAGACCTATCTATAACCCCCAATCCCATTAAACCCCATATACTCATCCAGAAGTCTTTTAAAAGACCCCAGCGAGTTCGCCTCCACCACCGACGACGGCAGCCGATTCCAATCACTCACTACCCTCTGAGTGAAAAACTTACCCCTAACATCACCTCTGTACTTCCCTCCCCGCACCTTAAATCTGTGTCCTCTCGTAGCGACCATTTCAACCCGGGGAAATAGCCTCTGAGAGTCCACCCTATCTATTCCTCTCAACATTTTATAAACTTCTATCAGGTCGCCTCTCAACCTTCGCCTCTCCAGGGAAAAGAGTCCCAGCTCCCTCAACCTATCTTCATAAGGCATGCCTCCCAGTCCAGGCAACATCCTTGTAAATCTCCTCTGCACCCTTTCAATAGCTTCTACGTCTTTCCTATAGTGAGGCGACCAGAACTGCGCACAGTACTCCAAATGAGGCCTGACGAGGGTCCTGTAAAGTTGCAGCATTACCTCCCGACTCCTAAACTCAATCCCTCGATTAATGAAGGCCAGTACACCATACGCCTTCTTGACCACCTCCTCCACCTGCGAGGCCGTTGAAGAGCAGAAGGATCTCGGGGTCCGGGTCCACAGGACTCTTAAATCGGCCTCGCAGGTGGAGGAGGTGGTCAAGAAGGCGTATGGTGCACTGGTCTTCATTAATATAGGGATTGAGTTTAGGAGTCGGGAGGTAATGCTGCAACTTTACAGGACCCTCGTCAGGCCTCATTTGGAGTACTGTGCGCAGTTCTGGTCGCCTCACTATAGGAAAGACGTAGAAGCTATTGAAAGGGTGCAGAGGAGATTTACAAGGATGTTGCCTGGACTGGGAGGCATGCCTTATGAAGATAGGTTGAGGGAGCTGGGACTCTTTTCCCTGGAGAGGCGAAGGTTGAGAGGCGACCTGATAGAAGTTTATAAAATGTTGAGAGGAATAGATAGGGTTGAAATGGTCGCTACGAGAGGACACAGATTTAAGGTGCGGGGAGGGAAGTACAGAGGTGATGTTAGGGGTAAGTTTTTCACTCAGAGGGTGGTGAGTGAACGGAATCGGCTGCCGTCATCGGTGGTGGAGGCGAACTCGCTGGGGTCTTTTAAAAGATTTCTGGATGAGTATATGGGGTTTAATGGGATTGGGGGTTATAGATAGGTCTATAGATTGGTGGGGTTGATGTGATCGGCGCAACTCGAGGGCCGAAGGGCCTGTTTGTGCTATAATGTTCTATGTTCTAAGCACCTCTGCCATTTCTTCTGGTTCCACACAAACCTTTCCCCCCTCACCTTTTATAGGTCCTATCCCTTCTCCTCTTATCCTTTTACCTTTCACATATTTATAGAAGGCCTTGGGATTCTCCTTAATCTTACCCGCCAAGGTCTTCTCATGACCCCTTCTGGCTCTCCTAATTTCCCTTTTAAGTTCCTTCCTACAGTCCTTATACTCCTCAAGATCTTTAACCTCTCCTAATTCCCTGAACCTCATATATACCTTCCCTTTCCTCCTGACTCGGTTCAACACAGCCTTTGTGCACCACGGTTCCCGCGACCTACCAAAACCCCCTTGTCTCATCGGAACGTTGTCATTCAGAGCTCCAGACACACATTCCTTGAATATCTGCCACCTTCCTTCGGTACTTTTCCCTAAGAATGCCTCCTTCCAGTTTATTTGTCCAAGTAACTTCCTGACTTCTTCCCTTACCCCAGACAAACACCTTCCTAGCCTGCCTGATCCTATCTCGTTCCAATGCAATTGTGAAGGAGATAGAATTATGGTCACCATTTCCAAGATGCTCTCCTACCGAAAGATCCATCACCTGCCCTGGTTCATTCGCCAGTACCAGGTCAAGTACAGCCTCTCCCCTCGTAGGCTTATCCACATACTGTGTCAGGAAACCTTCCTGAACACACCTAACAAACTCCTCCCCATCCAAACCCCTTACCCTAGGGATATTCCAGTCGATGTTTGGGAAATTGAAGTCTCCCATCACGACAACTCTGTTATTAAAACATCTCTCCAGAATCTGTTTCCCTATTTGCACTTCAACTTCCCTGTCACTATTGGGCGACCTATAGAATACACCCAGCAAAGTTTTCGACCCTTTGCTGTTTATAACTTCCACCCACAGAGATTCTGTAGACATTCCCTCCACAACATCCTCTTTCTCTGCAGCCATGACACTGTCCCTGATCAACAGTGCCACTCCACCCCCCTTCTGCCACCCTCCCTGTCCTTCCTGAAGCACCTGAAGCCTGGCACCTGAAGTACCCAGTCCTGACCCCGAGACATCCAAGTCTCTGTAATGGCCACCACATCACAATCCCAAGCAGCAATCCACGCCCTAAGCTCATCTACCTTATTCACTACACTCCTTGCATTAAAATATATACACTTCAGCCCCTCAGTCCGGGCATTTCCCATCTCCACCGCCTGTCTAACCTCCCTCCCATACTGCCTACGGTCCTCCCCTACCTGGGAGCGAACCTCCTCCGTCCCAGTCTCCCCATCACAGTTCCGCACAGTTGTGCAGTAGGAGACAATTATGAATCCATCTTGTCAGATCACCCTGTATCCTATGTGCATTAGCCTTCTTAAAATCCCACATGGGAGACTTATTGTCAAAGACTTTGCAGAAATACATGTAAACTACATCAACTTAGGATCTTGAAGAATATAAGGACTGTAGAAAGGAGGTTAAAAGGGAAATTAGGAGAGCCAGAAGGGGTCATGAGAAGACCTTGGCGGGTAAGATTAAGGAAAATCCCAAGGCCTTCTATAAATATGTGAAAGGTAAAAGGGTGAGAAGGGAAAGGATAGGACCTATAAAAGGTGAAGGGGGAAAGGTCTGTGTGGAACCAGAAGAAATGGCGGAGGTGCTTAATGAGTACTTTGCCTCAGTATTCACAGTGGAAGCTGATTTGGGAGATCTTGCTATGGACTTGCAGCAGATGGAAAAGATTGAGTACGTGGACATTAAGGAGGAGGATGTGTTAGAACTTTTGAATTCTATCAAAATAGATAAGTCGCCGGGACCAGATGGGATGTACCCCAGGATACTGTGGGAGGCCAGGGAAGTGATTGCAGAGCCCCTGGCAGGAGTCTTAGTAGCGTTGAAGAGCAGAAGGATCTCGGGGTCTGGGTCCACAGGACTCTTAAATCGGCCTCGCAGGTGGAGGAGGTGGTCAAGAAGGCATATGGTGTACTGGCCTTCATTAATCGAGGGATTGAGTTTAGGAGTCGGGAGGTAATGCTGCAACTTTACAGGACCCTTGTCAGGCCTCATTTGGAGTACTGTGCGCAGTTCTGGTTGCCTCACCATAGGAAAGACGTAGAAGCTATTGAAAGGGTGCAGAGGAGATTTATAAGGATGTTGCCTGGACTGGGAGGCATGCCTTATGAAGATAGGTTGAGGGAACTGGGACTCTTTTCCCTGGAGAGGCGAAGGTTGAGAGGCGACCTGATAGAAGTTTATAAAATGTTGAGAGGAATAGATAGGGTGGACTCTCAGAGGCTATTTCCCCGGGTTGAAATGGTCGCTACGAGAGGACACAGATTTAAGGTGCGGGGAGGGAAGTACAGAGGTGATGTTAGGGGTAAGTTTTTCACTCAGAGGGTGGTGAGTGAATGGAATCGGCTGCCGTCATCGGAGGTGGAGGCGAACTCGCTGGGGTCTTTTAAAAGACTTCTGGATGAGTATATGGGGTTTAATGGGATTGGGGGTTATAGATAGGTCTATAGATTGGTGGGGTTGATGTGATCGGCGCAATTCGAGGGCCGAAGGGCCTGTTTGTGCTGTAATGTTCTATGTTCTATGTAACTGCACTGCCCTCATCCATTTGGTTACATCCTCAAAAGACTCAATCAAATTTGTTAGGCATGACCTCCCTCTGACAAAATCATGCTGACTATCCCTGATCAAATGTTACCTCTCCAAACAGAAATAGATTCTCTCCTTCAGAATCATCTCCAGTAGTTCCCCAAGCACATACATGAGACTCACTGGTCTATAGTTTCCTGGCTTGCCTTTAACATAGAACATTACAGCACAAACAGGCCCTTTGCTTCACAAGTTGCGTCGATCACATCTATATCTACCAAGCCATAGAACTATCTGTAACTCCCAATGCCATTAGATCCCATATACTCATCCAGAAGTCTTTTAAAAGACCCCAGCGAGTTCACCTCTACCACCACCGATGGCAGCCGATTCCACTCACTCACCACCTTCTGAATGAAAAACTTAGCCCTAACATCACCTCTGTACTTGCTTCCCAGCACCTTAAACCTGTGTCCTCTCGTAGCAACCATTTCAGCCCTGGGAAATAGCCTCTGAGAGTCCACCCTATCTATTCCTCTCAACATTTTATAAACCTCTATCAGGTTGCCTCTCAACCTTTGTCTCTCCAGGGAGAAGAGACCTAGCTCCCTCAACCTATCTTCATAAGGTATGCCTCCCAATCCAGGCAACATCCTTGTAAATCTCCTTTGCACCCTCTCAATAGCTTCCACATTCTTCCTGTAGTGAGGGGACCAGAACTGCGCACAGTACTCCAAGTGGGATCTGACAAGAGTATTATAAGGTTGCAGCATTACCTCCCAATTCCTAAACTCAATCCCTCGATTAATGAAGGCCAGTACACCATACGCCTTCTTGACCACAACCTCCACCTGCGAGGCTGATTTAAGAGTCCTATGGACCTGGACCCCAAGATCCTTCTACTCTTCAACCCAGCTAAGACTCCTACCCTTGATATTGTACTCCTGCATCCCATTGGTCCTGCCATAATGGACCACTACACATTTATCCGCGTTGAAGTCCATCTGCCACTTCTCCGCACAGTCTTGCATCCTATCTATGTCACGCTGCAACTTCTGACATCCCTCCAGTTTATCCACAACACCACCAACCTTCGTATCGTCGGCGAACTTACTAACCCATCCCTCCACTTCCTCATCTAGGTCATTTATGAAAATGACAAACAGCAAGGGTCCTTGAACAGATCCCTGGGGCACTCCACTGGTGACCGACCTCCATGCAGAAAAAGACCCATCCACAACTCCTTCTGTAAGCAAGCCAGTTCTGGATCCACAAGGCCAAAGGCCCTTGGATCTCATGCCCTCTCACCTTCTCAAGAAGTCTTGCATGGGGGACCTTATCAAACGCCTTGCTGAAGTCCATGTACACTACGTCCACGGCACTTCCTTCGTCAATGTGTTCAGTCATATTATCGAAGAACTCAACTAGGCTTGTAAGGCACGACCTGCCCTTGACAAATCCATGCTGACTATTCCTGATCATGTCAAACCTCTCTAAATGTTCATAAGTCTTGTCCCTCAGAATCCTCTCCATCAACTTACCAACCACTGAGGTCAGACTCACCAGTCGGTAATTTCCTGGGCTATCCCTGTTCCCTTTCTCGAAAATAGGAACCACATCCGCAATCCTCCAATCCTCTGAAACCTCTCCCGTCTCCATCAACGATGCAAAGATCATCGCCAGGGGCTCTGCAGTCACTTCCCTCACCTCCCACAGTAACCTGGGGTTCATCCCATCCAGTCCCGATGACTTATCTATCTTGATAGAATTTAAGAGTTCCAACACATCGTCTTTCTTAACATCCACATACTCAATCTTTTCAGTCTGCCGCAAACCTGTAGTACAACCTCCCAGATCACTTTCCACTGTGAATGCCGAGGCAAAGTACTCATTAAGCACCCCTGCCATTTCTTCCAGTTCCGCACAGACTTTTCCCCCTTCAGCTTTTATTGGTCCTATCCCTTCTTTTCTCATCCTTTTACTCTCCACATATTTGTAGACGCCTTGGAATTCTCCTTAATTTTACCCACCAAGGCCTTCTCATGTCCCCTTCTGGCTCTCCTCATTTCCTTTTTAAGCTCCTTTCTCCAAGCCTTATACTCCTCTAGATCCTTAACATCTCGTAGCTCTCTGAACCTTTTATACACCTTTCTTTTCTTCCTGACCAGGTTCAACACAGCCTTCGTGCACCACAGCTCCCGCGAGCTACCAAAACCTCCTTGTCTCATCGGAACATTATCATGCAGAGCTCCAGTCAAACATTCCTTGAAAATCCTCCACCTTCCTTCAGTACTTTTCCCCAAGAACACCTCCTTCCAGTTTACTCGTCCAATTGTCTGCCTGATGTCATCATATTTCCCCTTACTCCAGACAAACACCTTCCTAGCCTGCCTGATCCTGTCTCTTTCCAACGCTATCGTGAAGGACATAGAATTATGATCTCCATCTCCGAGATGTTCTCCCACCGAGAGATCCGTCACCTGTCCTGGTTCATTAGCCAGCACCAGGTCAAGTACAGCCTCTCCTCTCGTAGGCTTATCCGCTTGCTGTGTCAGGAAACCCTCCTGAACACACCTAACAAACTCCTCCCCATCCTAGGGATATTCCAGTCGATGTTTGGGAAATTGAAGTTTCCCATCACGACAACTCTGTTATTACTACATCTGTTATTACTAGGAACTGTTTCCCTATCTGCACCTCAACTTCCCTGTCGCTATTGGGCGGCCTATAGAAAATACACAGCAAAGTTATCGACCCTTTGCTGTTCCCACCTTCCACCCACAGAGACTCCATAGACAGTCCCTCCATGGCATCCACCTTCTGTACAGCTGTTGCACTGTCCCTGATCAACAGTGCCACTCTGCCACCTCTTTAGGATTAGTAAGTTTGCTGATGACACCAAAGTCGGAGGTGTGGTAGATTGTGAGGAAGGGTGTCATAGTTTGCAGGATGACTTAGAAAGGTTGCAGAGCTGGGCTGAGAGGTGGCGAATGGAGTTTAATGTGGAGAAGTGTGAGGTAATTCATTTCGGTAGGAATAACAGATGTGTTGAGTATAGGGCTAACGGGAGGACTTTGAATAGTGTGGAGGAGCAGAGGGATCTAGGTGTATGTGTACATAGATCCCTGAAAGTTGGGAATCAAGTAGATAAAGTTGTTAAGAAGGCATACGGAGTTTTGGCGTTTATTGGTAGGGGGATTGAATTTAGGAGTCGTAGCGTCATGATGCAACTGTACACATCTCTGGTGCGGCCGCACTTGGAGTTTTGTGTGCAGTTCTGGTCCCCACATTACAAGAAGGATGTAGAGGCTTTGGAGAGGGTGCAGAGGAGGTTTACCAGGATGTTGCCTGGTATGGAGGGGAGATCCTATGAGGAGAGATTGAGAGATTTGGGGTTGTTTTCGCTGGTAAGAAGGCGGCTAAGAGGGGATCTCATTGAAACATATAAGATGATTAGAGGTTTAGACAGGGTAGATAGTGATAGCCTTTTTCCTCGGATGGAGAAAGCTAACACGAGGGGGCACGATTTTAAATTAAGGGGGGGTAGTTATAGGACAGATGTCAGGGGTAGGTTCTTTACCCAGAGGGTGGTGAGGGACTGGAATGCCCTGCCAGCTGCAGTTGTAAATGCACCTAGTTTGGGGGCGTTTAAAAGATCTGTGGATAGGTTTATGGATGAAAAGGGATTGGTTTAGGCTAGTGGGTCATTGTTTTGTAACTGGTGGGCGCAACATCGTGGGCCGAAGGGCCTGTTCTGCGCTGTAATGTTCTATGTTCTTTTGCCCCCCTCCCTGTCCTTCCTGAAGCATCTGAATCCTGGCACCTGAAGTACCCAGTCCTGTCCCTGAGACATCCAAGTCAGTAATGGCCACCACATCACATTCCCAAGCAGCAATCCACACCCTAAGCTCATCTACTTTATTCACTACACTCCTGGCATTAAAATAGACACACCTCAGACCCTCAGTCTGGGCACTTCCCTTCTACATTACCCGTCTAACCTCCCTCTCATACTGTCTACAGTCCTTCTCTACCTGGGAGCTAACCTCCTCGCTCCCAGCCTCTCATCTCTATTCCCTCCCCCCCAACCTTTCTAGTTTAAAGCCCCCCCAATAGCCCTAGTCAATCTTCCCACCAAGATATTAGTCCCCCTGGGATTCAAGTGCCACCCGTCTTTACTGAACAGGTCACACCTGCCCCGAAAGAGGCCCCAATGATCCAGGAACCGGAATCCCTGCCCCCTGCTCCAGTCCCTCAGCCACGCATTCACCCTCCACCTCATTCCATTCCTGCTCTCACTCTCCTGCGGCGCAGGCAGCAATCCTGAGATTACTACCTTCGCGTTCCTCTTTCTCACTTGTCTATCTAATTCCCTATAATCCCTTTCCATGACCCCTTCCCTATTCCTGCCTATGTCAGCGGTACCTATATGAACTACAACCTCCGGCTCCTCACCCTCCCCTTTCAGGATGTCTGGGAAGCATCCAGAGACATCCCGGATCCCATTCCAGGGAGGCAAACCACCATCCGCGACTCCTGTCTGCATCCGCAAAAACGCCTGTCTGATCCCCTCACTATGGAGTCCCCTATTAACACTGCCTTGCTGCTCTTTTTCTTTTTTGAAGTACTGGGTAAGGCTCAGCTCCAGAGACCTGGCCCCACTTCCTCCCCCAGGTGAGCTGTCCCCTACAGCAGTACTCAGACAGGAGTACTTATTTTGAAGGGGGACATCCACTGGCGTGCTCTCCAACACGTGAGCTTTCCCCTTCCTAACCGTTACCCACTTGCCTTCTTCCTGTTGCCCCGGTGTGACCACTTGCCGGTAGCTCCTGTCAATTACCTCCTCATTCTCTCTAATGAGACGAAGGTCCTCGAGCTGCAGTTCCAGTTCCTTAACCTGGTCCCTTAGGGACTGCAGCTCCACATACCGATCACAGATATGGATGTCTGGGAGAATAGGAGCCTCCAGGACTTCCCACATATTGCATTGGCAACAACATACTGGCCTCACACTCATACTTGCCCTTTTTAGAAATACAGAGAAAAAAGTAATAAAAACTTATAAACTTACCTTGCCTCACCCTTTTCGCTTAGGCCCTGTGAGTCAAAGCCTTTCCAGCTCACACAAAAAAAACCCAAAAACAAACTTACCTGTTCTCACGCCGAGCCCCCGTCTCTCTCTCTCTCTCTCTTTCTTAGGTTAGAGGAGGTGGGAGGGTGGGGTACTCTACCTGTGAAGAGTATCGGGATTCCTCACCAGTCCAATTTATGGTAAGGGGAAAAAAAACTACCTAAGTCCCTTTGCAAACTATCCGGTTTCCGGTATAAAATTTTTTAAAAAACTAGCAAAGTTAATTTTAAAATTGGCTTTAACTTACCCACAAGCTCTCCTCTTACAAATCGCTGCCTGTCTTCAGTGCTCCCAAGGAACAATATCTTTACAACCTTTCTTAAACACTGGGATCACATTAATTGTTCTCCAGTCTTCTGGCACCTCCCTAGTGAAAAGTCTGACAACACCAGGTTTAAGTCCAACCGATTTATTTGATAGTAAACTCACAAGCTTTCGAGATTAAGCTGTTCTTCAGGTGAATGCAGAGTTCTGGCCTCAGACAGAGCATATAAAGCACAGAGAAGAGCTTGACCTCGAAAGCTTGTGAGTTTACTATCAAATAAATCGGTTGGACTTAAACCTGGTGTTGTCAGACTTTTTACTGTGTTTACCCCAGTCCAACACCAGCATATCCACATCATGACCTCCCTAGTGGCCAGGGAGGAATTAAAAATTTGGGCCCCTGCAATTTCCTTCCTTGCCTCCCACAATAGCATGGAACACCATTCATCCGGACCTGGATGTTTGTCCACTTTCAAGCCTGTCAATACCTTGTCACTCCCAATGATAATTTTCTCTCAAGTCTCCTAGTCTCTCTCCCTGTGTTTCATTACTATCTCCTCATTCTTATGGGTGAAGACAGATGTGAAATATTCATTTAACACCTTACCAACATCCTCTGCCTCCACCAACAGATTGCCCCAAAGCTCATCAGCCCTTATTCCATCTCAGAAGTTATCCCACCACCCTTTCCTTCCTGCTGTCCTTAGGAAAAGTCACATACCTCAATATTTAGTTCCCAGCTTTGATCTCCTTGTAACCACATTTCTGTGCATAAAATTATACAGTAAGAAGTCTCATAACACCAGGCTAGAGTCCAACCAGTTTATTTGATAGCAATCCCACAAACTTTCAGAAACAGTGTTCCTTCGTCGGGTTTGTGTGGAACCTTCCACACTCCTGACGAAGGAACACCATTTCCGAAAATTTGTGGGATTACCATCAAATAAACTGGTTGGACTGTAACCTGGTGTTGTGAGACTTCGTACTGTGTTTACCCCAGTCCAATGCTGGCATCTCTACATCTTAAAATTATACTCATTAATCTCAAATTGTGCTGTTAACTCATCCATTTTGTGCTGAATACTATGTGCATTTAAGTAAAAAGCTGTTAATGTTGTACTTTTACCCCTTTGATCCTATTTGCTGTTTTTTTTTTATGTTTGTATATTATATCCCTTCCTGTCACATTCTGGGTATCATTACTTATGTATCTGCCTTGCAATGCTACAATATCCTTCTGCTTTATAAGTCTACGTATTTCCTCTCCAGAACCATGTGCACCTGCCACACTCCCACCATTTAGTTTAAAGCTCTCTCTACTACCATAGTTATGCACGTTTGCTCCAGTACAGTTCAGGTGTAGGCCATCCCAATAGTGCAGCTCCTGTTTTTCCCCAGTGTTTTTGCCCGTGCCCCACCAATTGAGACCCACTTCTTCCACAATAGTCTTTGACACGTATTCATTTCAAATTTTATGTAACTTATGCCAATTTGCACATGGCTCAGGTAATAATCCAGAGATTATAGCATTGGAGATTCTGTTATTTAGTGCCTAGCTTCTCAAATTCTCTATGGAGAACCTCTTTTCTCATTCAGCCTATGTTGTTAGTGCCTACCTGGACCACGACAACAGGATTCTTCCCCTTTCACTGCAAGTTTCTCTCCAGTCCAGAGATATGCAAGTTAGATGATTTGGCCATGCTAAATTGGCCCTTAGTGTCAGGGAGGCTATCTAGGGTAAACGCCTGGGCTTTTGGGAATAGGCCTGGTTGGAACTGGTGCAGACTCGATGGGCCGAAAGGCCTCCTTCTGCACTATAGGATTCTATGAATGGAGCAGAAGTCCCAAACCCTGGAACAAGGCAAAAAACACAGCCATCTGGTGTCTTAACATAAGAACATAAGAAATAGGAGCAGAAGTAGGCCATCTAGCCCTTCGAGACTGCCCCGCCATTCAATAAGATCATGGCTGATCTGTCGTGGCTCAGTTCCACTTTCCGGCCCTCTCCCCATAACCCTTAATCCCCTCTCTTATCAAAAACCCATCAACCCGCTTCTTAAAAATATTTAGCGAGGCAGCCTCCACCACTTCAACGGGTAGAAAATTCCAGAGATTCACCACCCTTTGAGTGAAGAAATTCCTCCTCAACTCCGTTCTAAACTGCCCTCCCTTTATCTTGAGGCTGTGCCCCCTAGTCTACTGTCTTTTTTGAGCGGGAAGAGTCTCTCCACCTCTATCCTATCCATCCCATTCATCATCTTATACGTCTCAATGAGATCTCCCCTCATTCTTCTAAACTCCAATGAGTACAAGCCTAGTTTATTCAGCCTCTCCTCATAGCTCAACCCCCTCAACTCCGGTATCAGCCTAGTAAACCTCCTCTGCACTCCCTCCAAGGCCAAAATATCTTTGTGCAGGTGCGGCACCCAAAACTGCACACAGTACTCCAGCTGCGGCCGCACCAATGCCCTATACAGCTGCAGCAAGACCTCCCTACTTTTATATTCAATCCCCCTCGCTATGAAGGCCAGCAGCCCATTCGTCTTCCTGACCACCTGCTGCACCTGCAAGCTGGGTTTTTGCGACTCATGCACAAGGACCCCGAGATCCCTCTGCACTGTCGCCTGCTGCAGTTTTTCGCCCCGTAAGTAATAGTCCTTCCAACATTCTTCCTATCAAAGTGGACCACCTCACACTTGCCAACATTAAATTCCATTTGCCATTTCCTGGCCCATTCGCACAACCTATCTAGATCCTTCTGCAGACTCTCCACACCCTCCACACAATTTGCCGTTCCCCCAATCTTGGTGTCATCAGCAAATTTCGACACCCTACACTCGGTTCCCTCCTCCAGATCATCTATGTAAATGGTAAATAGCTGAGGCCCCAGCACCGACCCCTGGGGCACTCCACTAGTCACCAACCACCAATCCGAATAGCACCCATTAACCCCCCACTCTCTGCCTCCTATTTGACAACCAATCCTCTATCCACGCTAACACCCTACCCCCAACTCCATGTCCCCTGACCTTCTGCAATAACCTCTTGTGAGGTACCTTGTCAAACACCTTCTGAAAATCCAGAAAGACCACATCCACCGGCTCTCCTCTATCCACTGCCCTAGACACATCCTCATAGAACTCCAATAAATTTGTCAGACACGACTTCCCTTTAATGAAACCGTGTTGCATCTGCTCTATCAAGCAATTCCCTTCAAGATGCCTCGCAATTTCCTCCTTAATGACAGATTCTAACATTTTACCTACCACAGACGTTAAACTAACCGGCCTATAATTCCCCGCCTTTTGCCTGGCACCCTTCTTAAACAACGGCGTAACATTAGCCATTTTTCAATCTTCCGGCACTTCCCCGGAATCCAGCGACGTCTGGAAAATAACCACCAAGGCATCCACTATCACCTCCGCCATTTCTTTCAGAACCCTCGGATGCATTCCATCCGGTCCTTGTCAAGCATCACCTCTCTAGTAACAGTAATGTCATTAAGACCCTCCAGTCCTACCACCTTTCCATCGCTAACACCCGGCAAATTATTCACGTCCTCCTCCGTGAAGACAGAAACAAAAAAGTTATTCAAGACCTTAGCCATATCCCCATCCCCTACCACTAGGTCTTGTTCTATGCTGCAGTGAACAGTGGCAATCGCCCTCACTATACTTCCATCACTACGTGTGATCTCTCCACTGGAATGACTTCCTGCACCACGTTGCCATGGTCACTCAGCTCGTCCATCCTGCAGCCCCATTCTCATTCAGACAAGCTGAGAAAACTTCATACCTGTTGGACAATTGCAGAGCTAACATTCCTGCCCCCTCAGTCCTCTTACATGCCTCGGCTGCAGTTACACTCCTCTCTCCACCCAAACCCTGAGCACTTTCCAAACCAGAGAACCCTTTCCTAAGGGATATGACCACCTCCTGAAACAAGGTGTATTTATGTAACTATTATGCAATGCTATATCAATACTTATATCAATATCAGGTGCTACACCATTTGTTACTCTTGTATCTAACATTGTTTCTTATGTCAATTTGTTTTTTTTCCCCCGCAGGTCCAATATGAATAAATTACCTGGCATTGAATTTATTTGTCTATACTATGTATAGTAAATGCAACAAATAGACTTATCTTCAACTTTGAAATGTAACTTTGTCAGTAATATTGGAACAGAAGAGCAGAAGAGTTGGGGCAGGGTTCGTGATTGTTGTGACCAGTATCTAGGATGGAGAAGTGGACATCTACATGGGGGTGGAAAAATTTACAATCTGTTGAATTGTTATAATTTTGATTATATGAAATTTTTATCTAACCTGTTAATGGATTTGAATGCTATTAAATATCAATGTGTTTGAACAAATCTTTTATTCATTCCTGATAAATGAATGTTGCCAACTCTCAATTGTTCTGGTAATTACATTAATTGAGATTTTTTAGCAATATTTAACAATGGATTGTGTTAACAATAGCTTGGGACTCTATCATTGACTGATACTGGGAATTGTTTGGTTTTGCACAAAGAACAAAGAAAATTACAGCACAGGAATAGGCCCTTCAGCCCTCCAAACCTGCACTGACCATGCTGCCAACTGAACTAAAACCCCCTACCCTTCCGGGGATCATATCCCTCTATTCCCATCCTATTAAAACATTAGAGCGCAGTACAGGCCCTTCGGCCCTCAATGTTGCACTGACCAGTGGAACCAATCTAATAACCCTCTAACCTAAACTATTCCAATGTTATCCATATGCCTATCCACTGACCATTTGAATGCCCTTAAAGTTGGCAAGTCCACAACTGCAGGCAGGGCATTCCACGTCCTTACTACCCTCTGAGTTAAGAACCTACCTCTGACATCTGTCCTACAATTATCACTCCTTAATTTAAAGCTACTTCCCCTCATGTTAGCCATCACCATCCGAGGGAAAAAGAGTCTCCCTATCTAAGCCTCTGATCATCTTGGATGCCTCAATTAGGTCACCTCTTAACCTTTTTTCTAATGAAAATAACCTTAAGTCCCTCAGCCTTCATAAGACCTTCACACCATACCAGGCAACATCCTGGTAAATCTCCTCTGCACCCTTTCCAATGCCTCCACATCCTTCTTATAATGCAGCAACCAGAACTGTACGCAATAATCCAAGTACTCCTCACGGCTCCAAAATTCAATCCCTCTACCAATAAAAGCTAACACACCATACGCCTTCTTAACAACCTTATCAACCTGAGTGCCAACTTTCAGGGATCTATGCACATGTGCACCGAGATCTCTCTGCTCGTCGACACTACCAAGAGTCCTTCCATTAGCCCTATATTATGGGAGATTTCAATCTGCATATTGATTGGTCGACCCATGTTGGACGAGGTGGGCTCAAGGAGGAGTTCTTGGAATGCTGCAGGGGTGCCCCAGGGGTCGGTGCTGGGGCCTCAGCTATTTACCATTTATATAGATGATCTGGAGGAGGGAACCGAGTACAGGGTGTCGAAATTTGCTGATGACACCAAGATTGGGGGAAAGGCAAATTGTGCGGAGGGTGTGAAGAGTCTGCAGAAGGATCTAGATAGGCTGGGCGAATGGGCCAGGAAATGGCAAATGGAATTTAATGTTGGCAAGTGTGAGGTGGTACACTTTGGTAGGAGGAATGGTAGGAAGGACTATTACTTACGGGGCGAAAAACTGCAGCAGGCGACGGTGCAGAGGGACCTCGGGGTCCTTGTGCATGAGTCGCAAAAACCCAGCTTGCAGGTGCAGCAGGTGGTCAGGAAGGCGAATGGGATGCTGGCCTTCATAGCGAGGGGGATTGAATATAAAAGTAGGGAGGTCTTGCTGCAGCTGTATAGGGCATTGGTGAGGCCGCAGCTGGAGTACTGTGTGCAGTTTTGGGCGCCGCACCTGCGCAAGGATATTTTGGCCTTGGAGGGAGTGCAGAGGAGGTTTACTAGGCTGATACCGGAGTTGAGGGGATTGAGCTATGAGGAGAGGCTGAATAAACTAGGCTTGTACTCGTTAGAGTTTAGAAGAATGAGGGGAGATCTCATTGAGACGTATAAGATGATGAATGGGATGGATAGGATAGAGGTGGAGAGACTCTTCCCGCTCAAAAAAGACAGTAGGACTAGGGGGCACAGCCTCAAGATAAAGGGGGGGGCGGTTTAGAACAGAGTTGAGGAGGAACTTCTTCACTCAAAGGGTGGTGAATCTCTGGAATTCTCTCCCCGTTGAAGTGGTGGAGGCTGCCTCGCTAAATATTTTTAAGAAACGGGTTGATGGGTTTTTGATAAGAGAAGGGATTAAGGGTTATGGGGAGAGGGCGGGAAGGTGGAGCTGAGTCACGACAGATCAGCCATGATCTTATTGAATGGCGGGGCAGGCTCGAAGGGCCAGATGGCCTACTCCTGCTCCTATTTCTTATGTTCTTATAATTTCCTTGAACAGTGTGTGTTGGAGCCGACGAGGGAGCGAGCTATCTTGGATCTGGTGCTATGTAATGAGGCGGGTAGAATTGGGGACCTTGCGGTGAAGGATCCTCTTGGAGAGAGTGATCATTGTATGGTAGAGTTTCTGGTGCAGATGGAGGAGGAGAAAGTGGGTTCCCGGACACGCGTCCTTTGTTTGAATAGAGGGGAGTATGGTAGGATGAGAGAAGAATTGGCGAACGTGGACTGGGGGAGTGCGTTGGAAGGTAGGTCCGCTGAGGAGCAGTGGAGGATCTTTAAGGAGATCTTTCTTGGTGCTCAGCAGAAATTTATTCCGATGGTTAAAAAGGACAGTAGGAGGAGAGGTAATAAGCCGTGGATAACGAAGGAAGTGAAGGAAAGTGTTAAATTAAAAGCGGAGGAGTTTAGAGCAGTGGGCGAGAAGAGGATTGGGAAAGGTTTAAATGTCAACAAAGATTGACAAAGAAATTGATAAAGGAGGGTAGGAGAAGCTATGAGGCTGGGCTAGCACTTAATATAAAAAAGGATAGCAAGAGTTTTTATCAATACATAAAAAGGAAGAGGCTGGCTAGGGTGAACGTTGGTCCTTTAGAGGATGAGAAAGGGGAGCTAGTGGTAGGGGATGGGGATATGGCTAAGGTCTTGAATAACTTTTTTGTTTCTGTCTTCACGGAGGAGGACGTGAATAATTTGCCGGGTGTTAGCGATGGAAAGGTGGTAGGACTGGAGGGTCTTAATGACATTACTGTTACTAGAGAGGTGATGCTTGACAAGGACCGGATGGAATGCATCCGAGGGTTCTGAAAGAAATGGCGGAGTTGATAGTGGATGCCTTGGTGGTTATTTTCCAGACGTCGCTGGATTCCGGGGAAGTGCCGGAAGATTGGAAAACGGCTAATGTTACGCCGTTGTTTAAGAAGGCTGCCGGGCAAAAGGCGGGGAATTATAGGCCGGTTAGTTTAACGTCTGTGGTAGGTAAAATGTTAGAATCCATCATTAAGGAGGAAATAGCGAGGCATCTTGAGGGGAATTGCTTGATAGGGCGGACGCAACACGGTTTCATTAAAGGGAAGTCGTGTCTGACAAATTTACTGGAGTTCTATGAGGATGTGTCTAGGGCAGTGGATAGAGGAGAGCCGGTGGATGTGGTCTTTCTGGATTTTCAGAAGGCGTTTGACAAGGTACCTCACAAGAGGTTATTGCAGAAGGTCAGGGGACATGGAGTTGGGGGTAGGGTGTTAGCGTGGATAGAGGATTGGTTGTCAAATAGGAGGCAGAGAGTGGGGGTCAATGGGTGCTATTCGGATTGGCAGTTTATGACTAGTGGGGTGCCCCAGGGGTCGGTGCTGGGGCCTCAGCTATTTACCATTTATATAGATGATCTGGAGGAGGGAACCGAGTGCAGGGTGTCGAAATTTGCTGATGACACCAAGATTGGGGGAAAGGCAAATTGTGCGGAGGGTGTGGAGAGTCTGCAGAAGGATTTAGATAGGCTGGGCGAATGGGCCAGGAAATGGCAAATGGACTTTAATGTTGGCAAGTGTGAGGTGGTCCACTTTGGTAGGAGGAATGGTAGGAAGGACTATTACTTACGTGGCGAAAAACTGCAGCAGGCGACGGTGCAGAGGGACCTCGGGGTCCTTGTGCATGAGTCGCAAACACCCAGCTTGCAGGTGCAGCAGGTGGTCAGGAAGGCGAATGGGATGCTGGCCTTTATAGCGAGGGGGATTGAATATAAAAGTAGGGAGGTCTTGCTGCAGCTGTATAGGGCATTGGTGAGGCCGCAGCTGGAGTACTGTGTGCAGTTTTGGGCGCCGCACCTGCGCAAGGATATTTTGGCCCTGGAGGGAGTGCAGAGGAGGTTTACTAGGCTGATACCGGAATTGAGGGGATTGAGCTATGAGGAGAGGCTGAATAAACTAGGCTTGTACTCGTTAGAGTTTAGAAGAATGAGGGGAGATCTCATTGAGACGTATAAGATGATGAATGGGATGGATAGGATAGAGGTGGAGAGACTCTTCCCGCTCAAAAAAGACAGTAGGACTAGGGGGCACAGCCTCAAGGTAAAGGGGAGGCGGTTTAGAACGGAGTTGAGGAGGAACTTCTTCACTCAAAGGGTGGTGAATCTCTGGAATTCTCTGCCCGTTGAAGTGGTGGAGGCTGCCTCGCTAAATATTTTTAAGAAATGGGTTGATGGGTTTTTGATAAGAGAAGGGATTAAGGGTTATGGGGAGAGAGCGGGAAAGTGGAACTGAGCCACGACAGATCAGCCATGATCTTATTGAATGGCGGGGCAGGCTCGAAGGGCTAGATGGCCTACTCCTGCTCCTATTTCTTATGTTCTTCTGCAGACTCTCCACACCCTCCGCACAATTTGCCGTTCCTCCAATCTTGGTGTCATCCGCAAATTTCGACACCCTACACTCGGTTCCCTCCTCCGGATCATCTATATAAATGGTAAAAAGCTGAGGCCCCAGCACCGGCCCCTGGGGCACTCCACTAGTCACCATCCGCCAATCCGAATAGCATCCGTTGACCCCCACTCTCTGCCTCCTATTTGACTCTTAAACAACCCTAGCGTGCCTGCTTCCACCACCTTACTCGGCAGTGCATTCCATACTCCCACTACCCTTTGCGTGAAAAACTGCCCTCTAATATTTGTCTTATGGACGAAAAGGGATTAGTTTAGGCTAGTGGGTCATTGTTTTGTAACTGGTCGGCGCAACATCGTGGGCCGAAGGGCCTGTTCTGCGCTGTAATGTTCTATGTTCTATACCTAGCCCCCCTCACCCTAAGCCCATGACCCCTCGTTCTATCCATTTCTATTGGCGGAAAAAGCTTACCAACATTTACTCTATCTATCCCCTTCATAATCTTATAAACCTCTATTAGATTCCTCCTCAGCCGACGTCTCTCAAGGGAAAACAGCCCAAGTTCGTTCAATCTTTCCTCATAAGACAGCCCTTCCATACCAGGCAGCATCCTGGTAAATCTCCTCTGCACTTTCTCCAAGATCTCTACATCCTTCCGGTAGTACGGCGACCAGAACTGGACGCAGTACTCCAAGTGAGGCCTAACCAACGTTCTATACGACTGCAACATCAGACTCCTACTCTTATATTCTATACCCCTTCCTATGAAGGCTAACATACCATACGCTTTCCTCATCACATTCTGCACCTGCACCAACACCTTCAGGGACTTGTGCACTTGCACCCCCAGGTCTCTCTGCGTATCTATACTCCGGATAGTTCTACCTTTTATCGTATAACTCCCCTCCACATTATTCCGGCCAAAGTGCATCACCTCGCATTTCTCCGGATTAAATTCCATTTGCCATCTATCTGCCCAATCTACCAGTATGTCCTGTTGCATTGCCTGTCTATGTCCTGTTGCATTGCCAGGCACTGCTCCTCAGTACCCTCCAATCCAACCATCTTAGTATCATCAGCAAATTTGCTGATCACACCACCTACCCCCTCTTCCAAGTCATTAATATATACTACAAATAGAAGAGGTCCTAGTACCGAGCCCTGCGGCACACAATGGACAGAGTACCCTTCGTCGTCCAGTACTTCCCCGGAGCGGAGAAGCTACGACATCTTCTCCGGAGTCTTCAACATATCATTGATGAAGACAAACATCTTGCCAGGGCTATCCCCACACCCCCACTTCTTGCTTTCAGACAACCACACAACCTCAAACAGACCATTGTTCGCAGCAAACTACCCAGCCTTCAGGAGAACAGTGACCACAATACCACACAACCCTGCCACAGCAACCTCTGCAAGACATGCCGGATCATCGACATGGATACCATCATCACACGTGAGAATACCATCCACCAGGTACATGGTAAATACTCTTGCAACTCGGCCAACATTGTCTACCTGATACGTTGCAAGAAAGGATGTCCCGAAGCATGGTACGTTGGGGAGACCATGCAGACGCTACGACAACGGATGAATGAACATCGCTCGACAGTCACCAGGCAAGACTGTTCCCTTCCTGTTGGCGAACACTTCAGCGGTCACGGGCATTCAGCCTCTGACCTTCGGGTAAGCATTCTCCAAGGCGGCCTTCATGACACACGACAGCGCAGAGTCGCTGAACAGAGACTGATAGCCAAGTTCCGCACACATGAGGACGGTCTCAACAGGGATCTTGGGTTCATGTCGCACTATCTGTAACCCCCGTGACTTGCCTGGGTTTGCAAAACCTCACTTACTGTACTGTCTGGAGACAATACACATCTCTTTAAACTGTGATCAGTGCTCCTTCCACTCACATTATCAGCCACTTTAAGAATTGAACAGCAGGTTAGGTGTAAGGATTCGCATTCTAATCAGCAACTGTCTGTGCTTTATAAGCTCTGTCTGTCTGAGGCCAGAACTCTCCATTCACTTGACAAAGAGGCAGCCCCCTCGAAAGCTTGTGAGAATATTATCAAATAAATCGGTTGGACTAAAACCTGGTGTTGTCAGACTTTTTACTGTGTTTACGCCAGTCCAACGCCGGCATACCCACATCACACCACTGGTGACAGACCTCCAATTGGAAAAGGAGCCTTCCACTACTACCCGCTGTCTCCTCCTCCCAAGCCAGTTCTCCACCCATCTACATACCTGGCCTTGTATCCCATGAGCCTTCACCTTTTCCATCAGCCTACCATGAGGGACCTTGTCTTACTGAAATCCATATAGACGACATCAACGGCTTGTCCTTCGTCAATTGTTTTTGTCACCTCTTCAAAAAATTCCACTAGATTCGTAAGGCACGACCTCCTCCCTGTAACGAAGCCATGCTGCGTATCCCTGATCAGTTTGCAGCGCTCCAGATGTTCATACATCCTATCCTTGAGGATCCTCTCCATTAGCTTGCCTATAACTGAAGTCAAGCTCACCGGCCTATAATTCCCTGGGTTATCCCTCTGACCCTTTTTAAACAACGGTACTACATTTGCAATCCGCCAATCCTCTGGGACCTCACCTGTGTCCAAAGAAGAGACAAAGATTTGCGTCAGAGGCCCAGCAATTTCATCCCTCACCTCCCTTAGCAGCCTGGGATAGATGCCATCAGGCCCCGGAGATTTATCCGTCTTTATACTGTCTAAAAGTCCCAACACCTCTTCCCTCGTGATGACTATTTCTCTCAACGGATCCTCAAACTCCTCAAGCACAGCACCAGACATCAGGCCCCTCTCCTGCGTGAATACCGACGCAAAGTATTCATTCAAGATCTCCCCCAGGCTCCAAGCATAGTTCCCCTCCTCTGTCCCTGAGAGGACCAATCTTCCCACTAACCATCCTTTTGCTTCTAACACAGGAGTAAAATGCCTTAGGATTTTCCTTAATCCTACCCACCAAAGACATTTCGTGGCCCCTTTTTGCCTTTCTGATGCCCCTTTTAAGTTCTCTCCTACATTCTCTGTATTCTTCTAACGCTATCTCTGTCCTCAAATGCCTAGATATAATGTACGCCCCCCTCTTCCTCCTGACCAGGTCCTCAATATCCCTAGTTACCCACGGCTCTCTAATCCTACCCTTCCCATCCTTCCTCTTGACCGGCACATGTCTTTCCTACAAAGATTTTAGTTTTCCCTTGAGAGACTCCCACATACCCAGCGTCGACCTGCCATCAAACAGCTTACCCCGGTCCGTATCTTTAAGATCCTGCCTAATCCGGTTGTATCTAGCCCTCCCCCAGTTTAACACCCTCCCCTTAGGACAGGCTTCATCTTTATCCATTAATATCTTAAACCAGACAGAGTTGTGGTCACTGTTAGCCACATGCTCTCCTACTTCAACGTCAACCACCTGCCCAGGCTCATTCCCCAGAACCAAGTCCAGTATAGCCCCCTCCTTGGTCGGGCTATCCACGTACTGCTCCAGGGATCCTTCCATTACACACTGTACAAATTCCTCCCCGTCAGCACCCTCTGATCTCGGCACCTTCCAATCTACCCTGGGGAGATTAAAATCTCCCACTACCACCACCCTATTCTTCCTGCACTTATCTAGAATGTCCCTGCTTATCCCTTCTTCCACAGCCCTCGGGCTCTTGGGCGGTCTGTAGTACACACCCAACATAGTAACATCTCCCTTCCTATTCCTCAACTCCACCCGTAGCGACTCGATTCCTATATCCTCTATACCTCCCTCCCTCTGCACTGCTATGATGCAATCCTTAACTAACAACGCCACTCCCCCACCTCTCAGCGACCCACCCCTATCACGCCTGAAACACTTATACCCAGGAACATTCAACTGCCAGTCCTGCCCTTCCTTTAACCAAGTCTCTGTCACCGCCACCACTTCCAACTTCCTTTCGAATATTAATGCCTTCAGTTCATCTGTTTTGCCAGTCCTAGCATTGAAACACATGCACCGATGACCCTCAGAAACAATCCGATCCTACTTCCTACCCTCCGGGCTTACCCTATCCCCAATCCCAGTTCCGTCCACCTCCCCACCCCCCCTCCATATTAGTTTAAACCCTGCCGAAACACTCCAGCTAACCTTCCAGCTAAGATATGCATGCCCTTCCCAGTTAACTGTACCCCATCCCTCTTGTATATTTGCCCCTCTTTCATAAAGACTTCCCAGTGGTCTACGAATCTAAAACCCTCTGCCCTACACCAATCCTTCAACCACGCATTTAGTTGGAGTATCTCATTATTTCTAGCCCTGCTAGCCCCAGGCACCGACAGCAGCCCAGAGAACGCCACCCTGGAGGCCCTACATTTCAGCCTAACCCCCAACTCCCTGAACTGCCTACGTATGTCCCCCCTGCACTTTGTTCCTACATCCTTCTCTCTTACATGCACTATCACATCAGACTCAGTCCCTCCACCCTTCAAAATTCCCTCTACCCTTTCTGAGACATCCTGTACCCCTGCTCCAGGGAGGCAGACTACCATCCTGGAGTCCCGCTTTTGCCCACAGAACCGCCTGTCAATCCCTTTGACTTTCCCATCTCCCATCACTATCTCACACCCTGCACTCTTCCCTTCCTCCGAGGTATTCTGATCTCCCTCTCTTGTCTTCTCTACCCCAGCTGTCACCCCACCCTTGATATTCCGGGATAATTCCTCCGGGGCGGTCCTAGTGCCATGACTCCTTTTCTTTTTGCTCTTCCTAACTGTAACCCATCCATCTCTCCTCCTAGGTCCTGGTATCTGCTCAGTGTTACTGTCCCTATCCATTATTTCCTCATTTTCCCTAACTAAAAACATATCCTCCAGCCTCAGTTCCAGCTGCCTCACCCGGGCCCTTAATCGCTGCACCTCTAGACATTTCCCGCATATGTGGGCTTTCGGGAGATGTGCTGTCTCCAGAAATGTCCACATATGACAACGAACACAGTGAACACGTGTAACCCTAGACCCTGCCATTATGTTTGCCCCCTTTTAAGGTGTCCTATTAATTCCTGTTACCAAGCCTGCGCTCGCCCAAGCCCAATGAGCTTAAGCCCTTTTACCTCTCACTCTGCTTTCTGCCTCACTCCGCTGCCCGCTATCTACCTTGGCCTTCTTTTTATACTCCCGCGCTCCCTTCCCAGCAGCCCCGGTGCCTATCTCCCGCTACAGAGCGCCAAAATAAACAAAAATCCTCCCGAACTAGAAGTAAGTCAAAATGCAGTAATTACAATGCAGCACACTCACCAAAAAGGCAGCCACTCGTCGAAATCACAGCTCCAGAGAACAGTAAGCCTTTTTCCTCTGATGGAGAAATCTAGCACGAGGGGGCATTGCTTTAAATTAAGGGGGGGGTAATTATAGGACAGATGTCAGGGGTAGGTTCTTTACCCAGAGGGTGGTGAGGGATTGGAATGCCCTGCCTGCTGCAGTTGTAAATGCGTCTAGTTTGGGGGCGTTTAAGAGATCCGTGGATAGGTTTATGGACGAAAAGGGATTGGTTTAGGTTAGTGGGTCATTGTTTTGTAACTGGTCGGCGCAACATCGTGGGCCGAAGGGCCTGTTCTGCGCTGTAATGTTCTATGTTCTATGGCTGATCTGAAGTGGATCAGTTCCACTTTCCCACGTTCTCCCCATTATCCTTAATTCCCTTGTCTATCAGAAATCTATCTACCCGTGACTTAAACATATTCAACGAGGTAGCCTCCACCACTTCAATGGGCAGAGAATTCCAGAGATTCACTACCCTTTGAGTGAAAAAGTTCCTCCTCAACTCTGTTCTAAACTGATCCCCCCCCCCTTATTTTGAGGCTGTGCCCCCTAGTTCTGTTATCTTTTCTAAGCGGGAAGAATCTCTCTACCTCTACCCTATCTAGCCCCTTCATTATCTTGCAAGTCTCTATAAGATCCCCCCTCAGCCTTCTAAACTCCAATGAGTACAGGCCCAGTCTATTTAATCTCTCCTCATAAGCTAACCCCCTTATCTCCGGTATCAGTCTGGTGAACCTCCTCAGTACTCCCTCCAAGGCCAATATGTCCTTTCGCAAATAAGGGGATGAAAACTGCACACAGTACTCCAGTTGCGGCCTCACCAGTGTCTTGTACAGTTGCAGCAAGACCTCCGTGTTTTTATATTCTATCCCCCTCGCTATAAAGGCCAACATTCCATTCGCTTTCTTGATCAACTGTTGCACCTGCAGACTGGGTTTTTGCGATTCATGCACAAGGACCCCCAGGTCCTTCTGCACAGTAGCATACTGCAACTTTTCACCATTTAAATAATATTCCATCCTACTATTATTTCTTCCAAAGTGGATAACTTCACATTTGCTAACATTATACTCCATCTGCCAGGTCCTCACCCACTCACTCAGCCTATCCAGATCTCTCTGCAGACTTTCCACATCCTCCACACAATTTGCTTTTCCACTGTGACTGTCTCGTCTAAGAACATAGAACATTACAGCACAAACAGGCCCTTCGGCCCTCGAGTTGCGCCGATCACATCAACCCCACCAATCTATAGACCTATCTATAACCCCCAATCCCATTAAACCCCATATACTCATCCAGAAGTCTTTTAAAAGACCCCAGCGAGTTCACCTCCACCACCGACGACGGCAGCCGATTCCATTCACTCACCACCCTCTGAGTGAAAAACTTACCCCTAACATCACCTCTGTACTTCCCTCCCCGCACCTTAAATCTGTGTCCTCTCGTAGCGACCATTTCAACCCGGGGAAATAGCCTCTGAGAGTCCACCCTATCTATTCCTCTCAACATTTTATAAACTTCTATCAGGTCGCCTCTCAACCTTCGCCTCTCCAGGGAAAAGAGTCCCAGCGCCCTCAACCTATCTTCATAAGGCATGCCTCCCAGTCCAGGCAACATCCTTGTAAATCTCCTCTGCACCCTTTCAATAGCTTCTACGTCTTTCCTATAGTGAGGTGACCAGAACTGCGCACAGTACTCCAAATGAGGCCTGACGAGGGTCCTGTAAAGTTGCAGCATTACCTCCCGACTCCTAAACTCAATCCCTCGATTAATGAAGGCCAGTACACCATACGCCTTCTTGACCACCTCCTCCACCTGCGAGGCCGATTTAAGAGTCCTGTGAACCCGGACCCCGAGATCCTTCTGCTTTTCAACGCTACTAAGACCCCTGCCCTTAATAGTGTACTCGTTCATCCCGTTGGTTCTGCCGAAATGGACGACTACACATTTATCCGCGTTGAAGTCCATCTGCCACTTCTCCGCCCATTCCTGCATCCTATCTATGTCCTGCTGCAACTTTTGACATCCTTCCAGACCATCCACAACACCGCCGACCTTCGTGTCATCAGCGAACTTCTAACCCATCCCTCCACTTCCTCATCCAGGTCATTTATGAAAATGACAAACAGCAAGGGTCCCAGAACAGATCCCTGGGGCACCCCACTGGTGACTGACCTCCATTCCGAAAAAGACCCATCCACAACCACTCTCTGCCTTCTGCAGGCAAGCCAATTCTGGATCCACAAGGCCAAAGGCCCTTGGATCCCATGCCCTCTCACCTTCTCAAGAAGTCTTGCATGAGGGACCTTATCAAAAGCCTTGCTGAAGTCCATGTACACTACGTCCACAGCACTTCCTTCGTCAATGTGTTCAGTCACATTATCGAAGAACTCAACTAGGCTCGTAAGGCACGACCTGCCCTTGACAAATCCATGCTAAGAGACAGTTATTGAAGTTTATCTTCATGTGCCAGCAAGTTTAACCCTTTCTGTCCCTCCCAATCTTTTTACAGTTTCCTTTTAACCCTTTGACAATATTACAACAAGCAAACTCACTCTGTTCCTTTATATATTAAATGAAGGTACCTGTCCAACTTCCAGGGATAGAAGCAATTCACAATGGTGCAGTGCTCAGAACACAAGCGGTCTCAGTGTTTTATCTCCCATTAGATAATGGTTAATAAAGGTGAATGGTGCTCTAATTCCACCACTTTATCAATCATTGGTGTGACCGCTTTTAGAATAACATGTTTAACTGGTCACCACAGTGTGAGAAAGATAATACAGCTACTGATGTAGAACAGAGAAACCCAAAATGATTGAGGAATAGGATTGCAAAGAGTAACACAAATTCTAACTGGAATTGAAGGTGAGAGATCGAACTGTACAGCACGGAAAGATGCTGTTTAGTCAAGCTATCCGATTTGTCTCACTGTCCTGCTCAAAAGAATGAAAGAATTTGAAGCCAGAGTGTTACGACCCAGACCAGAAACTCCAAGGTGTTTTATTAAGTTAGCCTAGACCCTAAGTTTTTAGCTTTGAATTTGGCATGGGTGAGTATAAGATGTTTCACTCCAGGTATGATTCGTGACCCACTAGGAAGCTTTTGTTAGACCAAGTTTATTTAAGAACACAGTTAAAATGTAATAAGAAAAATTAGCATAACTTTTATCAATTATAAGAACCAACCATGATGTGGCATATGCCTTAATGTTCCAAGTCAAACAACACCCACAGACAAGCATGCTTTTCTAGACTTGGCACAACACAAAAAGCAAGTATGCTTATCTGAGTTTTTTTATTCTTTATTCCAATTCAATCCAATCAAATCAAATCCAATTCAGAGTCCCAACAAGTTGAGACATTCCCAATCCAAGCTGACAAGACAGGGCTCTCACCTCCTGTCCTGGGCTTTATCTACATGATCCAAGCTGATTGGAGTAGGTATAGCTCCTCCTCCAAGGCTTGATCTCATTTGCATTTTAGTCAAAAGGCCGCTTTAAAAAATTGCTTTAAATGAAGCTAAAATGTAACTTAATGACTTCAACCAAGTACAGCATGTCGATACTACACTTGATCTTAGCCAAAAGGCCGGTATGATTTTATTTCACAAATATACTTTATTTATAAAGATCTCAATTAAACCATTGCAAACCTACATGTCTAAAAATAGCAAACAGTGCAGAAAAAATCAATTTTGCAGTCCTTAACAAAATTTCAGTCATTACATTTCAAAACTTAAACCTGCATACATGCCTCAAATTTTACTGTGTGCCGTTATTTCTCACAGAAACTCCAAAAGGCCGAGGTGGGCAAAGCTCATACCCGTCTGTCCACCCACCTGTCTTAGTCAGACTGTGCAAGATATCAGCAACTGAGAGTGAAAAAGCGAGCACCTTCAAGAAGTGGGCCTCGGAACAAGCTAAAAGAAGATTCATGGTGGGTGAAATATGGTTTTGGAGAAGAAATAAGAGGGTGAAGGCAGCCTCGGAGTGAGCATGAGAAGGTGGCAAGACGGGAGTAAATGGCGCCCGGAGCCCCGCACAAACATGGCGCCCGAGCCCCGCACAAACATGGCGCCCGAGCCCCGCACAAACATGGCGCCCGGAGCCCCGCACAAACATGGCGCCCGAGCCCCGCACAAACATGGCGCCTGTGGGCCACACCCTCTGTGGGTCACCTGTCCGTCCCAGTGCTGATGTGTCTGCAGTCAGGCCGAGTCCAGGAAGCGGAACCCGAGAGTTAGGAAAGGCCGGGACTGGAATAGGTGTCGGGCAGCTCAATCTGAAGGCAATGGGCCGCCGCGGAGCCCCCGAGTTGTACCGAGCTCCTTTCCCGCTTTACACCGTCAGCGTCCCGCGGGCCGACTTGGTGGTGACGGCGGGCGGAGGAGGAGCCTCCAAAACCGGCATCAGCAACGGAGTGGTGAGTCCCTCAGGAGAGAGCGCGGCCATCCGCTACCGCCACTGGATCCACTCACTGGATCCACTGGACAGTCACTCTGGATCCACTGGACAGTCACTCTGGATCCACTGGACAGTCACTCTGGATCCACTGGACAGTCACTCTGGATCCACTGGACAGTCACTCTGGATCCACTGGACAGTCACTCTGGACAGTGACTGCGGACACTCATTCTGGGGATTCTCTACCTGAGAATCTTGTTCACGATTATCTTTTATTATTTTAGTTGTTAATGATCCACCATAAGTTTTCTCGGTGCTGCACTCAGAGTATTCCATTGCATGGACCTGATAGAGGTTTACAAAATTATGAGAAGCATGGGTAGTTGGAGTCTTTTTCCCAGGGTAGAAATGGTAATTACTACAGGTCATTGGTTTAAGGTAAAAAGAGAGGAGTTTCAGCTGGGGGAAGGGTAATTATGAGGCTATTAGGAGAGAATTAGGAAGCATTGGTTGGAATGGGAGATTACAGGGACTGGGAACATCCGAGATGTGGAGATTTTTCAAGGAGCAGCTATCGCGGGTCTGTGATAGGTATATCCCTGTCAGGCAAGGAGGATTTGGTAGGCCCAGGGAACCGTGGTGCACTAAAAAAGTTGATTCGTTGGTTAGGAAGAAAAAGGAGGCTTATGTTCGGATGAGGCTTGAGGGCTCAGGTAGTGCATTAGAAAGCTTTAGATTGGCTAGGAGGGAGTTGAAGAGGGAGTTAAGAAGGGCTAAAAGAGGACATGAGATGACTTTGGCTGATAGGATTAAGGAGAATCCTAAGGCATTTTACAGGTATGTCAAGAACAGAAGGTTGGTTAGGGCAAGATGAGGGCCAGTTACAGACAGTAGAGGGAAGTTGTGTGTGGAACCGGAGGAGATTGGAGAGGCGTTGAACCAATATTTCTCTTCGGTGTTCACGCAAGGGGACATGAATGTAGCTGAGGAGGACACTGGGGTGCAGGGATGTAAAATAGATAGTATTGCAGTTGATACGGGGGATGTGCTGGATATTTTAGAGGGTTTGAAAATAGATAAGTCCCCTGGTCTGGATGGGATTTACCCTAGGATTCTTTGGGAGGCAAGAGAGGTGATTGCGAAGCCTCTGGCTCTGATCTTCAGGTCGTCGTTGGTCTCTGGTATAGTACCAGAAGATTGGAGGACAGCAAATGTTGTCCCATTGTTTAAGAAGGGGAGAACAGACTTCCCTGGGAATTATAGACCGGTGAGTCTTACTTCTGTGGTGGGTAAGGTTTTGGAAAGGATTATTAGAGACAGGATTTATAGTTATTTGGAGAGTAATGAGTTGATTAGAGACAGTCAGCATGGTTTTATAGCGGGTAGGTCGTGCCTTACTAACCTTATCGAGTTCTTTGAGAAAGTGACCAAAGAGGTGGATAGGGGTAAGGCAGTTGATGTGGTGTATATAGATTTTAGCAAGGCGTTTGATAAGGTTCATCATGGTAGGCTTCTGCAGAAAATGCAGATGTATGGGATTGGGGGTGATCTAGGTAATTGGATCAGGAATTGGCTAGCAGATAGGAGACAGAGGGTGGTGGTTGATGGTAAATATTCGTCATGGAGTTCGGTTACGAGTGGTGTGCCTCAGGGATCTGTTTTGGGGCCACTGCTGTTTGTAATTTTTATTAATGATCTGGATGAGGGTATAGTTGGGTGGATTAGTAAGTTTGCTGATGACACCAAAGTCGGAGGTGTGGTAGATTGTGAGGAAGGATGTCATAGTTTGCAGGGTGACTTAGAAAGGTTGCAGAGCTGGGCTGCAAGGTGGCGGATGGAGTTTAATGTGGAGAAGTGTGAGGTAATTCATTTCGGTAGGAATAACAGATGTGTCGAGTATAGGGCTAACGGGAGGACTTTGAATAGTGTGGAGGAGCAGAGGGATCTAGGTGTATGTGTACATAGATCCCTGAAAGTTGGGAATCAAGTAGATAAGGTTGTTAAGAAGGCATACGGTTTATTGGTCGGGGGATTGAATTTAGGAGTCGCAGCGTCATGTTGCAACTGTACACAACTCTGGTGCGGCCGCACTTGGAGTATTGTGTGCAGTTCTGGTCCCCACATTACAGGAAGGATGTGGAGGCTTTGGAGAGGGTGCAGAGGAGGTTTACCAGGATGTTGCCTGGTATGGAGGGGAGATCCTATGAGGAGAGACTGAGAGATTTGGGATTGTTTTCGCTGGAAAGAAGGTGGCTAAGAGGGGACCTCATTGAAACATATAAAATGATTAGAGGTTTAGACAGGGTAGATAGTGATAGCCTTTTTCCTAGGATGGAGAAAGCTAGCACGAGGGGGCACGACTTTAAATTAAGGGGGGGTAGTTATCGGACTGATGTCAGGGGTAGGTTCTTTACCCAGAGGGTGGTGAGGGACTGGAATGCCCTGCCAGCTGCAGTTGTAAATGCACCTAGTTTGGGGGCGTTTAAGAGATCTGTGGATAGGTTTATGGACGAAAAGGGATTGGTTTAGGCTAGTGGGTCATTGTTTTGTAACTGGTCGGCGCAACATCGTGGGCCGAAGGGCCTGAATTGCGCTGTAATGTTCTATGTTCTATGTTTTAAAGGAGCTAGCTAATATAAGCCCACTATTGAAAAGGGAGGTAGAGAGAAAACTGGGAACTATAGACCAGTGAGCCTAACGTCGGTGTTGGGGAAGTCCTCGAGGCTATTATCAAGGATTTCATAACCCAGCATTTGGACAAAGTCAGCATGGATTTACAAAAGGGAAATCATGCTTGACAAATCTATTGAAATTTTTTTGAGGATGTAACTAGTAGAGTTGGAGGAGAACCAGAAAGCTTTAGACAAGGTCTCACGTTACACACTTTTCTGTAAAGTTAAAGCACGTGGAATTGCAGATAATGCCTTGAGATGGGTAGAAAGCTGGTTAGCAGATAGGTAACAAAGAGTTGGTATAAATGGGCCTTTTTCTGATTGGTAGGCAGTGACTATTGAGGTACCACAGGGATCTCTGCTGGACCCCAACTGTTTACATCATATATTAATGATCTGGAAGAGGGAACTAAATGTATTATCTCCAAAGTTGGGTGGGAAGGTCAGTTGTGATATGCAAATGTGCTTCAACGTGAATTGGACAGGCTGAGTGCGTGGGTATGTGCATGGTGAGAAGGTGAGAGGGCATGGGATCCAAGGGGCTTTGGCCTTGTGGATCCAGAACTGGCTTGCCTGCAGAAGGCAGAGAGTGGTTGTGGATGGGGCTTTTTCGGAATGGAGGTCAGTCACCAGTGGGGTGCCCCAGGGATCTGTTCTGAGACCCTTGCTGTTTGTCATTTTCATAAATGACCTGGATGAGGAAGTGGAGGGATGGGTTAGCAAGTTTGCTGATGACACGAAGGTCGGCAGTGTTGTGGATGGTCTGGAAGGATGGCAAAAGTTGCAGCAGGACATAGATAGGATGCAGGAATGGGCGGAGAAGTGGCAGATGGACTTCAACGCGGATAAATGTGTAGTCGTCCATTTCGGCAGAACCAACGGGATGAACGAGTACACTATTAAGGGCACGAGTCTTAGTAGCGTTGAAGAGCAGAAGGATCTCGGGGTCCGGGTTCACAGGACTCTTAAATCGGCCTCGCAGGTGGAGGAGGTGGTCAAGAAGGCGTATGGTGTACTGGCCTTCATTAATCGAGGGATTGAGTTTAGGAGTCGGGAGGTAATGCTGCAACTTTACAGGACCCTCGTCAGGCCTCATTTGGAGTACTGTGCGCAGTTCTGGTCGCCTCACTATAGGAAAGACGTAGAAGCTATTGAAAGGGTGCAGAGGAGATTTACAAGGATGTTGCCTGGACTGGGAGGCATGCCTTATGAAGATAGGTTGAGGGAGCTGGGACTCTTTTCCCTGGAGAGGCGAAGGTTGAGAGGCGACCTGATAGAAGTTTATAAAATGTTGAGAGGAATAGATAGGGTGGACTCTCAGAGGCTATTTCCCCGGGTTGAAATGGTCGCTACGAGAGGACACAGATTTAAGGTGCGGGGAGGGAAGTACAGAGGTGATGTTAGGGGTAAGTTTTTCACTCAGAGGGTGGTGAGTGAATGGAATCGGCTGCCGTCGTCGGTGGGGGAGGCGAACCCGCTGGGGTCTTTTAAAAGACTTCTGGATGAGTATATGGGGTTTAATGGGATTGGGGGTTATAGATAGGTCTATAGATTGGTGGGGTTGATGTGATCGGCGCAACTCGAGGGCCGAAGGGCCTGTTTGTGCTGTAATGTTCTATGGTAGATATAGTATAACATGGATACATGTGATGTTATCCACTTTGGCAGCAATAATAGGAAGACAGAGTATTACTTGAATGAATGTAAATTGAGATGGATACTCAGAGAGACCTTGGAGTCCTCGTGCATTAGTCACTGAAAGTAAGTGCACAGGTACAGCAGGCAGTAAAAAAGGCAAATGGTATGCTGGCCTTCATAGCAAGCGGATTTGAGTATGGGGATAGGGATGTTTTGCTGCAATTGTATAGGGTGTTAGTGAGGCTACACCTGGAATATTGTGTGCAATTTTGGTGTCCTTATCTGAGGAAGGATGGCCTTGCGTTGGAGGGAATACAGTGAAGTTTTACCAGGCTGATTCCTGGGATGGCAGGTCTGTCATATAAGGGCAGACTAAGTTATTTATGATTGTATACATTGGAGTTTAGAAGAGTGAGAGAGATCTCATTGAAGCTTATAAAATTCTAACAGGGTTAGACAGGGTAGATTGAGAAAGAATGTTTCCAATGATGGGGGAGCCCAGAATTAGGGGTCATAGTTCTTTTGAGGATAAGGCGTAATCCTTTTAGAACTGAGATGAGGGGAAATTTCTTTAACCAGAGAGTGGTGAATGTGTGGAATTCGCTACCACAGAATGTAATTGAGGCCAAAACATGTGATTTCAAGAAGAAGTTAGATCTAGCACTTGGGGCTAAAAGGGATCAAGGGATATGGGAGGAAGGGAGGGATCAAGGGAGGAATGAGGGTATAGTTGGGTGGATTAGTAAGTTTGCTGATGACACCAAAGTCGGAGGTGTGGTAGATTGTGAGGAAGGGTGTCATAGTTTGCAGGGTGACTTAGAAAGGTTGCAGAGCTGGGCTGTGAGGTGGCGGATGGAGTTTAATGTGGAGAAGTGTGAGGTAATTCATTTCGGTAGGAATAACAGATGTGTTGAGTATAGGGCTAACGGGAGGACTTTGAATAGTGTGGAGGAGCAGAGGGATCTAGGTGTATGTGTACATAGATCCCTGAAAGTTGGGAATCAAGTAGATAAGGTTGTTAAGAAGGCATGCGGTGTCTTGACGTTTATTGGTAGGGGGATTGAATTTAGGAGTCGCAGCGTCATGATGCAACTGTGCACAACTCTGGTGCGGCCACACTTGGAGTATTGTGTGCAGTTCTGGTCCCCACATTACAGGAAGGATGTGGAGGCTTTGGAGAGGGTGCAGAGGAGGTTTACCAGGATGTTGCCTGGTATGGAGGGGAGATCCTATGAGGAGAGACTGAGGGATTTGGGGTTGTTTTCGCTGGAAAGAAGGCGGCTAAGAGTGGATCTCATTGAAACATATAAGATGATTAGAGGTTTAGACAGGGTAGATAGTGATAGTCTTTTTCCTAGGATGGAGAAAGCTAGCACGAGGGGGCACGATTTTAAATTAAGGGGGGGTAGTTATAAGACTGATGTCAAGGGTAGGTTCTTTACCCAGAGGGTGGTGAGGGACTGGAATGCCCTGCCAGCTGCAGTTGTAAATGCACCTAGTTTGGGGGCGTTTAAAAGATCTGTGGAGAGGTTTATGGACAAAAAGGGATTGGTTTAGGCTAGTGGGTCATTGTTTTGTAACTGGTCGGCGCAACATCGTGGGCCGAAGGGCCTGTTCTGTGCTGTAATGTTCTATGTATCGCCACCAACCCTACACACGCATCATGACGCTGCGACTCCTAAATTCAATCCCCCTACCAATAAACGCCAAAACTCCGTATGCCTTCTTAACAACCTTATCTACTTGATTCCCAACTTTCAGGGATCTATGTACACATACACCTAGATCCCTCTGCTCCTCCACACTATTCAAAGTCCTCCCGTTAGCACTATACTCAACACATCTGTTATTCCTACCGAAATGAATTACCTCACACTTCTCCACATTAAACCGCATCCGCCACCTCTCAGCCCAGCTCTGCAACCTTTCTAAGTCATCCTGCAAACTATGACACCCTTCCTCACAATCTACCACACCTCCGACTTTGGTGTCATCAGCAAACTTACTAATCCACCCAACTATACCCTCATCCAGATCATTAATAAAAATTACAAACAGCAGTGGCCCCAAAACAGATCCCTGAGGCACACCACTTGTAACCGAACTCCATGACGAATATTTCCCATCAACCACCACTCTCTGTCTCCTATCTGCTAGCCAATTCCTGATCCAATTACCTAGATCACCCCCAATCCCATACATCTGCATTTTCTGCAGAAGCCTACCATGGTGAACCTTATCAAACGCCTTGCTAAAATCCATATACACCACATCAACTGCCTTACCCCTATCCACCTCTTTGGTCACTTTCTCAAAGAACTCGATAAGGTTAGTAAGGCATGACCTACCCGCTACAAAACCATGCTGACTGTCTCTAATCAACTCATTACTTTCCAAATAACTATAAATCCTGTCTCTAATAATCCTTTCCAAAACCTTACCCACCACAGAAGTAAGACTCACTGGTCTATAATTCCCAGGGAAGTCCCTTCTCCCCTTCTTAAACAATGGGACAACATTTGCTGTCCTCCAATCTTCTGGTACTATACCAGAGACTAACGACGACCTGAAGATCAGAGCCAGAGGCTCCGCAATCACCCCTCTTGCCTCCCAAAGAATCCTAGGGTAAATCCCATCTGGACCAGGGGACTTATCTATTTTCAATCCCTCTAAAATATCCAGCACATCCTCTGTATCAACTGCAATACTATCTATTTCACACCCCTGCACCCCAGTGTCCTCCTCAGCTACATTCCTGTCCCCTTGCGTGAACACCGAAGAGAAATATTGGTTCAACGCCTCTCCAATCTCCTCCGGTTCCACACACAACTTCCCTCTACTGTCTGTAACTGGCCCTAATCTTGTCCTAACCAACCTTCTGTTCTTGACATACCTGTAAAACGCCTTAGGGTTTTCCTTAATCCTATCAGCCAAAATCATCTCATGTCCTCTTTAGTCTCACAACACCAGGCTAAAGTCCAACAGGTTTATTTGGTAGCACAAGCCACAAGCTTTCGGAGCACTGTCCCTTCATCAGGTGAGTGGGAGTTCTGTTCACACAGGGCATGTATAAATACAAACTCAATTTACAAGATAATGGTTGGAACGTGAGTCTTTACAGATAATCAAGTCTTAAAGGTACAGACAATGTGAGTAGAGAGAGGGTTAAGGACAAGTTAAAGAGATGTGTATTGTCTCCAGCCAGGACAGTTGGTGAGACTTTGCAACTCTAGGCAAGTTGTGAGAGTTACAGATAATGAGACATGAATCCAAGATCCCAGTTAAGGCTGTCCTCAAGTACATGAAACTTGGCTATCAGTTTCTGCTCAGCAATTCTGCGTTGTCATGTGTTGTGAAGGCTGCGTTGGCGAATACTTACCCGAAGATCAGAGCTGAATGCCCGTAATTGCTGAAGTGTTCCCAACAGGGAGAGAACAGTCCTGCCTGGTGATTGTCGAGCAGTGTTCTTCTGTTGTCGAAGCGTCTGTGTGGTCTCCCCGATGTACCATGCCTTGGAACATCCTTTCCTGTAGCGTATCACGAAGGAGAGGGGTTCGGTGTCATGCGGTATCTTGGAGGGAGCTGTGGATCAGTGGCAGGAAATATCTATTATGAGGGAGGAAGTGCTAGGGCTTTTAGGTAGCGTAAGGACGGATAAAGCTCCGGGGCCTGATGGTATTTATCCCAGGCTGCTTAGGGAGGTGAAAGATGAAATTGCTGGGCCTCTGGTGCAAATCTTTGTCTCTTCTTTGGACACAGGTGAGGTCCCAGAAGACTGGAGGGCAGCAAATGTGGTACCGCTGTTTAAAAAAGGTAGTAAGGATAACCCTGGAAATTATAGACCGGTGAGTTTGACATCGGTGGTAGGGAAATTAATGGAAAAAATACTTAGGGGTAGGATGTATGAGCATTTGGAGCGTTGCGACCTGATTAGGGATACGCAACATGGCTTTGTTAGAGGGAGGTCTTGCCTTACGAATCTGGTAGAATTCTTTGAGGTGACAAAAACGGTTGACGATGGGAGAGCCGTTGATGTCATCTATATGGATTTTATATGGTAGCTAGATGGATTGAGAACTGACTGGGCAATAGGAGACAGAGGGTAGTTGTTGAGGGGACCTTTTCGGGCTGGAGGCCAGTGACCAGTGGTGTGCCGCAGGGCTCAGTACTGGGACCTCTCCTCTTTGTAGTATACATAAATGACTTGGAAGAGGGCGTAGGTGGTGTGATCAGCAAGTTTGCTGATGACACCAAGATGGCAGGGTTGGCGGATACTGAAGTGGATTGTCAGGTGATACAACAGGATATAGATAGGTTGGTGCATTGGGCAGATAGGTGGCAGATGGAATTTAATCCTGACAAATGCGAGCTGATGCATTTTGGAAGGAATAATGCAGAGAGGAGCTACGTGATAAAAGGTAGACAGATTAGGAGTATAGAAATACAGAGGGACCTGGGAGTGCAGGTTCACAAGTCTATGAAGGTTGCGACACAAGTAGAGAAGGTTGTGAGGAAAGCTTATCGAATGCTAGCCTTTATAGGAAGGGGTATAGAGTATAAGAGCTGCCATCTAATGCTTCAGTTGTATAGAACGTTGGTTAGGCCGCATTTGGAGTACTGCATCCAGTTCTGGTCACCTTACTACCGGAAGGACATGGAGGCTCTGGAAAGGGTGCAGAGGAGGTTTACCAGGATGTTGCCTGGCATGGAGGGGCTGGGTTACGAGGAAAGGTTGGAGAAACTGGGACTTTTCTCCTTGGAAAGACGGAGATTGAGGGGAGACATGATAGAGGTATATAAGATACTGAAGGGAATAGATAGAGTCAATAGTGAGAGACTGCTCCCTAGACTGGGTACAATTACGAGAGGTCATGATCTAAGGGTGAGGGGGGAGAGGTATAATTTGGATGAGAGGGGAAGGTTCTTCACGCAGAGGGTAGTGCAGGTATGGAACACGTATGGTGGTGGAGGCAGGAACATTGGACTCGTTTAAGAACATAAGAACATAAGAAATAGGAGCAGGAGTAGGCCATCTGGCCCTTCGAGCCTGCCCCGCCATTCAATAAGATCATGGCTGATCTGTCGTGACTCAGCTCCACCTTCCCGCCCTCTCCCCATAACCCTTAATCCCTCTCTTATCAAAAACCCATCAACCCGTTTCTTAAAAATATTTAGCGAGGCAGCCTCCACCACTTCAACGGGCAGAGAATTCCAGATATTCACCACCCTTTGAGTGAAGAAGTTCCTCCTCAACTCTGTTCTAAACCGCCCCCCCTTTATCTTGAGGCTGTGCCCCCTAGTCCTACTGTCTTTTTTGAGCGGGAACAGTCTCTCCACCTCTATCCTATCCATCCCATTCATCATCTTATACGTCTCAATGAGATCTCCCCTCATTCTTCTAAACTCTAACGAGTACAAGCCTAGTTTATTCAGCCTCTCCTCATAGCTCAATCCCCTCAACTCCGGTATCAGCCGAGTAAACCTCCTCTGCACTCCCTCCAGGGCCAAAACATCCTTGCGCAGGTGCGGCGCCCAAAACTGCACACAGTACTCCAGCTGCGGCCTCACCAATGCCCTATACAGCTGCAGTAGGTTCACTTAGACAGACATATGAGCGAAACGAGGATGGAGGGTTATAGTAGGGGGTATTAAATAAGGTCAGAGCCTCGGGAGACACCGGAAATGCAGACTTGTATGTTAACGTTTTTGTCTTTTCATTCCGCAGGTGGAGGTCCACCTCGTTGTCAAAAGAGGGGAATGCACACGGGGGGTCGTGCGTGGGCTGCTCTTGGAAGTTCCGGGAGTGGCCTAGTACTTCGTGTCGGTGTGTGTGCTTGATCCTGGACCGGTAGACGGGCGCCTCAACAGCTCAGTGACTAGCACTGCTGGCTGTGCAGATACATGGATTTGGGCCTGTGTCTGTGGGAGTTTGTGCATTCTCCCTGTGGGGTTTCCTCCAGGCACTCCGGTTTCCTCCCACACCCCAACGATGTGTTCTTAGGCTGATTGGTTTACCAAATTGACACTATTCTCCCCTGAATCTGGCTAAGTCAGGGGTTCCATTCGTAGACACACAGGGTAGAATAGGTGTAGGGTGATGTGGCAGCGCGGGCTTGTTGGGCCGAAGGGCCTGTTTCCCGTGCTGGGTTGTCTTTGTTCTTTGTATCAGGTAGATGACGTTGGCTGAGTTGCAAAAGAATGCACCATATACCTGGTGGATGAGTTCTCACGTGAGATGATGGCATCCGTGTCAATTAATCCGGCACGTCTTGCAGAGGTTGCTGTGGTAGGGTTGTGTGGTGTCGTGGTCGCTGTTCTCCTGAAGAGTGGGTAGTTTGTTGCGGACAATGGTCTGTTCGAGGTTGTGCGGTTGTTTGAAGGCAAGAAGTGGGAGTGTGGCCTTGGCGAGATGTCATCGATGACATGCCGAAGGCTCCGGAGAAGATGTAGCTTCTCCGCTCTGGGGATGCACTCAACGACGAAGGGTTAGGGTTAAAACACACCCGTCAACTCAACAGATTGATCAAGACCTTTGATCTGGGCCTTCAGACCATACTCTGTGCTCTCGTTCCACGTACTCCCCATGTTGGAGATCTCTACTGCCTCCCAAAAATACACAAGGCCAACACACCTGGCATTCCCAACGTATCAGGCAATAGGGCCTTGTGAGAGAACCTCTGGCTATGTTGAGGGCATCCTGATATCCATTGTACAAAGAACCCCCAGCTTTTGTCGCGACACTATGGACTTCCTACAGAAACTCAGCACACTTGGAGCATTTGAACTAGGGGCACCCCTCGTCACGATGGATGTCTCGACACTCTACCCCATCCCCCAGAAAGACGGCACTGCAGCAACTGCCTCAGTACTCAACATGGACCACTGCCAACCTCCAGATGCAATTTTGCACTCATCCGCTTCATCTTGGACCACAATGTCTTCACCGTCAACAACCAGTTCTTCATCCAGACACACGGAACAGCCGTGGGGACCAAATTCATACCTCAATATGTCGGTATCTTCAAGCACAGGTTCGAACAAGACCTCTTCACCGCACAGGTCCTTCAACCGATGTTATACACTAGATACATTGATGACATTTTCTTCTTTTGGACTCATGGCGAACAATCACTAAAGCAACTACATGATGACATCTGCAAATTCCATCCCCTCCATCAGACTCACCATGGACTACTGTCCAGAATTGGTTGCATCCTTGGACATGCACATCTCCATCAAGGATGGTCACCTCGGCCCTTCACTGTACCGCAAGCCCATGGATAACCTCACGATGCTCAACTTCTCCAGCTTCCACCCTAAACACATTAAAGAAGCCATCCCCCATGGACCAGTCCTCCGTCTACACAGGATCTGCTCAAATGAGGAGGATCGTAACTGACACTTCCAGATGCCGAAAGATGCCTTCAAAAGAACAGGATATGGCGCTTGACTCATCAGTTGACAGTTCTGATGCGCCACAGCAAAAAACTGCACCGACCTCTTCAGAGGACAAAAATGGACATGGCAGACAGAGTACTCTTCCTCGTCCAGTACTCCCCCGGAGCAGAGAAGCTATGACATCATCTTTGGAGCCTTCAACATGTCATCGGTGAAGATGAACATCTCACCAAGGCCAACCCCACACCCCAAATTTCTTGCCTTCAAATAACTCATAACCTCAAACAGACCATTGTCCGCAGCAAGCTACACAGCCTTCAGGAGAACAATGACCACGACACCACACAACCCTGTCACAGCAACCTCTGCAAGACATGCCACATCATCGACACAGATGCCATAATCTATATGGGAACACCATCCACCAGGTACACGGTACACACTCTTGCAACTCAGCCAACGTTGTCTTCCTGATACGCTGCAGGAAAGGATGTTCTGAGGCATGGTACATTGGGGAGACCATGCCAATGCTATGACAATGGATGAATGAACACCATTCAACGATCATCAGGCAAGAGTGTTCTCTTCCTGTTGGGGAACAGTTCAGCAGTTACAGGCATTTGGCCTCTGATCTTTGGGTAAGCGTTCTCCAAGGTGGCCTTCACGACACACGATAACGCGCAGTCACTGAGCAGAAACTGATAGCCAAGTTCCGCACGCATGAGGACAACCTCAACTGGGATCTTGGGTTCGTGTCACACTATCTGTAACCCCCGCCGACTTGCCTGGGATTGCAAAAATCTCACTAACTGTCCTGGCTGGAGACAGTACACATCTCTAACCTGTGCTTAACCCTCTCTCCACTCTCATTGTCTTTATCTTTAAGACTTAATGACCTATAAAGACTCGCATTCCAACAATTATTTTGTAAATTGAGTTTGTATCTATATATGCCCTGTTAGTGAACAGAACTCCCACTCGCCTGATGAAGGGGCAGTGCTCCGAAAGCTTGTGGCGTGTTACCAAATAAACCTGTTGGATTTTAACCTGGTGTTGAGACCTCTTACTGTGCTTACTCCAGTCCAATGCTGGCATCTCCACATCATCTTATTTGACTGAGCCAGTTTTGTATCCACCTTGCCAACTCACCTCTCATCCATTGCGACTTCATCTTCTGCAGTAGTCTGCCGTAAGCAGTACGGTACGGGCAGCAAGGTAGCACAGTGGTTAGCATTGCTGCTTCACAGCTCCAGGGTTCGATTCCTGGCTCGGGTCACTGTCTGTGTGGAGTTTGCACATTCTCCTTGTGTCTGCGTGGGTTTTCTCCCACAGTCTAAAGATGTGCGGGTTAGGTTGATTGGCCATACTAAAATTAATGTCCAGGGATGCATAGGTTAGAGGGATTAGTGGGTATAATATGTAAGGATATGGGAGTAGGGCCTGGGTGGGATTGTGTTTGGTTCAGACTAGATGGGCCGAAGGGCCTCTTTCTGCACTGTAGGGCTCTATGAACTGTGAGGGGTCGTGTCAAAGGCTTCTGTGAAAGTAAAGGTATTGGTGGGCTATTTTAATTATAGCATTGGCATGGATGGACCACGAGAGGTTGTTGGTGATCTGGACACCTAGAAGCTTGGAGCTCTTGACCATTTCCACTTTATCCCCATTGATGTAGACAGGAGTGTGTCCTCCACTACACTTCCTGAAGTTGATGAAAATCATAGAATCATAGAAACCCTACAGTACAGAAAGAGGCCATTTGGTTTCATTGCCCATGTTTGACCTGATGTCATTGGACTTGGGGTGTGGAGTTGATGTTGACTTCCAGGCTAACTCCTTCCTGACTGTATACCACTATGCTGCCACCTCTGCCAGTGGGACAGAACACGCCCAAGGATAGTGATAGTGATGTCTAGGAATCAGGCTGTTGCTTGACAATGAGACACCTGTCCCAATTTTGGCACGGGCACCCAGATGTTACTAAGGAGGTCTTTGCAGGGTTGACTGGACTGTTGTTGTTGTTTATTTTTCTTCAGTGCCTAAGTTGATGCCGGGTGGTCCATCTGGTTTCATTCCCTTCAGACTTTCTTTGAGCATTTGAAATGACTGAGTGACAGTTAAGGGTCAACCTGAGGAATGGTTGAGGACTCTGGGTCTGTACTTATTGGAGTTTAGAGGGATGAGAGATCTTATTGAAATTTACGGGATGTTGCAAAGTCTGGGCAGAGTGGACGTGGAGATGATGTTTCCACCAGTAGGAAAAACTAGGACCAGAGTGTACAACCTCAGGCTAAAGGGACAAGCCTTTAATACAGAGATGAGGAGGAATTTCTTCAGCCAGAGAGTGGTGAACCTGTGGAACTCTTTGCCGCAGAAGGCTGTGGAGGCCAGGTCATTGAGTGTCTTTAAGTCAGAGATAGATGGGTTCTTGATTAATAAGGGGATCAGGGGTTATGGAGAAAAGGCAGGAGAATGGGGATGAGGAAAAAAAATCAGCCATGATTGAATGGCAGAGCAGACTGAATGGGCTGAATGGCCTAATTCTGCTTTAATGTTTTCTGGTAGATCCTTGAAGGTGGCAGCACAGGTGGAGAAGGTGGTGAAGAAGGCATATGGCATGCTTGCCTTTATAGGACAAGGTATAGAGTATAAAAATTGGCATCTGATGTTACAGCTGTATAGAACGTTGGTTAGGCCACATTTGGAATACTGCATCCAGTTCTGGTCGCTGCACTACCAGAAGGACGTGGAGGCTTTGGAGAGAGTGCAGAGGAGGTTTACCAGGATGTTGCCTGGCATGGTGGGTCTTAGCTATGAGGAGAGATTGGGTAAACTGGGGTTGTTCTCCCTGGAAAGATGGAGAATGAGGGGAGACCTAATAGAGGTGAATAAAATTGAGAGTATGGATAGGGTGAACAGTGGGAAGCTTTTTCCCAGGTCGGAGGTGACAAACAAGAGGGGTCACAGATTCAAGGTGAAGGGGACGGGGGCGAGGTTTAACTCAGATATCAGAGGGATGTATTTTACACAGAGGGTGGTGGGGGCCTGGAATGCACTGCCAAGCAGGGCGGTGGAGGCAGACAAGCTGGAGTCGTTTAAGACTTATCTGGATAGTCACATGATCAGATTGGAAATGGAGGGATACAGAAGAATGATCTAGTTGGACCAATGAGCGGTGCAGGCTTGGAGGGCCGAAGGGTCTGTTTCCTGTGCTGTTTTGTTCTTTGGTACAACCTCATCACCTTGGGCCTGGAGTCACATGTAGATCAAACAAGGCAAGGTTGGCAGATTTCCTTCCTAAAGGACATTGGTGAACTGTTGGGTTTTTGCAACAATCATTAGTCATCATTAAACTTTTAATGACGTCAACTTTCACCATCTGCTGTGGTGAGATTTGAACTTGGGTCTATGGAGCATTAACCTATGTCTCTGGATTACTAGTCTAGTGACAATACCAACATGTCAGCACCGCTCACACTGAATGGTGAGGCAGCTGATATTGAAAACTACCATTATGCAAATTACATGTGTTGCCCAAATCTACAGCTGTCTACCTCAATTGAAACTGATGTAGGGAGTTTGTAACAATCATTGCAATGAGAACTGGGGCACACAGAATGCCAGGCCCCAAATGTTATGGAGTTGCATGCTCCATTAACTTGAAACTGTAGTACAACTGTTATTTATCTCTATCTCCATTCATGTACTTATCTCATTCTCCTCCAATACAAGAAAGTGAAATTAAGTATACCTAGGCTACAACTAAAGACACTGCATTGTCACTCTGCATCTTCAGAATGTTAGTTTTGGCAAAACATAGATCTATAATCAGAACCATTTTGGCCTTGTCAGGTTTTTTTGATGTGGATCAGTTTTTGGTAATTTTACGGCTGTAAGCATATATTAAATGTTGAGTTGTCAAGTTAATTATTATGCTGTGTCACTACTATACTTAGCACTTGAATTTCCATTATACTGAAAGAACATGACCTAGAATAAGAAACTTAAACTCAGGATGTACTGAGTTGGGTTGGGTTATTATATCTACAATCAGCCTGACTTTTCCCCCATCCTTGTCCTCCTCCATAACTGATCTAAACCTCATGATACTTTGCTATTTCCCAAAAGTTCTCCCACTAGAACATTCTGAACTTGCCCCACTTCATTCTCCTAGATTCAGTGCTGCTTCCTGCTTTGGCCTGGAAACACATTTATCGAGAAAGTTCTCTTGCACGGATTTCAGGAATTCCTTCCATCTTTGGCTGTTACTCTGTTATGAGCTCAGTCTATATTTGAGCATTGTATAACACGCATGTATAAACCTAACTTGAAATTGACAATTTACACAAGGATATTAATTAATTTTTACTGATTACCTGATCTTTGTTTGGTTGCCAGCATTTCCTACGTTTGGAACGTGTGACTGGAAGCCTTTCGGCGACACTTGTTCATTCTCATGACACGGAGACAAGAGCCACCATGAACATGGCAGTCGCTGGGGATATTCTGGCTGTTGGACAAGATGCCACTTGTCACATCCTCCGATTCCAAGAAGAGAAAGAGAAATCAGTGGGGGAAAAAGCAGGCAAAAAAGAGGACACATGTGAAGCTGAAGTTGCAAAGTATGCCAGCAATCAGTCAGGTACAGATTAGTAATGATCTGGGTACGATGATTATTGGGAGTTTGAAGAGCAGAGACCTGAAAAGCCATCAATTTGTCCCAACAAATTGCCCATGAAGTCAGCCTAGACTATAAGTTTTACACTTTGAATTTGGCTAGGGTAAGCATAAGATTTTTCATAGAATCATAGAATTCCTACAGTGCAGAAAGAGGCCAATTGAGTCGGCACCGACCATAATCCCAACCAGGCCCTACCCCTGTATCCCTACACATTATCCGCTAATTCCTCTAACCGATGCATGTCACTACTATGTCCTAAGGGGCAGTTTTAGCATGGCCAATCAACCTAACCCACACATACTGTTGGATTGTGGGAGGAAACCAGAGCACCCGGAGGAAACCCACGCAGACACGAGGAGAATGTGCAAACTCCACACAGACAGTGACCCAAGCCAGGAATCGAACCCAGATCCCTGGAGCTGTGAAGCAGCAGTGCTAAACCACTGTGCTACCCAGGTATGATTCAAGTGACCCATTAGGGAGCTTTTATCAAACAAAGTTTATTTAAGAATACAGTTAACACATAATAAGGCAATGAGCAATAAACTTTACCAATTACAGACAAAGGGAAAAAAAACAAGATATTGTATAAATATTAACAGCTAAGAATACTGTTCCGATGCAAACATCTCTACAAACATACACCCCCATTCTAGGCTTAGCACAGAAAGTAAGTGTGTTCACGTGATGCTGGATCTTGCAGGTTTGCAACATCTACTGTGAATTAGTCCTTTGAATAGAGAACTTAAACTCTAACTTCCCTGCTTCCCTGTCCTGGAGCTCCCACCAAACCTCGAAGTAGAGATGGAGTCATTGCTTGCCTCTAGCTTTTAGCTAGCCAGCAGAATTTCCAAAACCAGGGTGAGAGACAGAAACACTGCATCTAGTCTGCAGTCATATAAACATAGAAACTAGAAGCAGGACTAGGCCTTCAAGCCTGCTCTGCCATTCATTTTGGTCATGGCTGACCATCAAATTCAATATCCTGATCCTTTTAGCCCCAAGAACTATCTAATTTCTTCTTGAAATCAGACAGATCCCTCCTCACTCTTCTAAATTCCAGTGAATAAAGTAATAACCGACTTAGTCTCTCCTCATATGACAGACCTGCCATCCCAGGAATCTACCTGGTAAACCTGAGCTGTTCTCCCTGTAGAGCAAGGACGCCCTTCCTCAGATAAGGATACCAAAACTGCACACACTACTCCAGGTCTGGCCTCACCAGTGCCCTATACAATTACAACAAAGCATCTCTATCCCTATATTCAAATCATAGCAACAAGAGTTGGCCATTCAGTTCCTCCAGCCTGCTCTATCCTTCACTGTGATCATGGTGGTCTGCAATCTAACTCCATATACCTCCTTTGCCCAATATCGCTGAATACTTTTGATTCACAAATATCTATCAATCGCTAGTAGAAAGTTAACTATCAATCTAACATTTGTGAAAAAAGAGTTCCAGACTTCTATTATAAGTCATATCACTTTTCAGCATGGAAAAAGTATTTCCTAATGTTGATATTTTGTCCCCTCATCCCAAACTTCCCACTCAGTGGAAATAGGGTAGATAGTGAGAAATCATTGGTCTCTTTAAAATCTTGAAAACATCAATCCCTTAACCTTCTAAATTACAGGAATACAGCACCAGTAATCTCATCTCATCATTTTTTCTGTGCAGCCCAGATAGCATTTTCATAAATCTACACTTCGTTCCCTCCAATGCCAATATATCTTCCCTAAGGTGCAGTGTCCATGATTGCTCTCCGTACTGCATATGTGATCTAACCAGGACCTTTTAGCTGTTCATGACATTTTAAAGGTCGATGTACCTAGCCTTCCAAGCCTCTTTGGACCTTCACTGGTTTGAACTGTTTTCGTATTTAGAAAAGTACCCTGTTCTACCCTTTTTGGCTCAGTGGTTGGTCGGCCTCACATTTGCCCAAATTGAAATTCTTCTGCCACAGTGTTACCCATTCACCTGGTCTATCAATATCTTTTTATAATTTCATCCTTCCATTTAAACTAAAGTGTCATTTATCTTTGTTAAGCACATTTGGACATGTACCTTCCTATCCCATCATCTAGATCATTAATAAATACAATGAGTAGTTGAGATCCAATACACATCTGTGCAGAACCACACTGGTGACACCCTAACAATTTGAGTACCCGTCCATTACCCTGGCTCTCCACCGATTTTCTAACCACGTCAATAATTTGTCTTCAATTTCATGGGCTTCATGAATTTGAACTAATTGTCCCTTCTAAGGGACTTAGAACAAAGAAAATTCCAGCACAGGAACAGGCTCTTCAGCCCTCCAAGCCTGCACCAACTATGCTGCACATTTGAACTAAAACTCCCTACCCTTCCAGGGACTATGCTGCTCTATTCCCATCCTATTCATGTATTTGTCCAGCTACCCCTTAAAAGTCACTATCGTATCTGCTTCAACTACCTCCCCTTACAAAAAGTTCCAGACATCAACCACCCTAAACAAACGTTTGCCTTGTACATTTCCTCTAAACCTTACCCCTTGCACCTTAAACGTGTGCCCCTAGTAGTTGACCCTTCGTCCCTGGTTTTTAAAAAAACTGACTATCCACTCTGTCCTTGGCCCTCTTAATCTTGTAAACTTCTATCAGGTCTCCCCTCAACTTCCATCGTTCCTGTGAGAACAAACCAAGTTTCTCCAACCTTTCTTCATGTCTAATACCTTCCATACCAGGCAACATTCTGGTAAATCTTTTCTGTATCCTCTCCAAAGCTTCCATATCCATAGTGCAGTGATCAGAACTGAATACTATATTCCAAGTGCTTTTTCCCAAGGGTGGAAGAGTCAATTACTTGGGGGCACAGTTTAAGGTGCGAGAGGCAAGGTTTAAAGGAGATGCACGAGGCAAATTTTTTACACAGAGGGTAGTGGATGCCTGGAACTCGTTACAGGGGAAGTAGTGAAAGAGGATACATTAGTGACTTTTAAGGGGCGTCTTGACAAATAGATGAAAAAGATGGGAGTACAGAGTTATGGTCCATGGAAGGGTAGGGGGTTTTAATTCAGTTGGGCAGCATGGTCGGTGCGGGCTTGGTGGGCCGAAGGGCCTGTTCCTGTGCTGTAATTTTCTTTGTTCTTTGTGGCCTAATAAAGGTTCCAATTTTTAAACTCAGTGCTCAGCCAACGAAGGCAAGCATGCCATATGCCTTCTTGACTACTTTCTCCACCTGTGTTGCCATTTTCAGTGACCTGTGTACCTGTACACCCAGATCCCGCTGCCTATCAATACTCATAAGGGTTCTGCCATTTACTGTACATTTTCTATCTGCATTAGATCTTCCAAAATGTATTACCTCACATTTGTCTGGATTAAACGCCATAACATCATAGAGGTTCTAGCATGGAAACAGGCTCTTTGGCCCAACTTGTCCATGATGCCTCTTTTTTTTTTATAAAGCCCTAATATAGCCCCAATAACTCGTATTTGGTCCATATCCCTCTATACCCACCTTACCCATGTAACTGTCTAAATGCTTTTTAAAACAAAATTGTACCCGTCTCTACTACTACCGCTGGCAGCTTATTTCAGATACTCACCACACTCTTGTGAAAAAATTGCCTCTCTGTACCCTTATATATCTCTGCCCTCTCACCCTTTAATTTTAGACTCCCCTACCTTTGAGAAAAGATATTGACTATCTACCTTGTCTATGTTCCTCGTTATTTTGTAGACTACTATAAAGTCACTCCTCAGCCTCCTACGCTCCAGAGAAAAAAATTCCAGTCTATTCAGCCTCTCCTTATAACTCAATCCGTCAAGTGCCAGTAGCATCCTAATAAATCTTTTCTGCGCTCCTTCTAGTTTAATAATATCCTTTCTGTAATAGGGTGACCAGATTGCATACAGTATTCCAAGTGTGGCCTTACCAATGTCTTGTAAACTTTAACAAGACATCCCAATTCCTGTATTCAGTGTTCTGGCCGATGAAACCAAGCATGCTGAATGCCGCCTTCACCACTTTGTCCACCTGTGACTCCACTTTCAAGGAGCTATGAATACGTACCCTTAAATCTCTTTGTTCTGTAACTCTTCTCAACGCCTTGCCATTAACTGAGTAAGTCCTACCTGGTTCAGTCTACCAAAATGCATCACCTCGCATGTGTCCAAAGATGACTGATCAGGGCCAATTCGGGCACGGAATGTCCTGCCATATATTGGACAGATTTGTGTAGACACTGTAGTTGTTGCACTGGTGGATCTGGGCTTGCACAGCTCACGCTTAAGTTGTGCTTCAGCAATGCACCTTGCTTTGTAAGTTTGAAAACCCTTGTGGATGAGGCAGCACCAGGTAGGGTGGTTTTGTGCCAGCGTTTCCCAGGTGGTCATGTCAATGTCAAGCGACTTCAGGGAGGTCTTGAGTGTGTCTTTGAAACGTTTCTTCTGCCCTCCATGCGAGCGTCTTCCAGCAGAGAGTTCCCCAGAAAGGAGCTGCTTGGGTTTGCGCTCGTCGGACATTCGGATGACATGACCTGCTCACCGGGTCTGTGCTCTCATCAGCAGTGTGTGGACTGATGGTAGACTTGCTCTAGAGAGAACTTCAGCGTCTGGTATTTTGTTTTGCCGTTGGATGCATAATATTCTGTGAAGGAAAATCATGTGGAAATGATTGAGCTGTTTTGCATGCCTTCGATACACAGTCCACGTTCCACAGGGCTACAGGAGGATAGTGAGTCCATGGTGCTGTAGACCTTCAGTTTTGTTGCTGGGCTGATTCCTCGACGTTCCCATATAGTGGAGCGCAGTCTATCAAAAGCAAAACTTGCCTTTGCTATTCTGCAGTTAACTTCTGCATCAATAGTCACTGCTTGGGAGAGGGTGCTGCCGAGATAAGCAAACTGGTCCACTGCCTGTAGTTTCTACCCTTTGATTGTGATTATGGGTTCTGTGTACGGTACATGAGGAGCAGGCTGGTGCACGACTTCAGTCTTTTTAATGTTGATGATGAGTCCAAAGTTATCACAAGCCGTGGAAAATTTGTCCATACTGACTTGCATCTTTGGCTGCGAGCCAGTAAACAGGGCGCAGTCATTGGCAAAAAGGAAGTCTCTCAGAACAGTCTCCTACACTTTGGTAGTAGCTTGAAGTCTCCTCAGGTTGAAAAGCTTCCCATCCACTCTGTACTTGAGGCTGATTCCAGCAACACTGTCCTGGAAGGCATCATTCAGCATGGCAGTAACCATCATGCTGAACAGTGTGGGTGTGAGCACACAGCCCTGTTTGAACATAGAACATTAGAACATTACAGCGCAGAACAGGCCCTTCGGCCCACGATGTTGCGCCGACCAGTTACAAAACAATGACCCACTAGCCTAAACCAATCCCTTTTCATCCATAAATCTATCCACAGATCTCTTAAACGCCCCCAAACTAGGTGCATTTACAACTGCAGCTGGCAGGGCATTCCAGTCCCTCACCACCCTCTGGGTAAAGAACCTACCCCTGACATCTGTCCTATAGCTACCCCCCCTTAATTTAAAATCGTGCCCCCTCGTGCTAGCTTTCTCCATCCTAGGAAAAAGACTATCACTATCTACCCTGTCTAAACCTCTAATCATCTTATATGTTTCAATGAGATCCCCTCTTAGCCGCCTTCTTTCCAGCGAAAACAACCCCAAATCTCTCAATCTCTCCTCATAGGATCTCCCCTCCATATCAGGCAACATCCTGGTAAACCTCCTCTGCACCCTCTCCAAAGCCTCTACATCCTTCCTGTAATGTGGGGACCAGAACTGCACACAAAACTCCAAGTGCGGCCGCACCAGAGATGTGTACAGTTGCATCATGACGCTGCGACTCCTAAATTCAATCCCCCTACCAATAAACGCCAAGACTCCGTATGCCTTCTTAACAACCTTATCTACTTGATTCCCAGCTTTCAGGGATCTATGTACACATACACCTAGATCCCTCTGCTCCTCCACACTATTCAAAGTCCTCCCGTTAGCCCTATACTCAACACATCTGTTATTCTTACCGAAATGAATTACCTCACACTTCTCCACATTAAACTCCATCCGCCACCTCTCAGCCCAGCTCTGCAACCTTTCTAAGTCATCCTGCAAACTATGACACCCTTCCTCACAATCTACCACACCTCCGACTTTGGTGTCATCAGCAAACTTACTAATTCACCCAACTATACCCTCATCCAGATCATTAATAAAAATTACAAACAGCAGTGGCCCCAAAACAGATCCCTGAGGCACACCACTTGTAACCGAACTCCATGACGAATATTTCCCATCAACCACCACTCTCTGTCTCCTATCTGCTAGCCAATTCCTGATCCAATTACCTAGATCACCCCCAATCCCATACATCTGCATTTTCTGCAGAAGCCTACCATGGTGAACCTTATCAAACGCCTTGCTAAAATCCATATACACCACATCAACTGCCTTACCCCTATCCACCTCTTTGGTCACTTTCTCAAAGAACTCGATAAGGTTAGTAAGGCATGACCTACCCGCTACAAAACCATGCTGACTGTCTCTAATCAACTCATTACTTTCCAAATAACTATAAATCCTGTCTCTAATAATCCTTTCCAAAACCTTACCCACCACAGAAGTAAGACTCACCGGTCTATAATTCCCAGGGAAGTCCCTTCTCCCCTTCTTAAACAATGGGTCAACATTTGCTGTCCTCCAATCTTCTGGTACTATACCAGAGACTAACGACGACCTGAAGATCAGAGCCAGAGGCTCCGCAATCACCCCTCTTGCCTCCCAAAGAATCCTAGGGTAAATCCCATCTGGACCAGGGGACTTATCTATTTTCAAACCCTCTAAAATATCCAGCACATCCCCCGTATCAACTGCAATACTATCTATTTCACACCCCTGCACCCCAGTGTCCTCCTCAGCTACATTCCTGTCCCCTTGCGTGAACACCGAAGAGAAATATTGGTTCAACGCCTCTCCAATCTCCTCCGGTTCCACACACAACTTCCCTCTACTGTCTGTAACTGGCCCTAATCTTGTCCTAACCAACCTTCTGTTCTTGACATACCTGTAAAACGCCTTAGGGTTCTCCTTAATCCTATCAGCCAAAATCATCTCATGTCCTCTTTTAGCCCTTCTTAACTCCCTCTTCAACTCCCTCCTAGCCAATCTAAAACTTTCTAATGCACTACCTGAGCCCTCAATCCTCATCCGAACATAAGCCTCCTTTTTCTTCCTAACCAACGAATCAACTTTTTTGGTGCACCACGGTTCCCTGGGCCTACCAAATCTTCCTTGCCTGACAGGGATATACTTATCACAGACCCGCGATAGCTGCTCCTTGAAAAATCTCCACATCTCGGATGTTCCCAGTCCCTGTAATCTCCCATTCCAACCAATGCTTCCTAATTCTCTCCTAATAGCCTCATAATTACCCTTCCCCCAGCTGAAACTACTGACCCGAGGTTCATGCCTATCCCTTTCCATCACTAAGGTGAACGTAATCGAATTGTGATCACTATCCCCAAACTGTACACCAACTTCCAAGTCTAGCACCTGGTCTGGCTCATTACCGAGCACCAAATCCAATATAGCCTCACCTCTCGTCGGCCTATCTACATACTGAGTCAAAAAACCTTCTTGCACACTTTGAACAAAAACTGACCCCTCTAACGAGCCAGAGCTGTAGCAATTCCAATCTACATGAGTAAAGTTAAAGTCCCCCATAACAATTACCCTATTACTTTCACTCCTAACAAGGATCGTCTCCGCAATCCTTTCCTCAACCTCTCTAGAACTTTTTGGAGGTCTATAAAAGACTCCCAACAGGGTGACCTCTCCTCTCCTATTTCTAATCTCCGCCCATATTACCTCAACAGACAAGTCCTCATCAAAGTTCCTCTCTGACACTGAGATACAGTCCTTGACCAATAATGCTACCCCACCCCCCCTTCTACCTCCTTGTCTACTCCGATTAAAGCATTTGTACCCCGGGACTTGCAACATCCATTCCTGACCCTGCTAATCCCTCTAATATATCCAGCACATCCCCCATATCAACTGCAATACTATCTATTTCACACCCCTGCACCCCAGTGTCCTCCTCAGCTACATTCCTGTCCCCTTGCGTGAACACCGAAGAGAAATATTGGTTCAACGCCTCTCCAATCTCCTCCGGTTCCACACACAACTTCCCTCTACTGTCTGTAACTGGCCCTAATCTTGTCCTAACCAACCTTCTGTTCTTGACATACCTGTAAAACGCCTTAGGGTTCTCCTTAATCCTATCAGCCAAAATCATCTCATGTCCTCTTTTAGCCCTTCTTAACTCCCTCTTCAACTCCCTCCTAGCCAATCTAAAACTTTCTAATGCACTACCTGAGCCCTCAAGCCTCATCCGAACATAAGCCTCCTTTTTCTTCCTAACCAACGAATCAACTTTTTTGGTGCACCACGGTTCCCTGGGCCTACCAAATCCTCCTTGCCTGACAGGGATATACTTATCACAGACCCGCGATAGCTGCTCCTTGAAAAATCTCCACATCTCGGATGTTCCCAGTCCCTGTAATCTCCCATTCCAACCAATGCTTCCTAATTCTCTCCTAATAGCCTCATAATTACCCTTCCCCCAGCTGAAACTACTGACCCGAGGTTCATGCCTATCCCTTTCCATCACTAAGGTGAACGTAATCGAGTTGTGGTCACTATCCCCAAAATGCACACCAACTTCCAAATCTAGCACCTGGTCTGGCTCATTACCGAGCACCAAATCCAATATAGCCTCACCTCTCGTCGGCCTATCTACATACTGGGTCAAAAAACCTTCTTGCACACTTTGAACAAAAACTGACCCCTCTAATGAGCCAGAGCTGTAGCAATTCCAATCTACATGAGTAAAGTTAAAGTCCCCCATAACAATTACATTTGATACCATTGGTGACTGGGAATGCCTCAGAGGATTCTCCGCCATCCAGTACTCTGGCCATCATGGAACTGGCGTCCCATCTGAATGAATTTGGGGGAGCAGCCAAACCTTGACATGATCCTCCACAGGCCTTGTCGGCTGACAGTGTCGAAGACTTTTGCGAGGTCAACAAAGGTTGTGTAGAGCTCGCGATTCTGCTCCTGACACTTCTCCTGAAGTTGGTGCGCAGCAAAAATCATGTCAGTAATCCCGCGACCTTTGCGGAAGCCGCACTGTGACTCTGGAAGCAGGTCCAGCTCCAGATGAGTGACCAGACGGTTTAGCAGGACTCTTGTGAGGGATTTTCCTGTGATGGTGAGCAGAGATTCCTCAGTGGTTGTTGCATACTTGCCGATTGCCCTTCCTCTTATAGAGGTGTATGATGGAAGCATCTTTAAGTTCCTGAGAAATAGACCCTTGCTTCCAAAAGGACTGGAACAACTCGGTGAGCTTCTCGATAAGTACAGGACCAGCAGCTGCTTCGTAGATCTCTGCGGGTATGGCATCTGCCCCTGGGACTTTGCCACTGGATAGCTGGCTGACAGCTTTCGTGACTTTGGCTACTACCGGTGGGACATCCATGGCGCGGTTGATATCAATCTGGGGAATCCTGTCTATTGACTCATCGTTAATAGATGACGGTCGGTTGAGGACAGCTTCAAAGTGTTCAGCCCATCTCTGCAGGATCCGAGCCTTCTCTGTAATGAGAGTTGTACCATCTGTACTCAGGAGGGGGGAACTCCTGAGAGGTTGAGGTCCATAGAGAGTGTTGAGGGCTTCATAGAACTGTTTCAAGTCGTTTCTGTCAGTGTAATCCTGTATTTCACCTGCCTTGGCGCTCAGCCAGGCATCCTGCATTTTACACAGTTTATTCTGGACTATCCTGCGAGTGCTGGTAAAAGCATTTTTCTTGGCTGCTGATGATGGGTCGTTCTGACAGGCCCGATGAAGATGGTGTTTTTCAACAAGTAGATCCTGTATCTCCTCATCATTCTCTTCAAACCAGTCATGCTGATTGCAGGTGGAGGGCCCCGAGTGTCTTCAGCGATGTATGGACAGCATTCCTGAAGCATTCCCAGTCATCCTCAGCGCTGCCTGCGAGGTGTAGGTCAGCAAACTTGATTTCTAAGTCTCACTTTGGAGACAGTGAGCCTGTGATTTGTCCAACAGTCAGCACCACGCATGCCCTTGGTCACTCTGACATCCTGCTTGTCTTTTCTCCTGACAATGACATAGTCGATAAGATGCCAATGCTTTAGAGCGGGGGTACATCCAGGAGGTCTTGTTATGGGTAGGCAGACGGAAGGTTGCGTTGGTGATGAGGAGGTCGTGTGCTGCACAGATCTTCATTAAGAGTAGACCGTTACTGTTACACTTGCCCACTCCATGCCTCCCGATGACCCCCTGCCAGTTTGCAGAGTCACACCCTACTCTTGCACTGAAATCGCCAAGCAAGATCGGTTTGTCGGTGTTGCTTACTGCTGATAGTACAGTGTCTAGTTCTTCGTAGAACTTGTCAGGGTGTAGTGAAGCAGGTAATGTTTAGGGCACCTTTTCTAGCCCCTTCCTCATTCTGCGGAGGTGAGCAGTGTGTTCCTGAAGAGAGCTGCTCAGTCGCCCAGGTAGACGCCGAGTTTCACTGCTGCTTCGGTCAGCGGAAAATGACCATTAGACCTGAGTCGCCTGTGTGCAGGTCCGTAACTACAGCTCCCAGTGTATCCACACCTGCTGCTTCATCACTCGCCCATCACCACAGGACTTCAAAGGTTGAACAGGACACTGATGATGGTGTCGAGACTAGTGCTTGATCTGGATTAAAGTGAGGGAGAGTTGTGCAGCGTCAGCCTCAATCTCTCTCCCCAGTTCCCATCTGGATCCAATGGCAAGATGAGTCAAGACAGCTGGAGATGGGACTAGGCACAGTTGATGATCAGGACATCTTCTGTCTTGTCCTGCTCTTCGCGTTCCACGATGCTTGCAGAGACCGCCTTCATGACTGTTGGATCTTCCATTGGTCTTGTCCACTCAATCTGCAGGACTCTGTCTTCACGTGCTGGGATAGACATCTCTCTATCTCACCTGAGGGTTGAGACCCTCACCCGGTTTAGCCGGCTTGTCGAGGCCGTTGCCCGGGGTGTGCCCCTGTCGCGTGCAAACAGCTACGGGGAGCCGCAGGTGAGAGCTGAGTGCCAGGTGGTGACAAAGAGTGGACGAACCACCCTGAAAAGGGCGTGACATGTTCCCCCACCAGAGGTACTATCCCTCCCTGACAAACCATACACCCCCCCCGTCAATATAGAGGAAGTGAAAATCACACAGCACAACAACCTTGTTATTTTTACACCATGCCAAAATCTGCCTACATTTCTGTTCCTTTATCTCCTGTTGGGAGGCCTATAGTAAACCCCAACATTGTGACTACGCCCTTCCTATTCCTGAACTGTACTGATGTTGCCTCACTGTATGAGCCCTCTGAGGTGTGATATTTTCCTTAATCAGAATTGCAACTCCCCCACCCTTTTTACGTCCCCTCTACCTCACATGAAACATCTGTATCCTGAAATGTTAAGCTGCCAATCCTGTCCTTCCCTTAACCAAGTCTCTGTAATTAGCAGCAACATCATAGTTCCAATTACTAATCCAAGCTCTAAGTTCATTTGCCTTACATGTTACACTTCTTGCACCAGACCCTCTTTGATTAGCAACTACACCTTGCCTGCTCTTCCTCTGTGTCTTAGTGGCCCTACTGTCTGGTTCCCCTTCAGTTGAATCCCCTTTGCTTTGGTTCCCACCCCGCTGCCAAATTAGTTTAAATCCTCCCATGAGACACTAGCAAAACTACCGGCCAGAATATTTATGTCCCTCCAGTTTAGATGCAACCTGTCTTAAATGGACTTCATCGAATGTCTTTTGGGAGTCCATGTAAATAACTTTATAAGACCCTTGTCAGGCCTCATTTGGAGTACTGTGCGCAGTTCTGGTCGCCTCACTATAGGAAGGACGTAGAAGCTATTGAAAAGGTACAGAGGAGATTTACAAGGATGTTGCCTGGACTGGGAAGCATGCCTTATGAAGATAGGTTGAGGGATCTGGGACTCTTTTCCCTGGAGAGACGAAGGTTGAGAGGCGACCTGATAGAAGTTTATAAAATGTAGAGAGGAATAGATAGGGTGGATTCTCAGAGGCTATTTCCCCGGGTTGAAATGGTCGCTACGAGAGGACACAGATTTAAGGTGCGGGGAGGCAAGTACAGAAGTGATGTTAGGGGTAAGTTTTGCACTCAGCGGGTGGTGAGTTAGTGGAATCGGCTGCCGTCAGTGGTGGTGGAGGCGAACTCGCCTCCAGAAGTCTTTTAAAAGACTTCTGGATGAGTATATGGGATTTAACGGGATTGGGGGTTATAGATAGGTCTATGGATTGGTAGGTGTCAATGTGATCGGCGCAACTCGTGGGCCGAAGGGCCTGTTTGTGCTGTAGTGTTCTATGTTCTAACTTGGATAGACACATCTAGTGTCTACTAATTTAGTCACCACTTTGGGAAAATATGAACCTGGTTCATCAGGCATAGCTAATATTTACAAATGCACGCAGGCTCCATCTGAGTTGAAAGCTTTCAAGGTATCTAATCAATCCATCTTTAATTATAGACCATCAATTTCCCAACAACAGACATTGGCTAAACTAAAAACAAAATACTACAGTACTGGAGATCTGAAATAAAAACAGAAAATGCTGGAAGAACGAGAGATCAGACTGCATCTCTTTAGAGAGAAAGGATTAATGTTTCTAAAGTGACTGAAGAGAGAGAGAAATGTGATGAGTTTTGTGCCATTGAGGGAGAGAGGTCAGGTGGAGCTAAAGGGAAGATCAAGGATAGGTTAATGGGTGGGGAAGATTAAGTGACAAACGTTATGGAACATAAGAGAAAGGAAGTCGTAATGGTTAGGAACAAATCATCGTTTCAGAGTTGGTGTTATTAACAGAATGAACACGGAAAATAGACGTAGGAGTAGGCCATTCGGCCCTTCAAGCCTGCACCACCATACAATATGATCGTGGCTGATCACACACTTTCAGTATCCCACTCCCTCTTTCTCTTTAGCCATAAGGGTCTCATCCAACTCCCTCTTGAACATAGCTAACGAACTGGCTCCAAAAGCTTTCTATGATAGAGAATTCCATAGGTTCACAACTCTTTGAGTGAAGAAGTTCTTCCTCATGTCAGTCATGAACGGCTTACCCCTAATGCTTATACTATGACCCCTAGTTCTAGACTTTCCCAAATCAGGAACATTCTTCCTGCATCTAGTCTGTCCAGTCCCATCAGGATTTTATGTGTCTCTACGAGATCCTCTCTCACTCTTCTAAATTCCGCAAGATTGTAAGAAATACAAAAGGTTGTGAATATAGCCCAACCCATCAAGCAAACCAGCCTCCCATCTGTATATACTCTGTATACACTTCCCGCTGTCTCGGCAAAGCAGCCAGCATAAGTAAGGTCCACACACACACCCCAGATGTCCTCTCTGCCACCTTCTTTTGACGGGGAAAAGATCCAAAAGTCTGAGGTCACGTACCGACCGACTCAACAACTTCTTCCTGCTGCTGTCAGACTTTTGAATGGACCTACCTTGCACTAAGTTGACCTTTCTCTATACCCGAGCTATGACTGTAACGCTACATTTTGCGCACTCTCGTTTCTTTCTCTATGAACAGTATGCTTTGTCTGTATAGTGCGCAAGAAACAATATTTTTCACTGTATGCTAATACATGTGACAATAATAAATCAGATCAAATTCCAGTGAGTACAAGCCCAGTCGATCCAATCTCCCTTCATATGTCAGTCCTGCTAATCCAGGAATCAGTCTGGTGAACCTTTTGCTGGACTCCCTCAATAGCAATAATGTCCTTCCTCAGACTAGGAGACCAAAACTGCATACAATATGCAAGTTGTGGCCTCACCAGGGCCCTGTGTAACTGCAGCAAGTTGTCCTTACTCCTATACTCACATCCTTTTGCTATGAAGGCTAGCTTGCCTTTAGCTTTCCTCACCGCCTGCTGTACCCACGTGCCAACCTTCAGTGACTGTTTCACCATGACATCAGGTCACGTTGCACTTCTCCTTTTCCTAAACTGCCACCATTCAGAGAATAATCTTGCTTCCTGTTTTTGCCATCCAATTGAAAAGCTTCACATTTATCCACATCATATTGTATTTACCTACTATTTGCCCGCTCAGCCAGCCTGTCCATGTCACCCTGCATCCTCCTCTCAGCACACACTGCCACCAAGCTTAGTGTCGTCTGCAAATTTGAAGATATTGCATTCAATTCCTTTGTTCAAATTATGAATGTACATTGTGAACAACTAGGGTTCCAGCAGTGAACCCTGTGGTACCCCACTAGTCACTGCCACTCTGAAAAGGACATGTTTATTCCTGTCTACTTTACGTAGCAGTCTTTGGTGTGGCATCTTGTCAAATGCCTTCTGGAAATCCAGATACACCACATCCACAGGTTCCCCATTGTCCACTGCACATATAATGTTCTCAAAGAATTCCACCAAATTAATCAAGCTTGACCTGCCCTTCATGAACCCATACTGCGTCTTATCAATGGGACAATTTATATCCAGGCTGATTCCTGGGGTGGCAGGTCTGCCATGAGAGGAGAGACTAAGTTGGTTGGGATTATAGTCACTGGAGTTTAGAAGAGTAAAAGGGGATCTCATAGAAACTTATAAAATTCTAGCAAGGTTAGACAGGATAAATTCAGAAAGAATGTTCCCAATGGTGGGGGAGTCCAGAACTAGAGCTCATAGTTTGAGGATAAGGGGTAAACCTGTTAGAATGGACGTGAGGAGAAACTTCTTCACTCAGAGCGTGATGAATGTGTGGAATTCAGCACTACAGAATGGAGTTGGGGCCAAAACATTGTCTGATTTCAAGAAGAAGAAATTAGATATAGCTCCTGGGGCTAAAAGGGATCAACGGATATGGGAGGATGGAGGGATCAGGATATAGAACATAGAACATTACAGCGCAGAACAGGCCCTTCGGCCACGATGTTGCGCCGACCCAATTAAAAAACAATGACCCTCTAACCTCCACCAAACCCTTCCCATCCATAAACCTATCCACGGATCTCTTAAACGCCCCCAACCTAGGCGCATTTACAACTGCGGCAGGCAGGACATTCCAATCCCTCACCACCCTCTGGGTAAAGAACCTACCCCTGATATCCGTCCTGTAACTATCACCCCTTAATTTAAAGCTATGCCCCCTCGTGCTAGCTTTCTCCATCCGAGGAAAAAGGCTATCACTGTCCACCCTATCTAAACCTCTAATCATCTTATATGTTTCAATAAGGTCCCCTCATAGCCGCCTTCTTTCTAACAAAAACAACCTCAAATCCCTCAGTCTCTCCTCATAGGACCTCCCCTCCACACTATGCAACATCCTGGTAAACCTCCTCTGCACCCTCTCCAGAGCCTCCACATCCTTCCTGTAATGTGGGGACCAGAACTGCACACAATACTCCAAGTGCGGCCGCACCAGAGTCTTGTACAGTTGCAACATGACGCTGCGGCTCCTAAATTCAATCCCCCTACCAATAAACGCCAAGACACCGTATGCCTTCCTAACAACCCTATCTACTTGATTCCCAACTTTCAGGGATCTATGTACACATACACCTAGATCCCTCTGTTCATCCACACTATTCAAAGTCCTCCCGTTAGCCCTATACTCGGCACATCCGTTATTCCTGCCAAAGTGAATTACCTCACACTTTTCCGCATTAAACTCCATCCTCCACCTCTCGGCCCAGCTCTGTAACTTGTCCAAGTCTCCCTGTAGACTAAGACACCCTTCCTCACTATCTACCACACCTCCGACTTTGGTGTCATCAGCAAATTTACTAATCCACCCAACTATACCCTCATCCAGATCGTTTATAAAAATTACAAACAGCAGTGGCCCCAAAACAGATCCCTGAGGCACACCACTCGTAACTGAACTCCATGACGAATATTTACCATCAACCACCACCCTCTGTCTCCTATCTGCCAGCCAATTCCTAATCCAATTTCCTAGATCACCCTCAATCCCATACATCTGCAATTTCTGCAGAAGCCTTCCATGGTGAACCTTATCAAACGCCTTACTAAAGTCCATATATACCACGTCAACTGCCTTACCCCCATCCACCTCTTTGGTCACTTTCTCAAAACACTCAATAAGGTTAGTAAGGCACGACCTACCCTCCACAAAACCATGCTGAGTATCTCCAATCAATTCGTTACTCTCCAAATAACTATAAATCCTATCCCTAATAATTTTTTCTAAAACCTTGCCCACAACAGAAGTAAGACTCACCGGTCTATAATTCCCGGGGAAGTCTCTGTTCCCCTTCTTAAACAATGGGACAACATTCGCTAACCTCCAATCTTCTGGCACTATACCGGTGACCAACGACGACCTGAAGATCAGAGCCAGAGGCTCAGCAATTACCTCCCTTGCCTCCCAGAGAATCCTAGGATAAATCCCGTCCGGCCCAAGAGACTTATCTTTTTTCAAACCCTCAAGAATATCTAGTACATCCTCCTTATCAACTGCAATACTGTCCAATTTACAACCCCGTAACCCAGTGTTCTCCTCAGCTACATTTATGTCCCCCTGCGTGAACACCGAAGAGAAATATTGGTTCAGTGCCTCTCCAATCTCTTCCGGTTCCACACACAACTTCCCACTGCTGTCTGTAACTGGCCCTAATCTTGCCCTAACCAACCTTTTGTTCTTAACATATCTATAGAACGCCTTAAGATTCTCCTTAATCCTATCAGCCAAAGTCTTCTCATGTCCTCTTTTAGCCCTTCTTAACTCTCTCTTTAACTCCCTCCTAGCCAATCTAAAGCTTTCTAGTGCACTACCCGAGCCCTCGCGTCTCATCCTGACATAAGCCTCGTTTTTCTTTTTAACCAGCGAATCAACTTTCCTAGTGCACCATGGTTCCCTAGCTCGATCAATTCCTCCTTGCCTGACAGGGACATACACATCAAGGACTCGCAGTAGTGAGTTGAATTCAATGATCAAGATGAATGGTGGAGCAGGATCAAAGGGCCGAATAGAACATAGAACATTACAGCACATACAGGCCCTTCGGCCCTCGAGTTGCGCCGATCACATCAACCCCACCAATCTATAGACCTATCTATAACCCCCAATCCCATTAAACCCCATATACTCATCCAGAAGTCTTTTAAAAGACCCCAGCGAGTTCGCCTCCACCACCGATGACGGCAGCCGATTCCATTCACTCACCACCCTCTGAGTGAAAAACTTACCCCTAACATCACCTCTGTACTTCCCTCCCCGCACCTTAAATCTGTGTCCTCTCGTAGCGACCATTTCAACCCGGGGAAATAGCCTCTGAGAGTCTACCCTATCTATTCCTCTCAACATTTTATAAACTTCTATCAGGTCGCCTCTCAACCTTCGCCTCTCCAGGGAAAAGAGTCCCAGCTCCCTCAACCTATCTTCATAAGGCATGCCTTCCAGTCCAGGCAACATCCTTGTAAATCTCCTCTGCACCCTTTCAATTGCTTCTACGTCTTTCCTATAGTGAGGCGACCAGAACTGCGCACAGAGGGGGCACGATTTTAAATTAAGGGGGGGTAGTTATAGGACAGATGTCAGGGGTAGGTTCTTTACCCAGAGGGTGGTGAGGGACTGGAATGCCCTGCCAGCTGCAGTTGTAAATGCACCTAGTTTGGGGGCGTTTAAAAGATCTGTGGATAGGTTTATGGATGAAAAGGGATTGGTTTAGGCTAGTGGGTCATTGTTTTGTAACTGGTCGGCGCAACATCGTGGGCCGAAGGGCCTGTTCTGCGCTGTAATGTTCTATGTTCTATGTTCAGTACTCCAAATGAGGCCTGACAAGGGTCCTGTAAAGTTGCAGCATTACCTCCCGACTCCTAAACTCAATCCCTCGATTAATGAAGGCCAGTACACCATACGCCTTCTTGACCACCTCCTCCACCTGCGAGGCCGATTTAAGAGTCCTGTGAACCCGGACCCCGAGATCCTTCTGCTCTTCAATGCTACTAAGACTCCTGCCCTTGATAGTGTACTCGTTCATCCCGTTGGTTCTGCCGAAATGGACGACTACACATTTATCCGCGTTGAAGTCCATCTGCCACTTCTCCGCCCATTCCTGCATCCTATCTATGTCCTGCTGCAACTTTTGACATCCTTCCAGACCATCCACAACACCGCCGACCTTCGTGTCATCAACGAACTTGCTAACCCATCCCTCCACTTCCTCATCCAGGTCATTTATGGAAATGACAAACAGCAAGGGTCCCAGAACAGATCCTTGGGGCACCCCACTGGTGACTGACCTCCATTCTGAAAAAGACCCATCCACAACCACTCTCTGCCTTCTGCAGGCAAGCCAGTTCTGGATCCACAAGGCCAAAGGCCCTTGGATCCCATGCCCTCTCACCTTCTCAAGAAGTCTTGCATGGGGGACCTTATCAAACGCCTTGCTGAAGTCCATGTACACTACGTCCACGGCACTTCCTTCGTCAATGTGTTCAGTCACATTATCGAAGAACTCAACTAGGCTCGTAAGGCACAACCTGCCCTTGACAAATCCATGCTGACTATTCCTGATCATGTCAAACCTCTCCAAATGCTCGTAAATCTTGACCCTCAGAAGCCTCTCCATCAGCTTACCAACCACTGAGGTCAGACTCACCGGGCGGTAATTTCCCGGGCTATCTCTGTTCCCTTTCTTGAAAATAGGGACTACATCCGCAATCCTCCAATCTTCCGGAACCTCTCCCGTCTCCATTGACGACGCAAAGATCATCGCCAGGGGCTCTGCAATCACTTCCCTGGCCTCCCACAGTATCCTGGGGTACATCCCATCTGGTCCCGGCGACTTATCTATTTTGATAGAATTCAAAAGTTCTAACACATCCTCCTCCTTAATGTCCACGTACTCAATCTTTTCTATCTGCTGCAAGTCCATAGCAAGATCTCCCAAATCCGCTTCCACTGTGAATACTGAGGCAAAGTACTCATTAAGCACCTCCGCCATTTCTTCTGGTTCCACACAGACCTTTCCCCCTTCACCTTTTATAGGTCCTATCCTTTCCCTTCTCACCCTTTTTCCTTTCACATATTTATAGAAGGCCTTGGGATTTTCCTTAATCTTACCCGCCAAGGTCTTCTCATGACCCCTTCTGGCTCTCCTAATTTCCCTTTTAACCTCCTTTCTACAGTCCTTATATTCTTCAAGATCCTTAACCTCTCCTAGTTCCCTGAACCTTTTGTACACCTTCCTTTTCCTCCTGACTAGGTTCAACACAGCCTTCGTGCACCACGGTTCCCGCGACCTACCAAAACCCCCTTGTCTCATCGGAACATTGTCATGCAGAGCGCCAGACAAACATTCCTTGAATATCCGCCACCTTCCTTCGGTACTTTTCCCTAAGAACGCCTCCTTCCAGTTTATTTGTCCAAGTAACTTCCTGACTTCTTCGTATCTCCCCTTACTCCAGACAAACACCTTCCTAGCCTGCCTGATCCTATCTCGTTCCAATGCAATTGTGAAGGAGATAGAATTATGGTCACCATTCCCAAGATGCTCTCCTACCGAGAGATCCATCACCTGCCCTGGTTCATTCGCCAGTACCAGGTCAAGTACAGCCTCTCCCCTCGTAGGCTTGTCCACATACTGTGTCAGGAAACCTTCCTGAACACACCTAACAAACTCCTCTCCAGCCAAACCCCTTACTCTAGGGATATTCCAGTCGATGTTTGGGAAATTGAAGTCTCCCATCACTTCAACTTCCCTGTCAGTATTGGGTGGCCTATAGAATACACCCAGCAAAGTTTTCGACCCTTTGCGGTTCGTAACTTCCACCCACAGAGACTCTGTAGAAAGTCCCTCCACGGCATCCTCTTTCTCTGCAGCCATGACACTGTCCCTTATTAACAGTGCCACTCCACCACCTCTTCTGCCAGCCTCCCTGTCCTTCCTGAAACATCTGAAACCTGGCACCTGAAGTACCCAGTCCTGTCCCTGAGACATCCAAGTCTCCGTAATGGCCACCACATCACATTCCCAAGCAGCTATCCACGCCTTAAGCTCATCTACCTTATTTACTATGGCCTATTAGAATGGCCTATTCTTGCTTCTAGTTCCTATGCTTCTATGAAATAATTTGATTAGGGATAGTCAACACGGTTTTGTGAAGGGTAGGTCGTGCCTCACATAAGAACATAAGAAATAGGAGCAGGAGTAGGCCATCTGGCCCTTCGAGCCTGCCCCGCCATTCAATAAGATCATGGCTGATCTGTCGTGGCTCAGTTCCACATTCCGGCCCTCTCCCCATAACCCTTAATCCCCTCTCTTATCAAAAACCCATCAACCCGTTTCTTGAAAATATTTAGCAAGGCAGCCTCCACCACTTCAACGGGTAGAGAATTCCAGAGATTCACCACCCTTTGAGTGAAGAAGTTCCTCCTCAACTCTGTTCTAAAACGCCCCCCCCTTTATCTTGAGGCTGTGCCCCCTAGTCCTACTGTCTTTTTTGAGCGGGAAGAGTCTCTCCACCTCTATCCTATCCATCCCATTCATCATCTTATACGTCTCAATGAGATCTCCCCTCATTCTTCTAAACTCCAATGAGTACAAGCCGAGTTCATTCAGCCTCTCCTCATAGCTCAACCCCCTCAACTCCGGTATCAGCCTAGTAAACCTCCTCTGCACTCCCTCCAAGGCCAAAATATCTTTGCGCAGGTGCGGCGCCCAAAACTGCACACAGTACTCCAGCTGCAGCCTCACCAATGCCCTATACAGCTGCAGCAAGACCTCCCTACTTTTATATTCAATCCCCCTTGCTATGAAGGCCAGCATCCCATTCGCCTTCCTGACCACCTGCTGCACCTGCAAGCTGGGTTTTTGCGACTCATGCACAAGGACCCCGAGGTCCCTCTGCACCGTCACCTGCTGCAGTTTTTCGCCACGTAAGTAATAGTCCTTCCTACCATTCTTCCTTCCAAAGTGGACCACCTCACACTTGCCAACATTAAACCTTATTGAGTTCTTTGAGAAGGTGACCAAAGAGGTGAATAAGGGTAAAGCAGCTGATGTGGTGAATATGAATTTCAGAAAGCATTTGATAAGGTTCCCCATGGTAGGCTACTGCGGAAAGTACGGATGCATGGGATTGAGGGTGATTTAGCAGTTTGGATCAGGAATTGGCTTGCTGATAGAGGGTGGTGGTTGATGGGAAATATTCAACCTAGAGTTCAGTTACTAGTGGTGTACCGCAGGGATCTGTTTTGGGGACACTGCTGTTTGTGATTTTTATAAATGACCTCGATGAGGGTGTCGAAGGATGGGTTAGTAAATTTGCAGATGACACATAAGAACATAAATAGGAGCAGGAGTAGGCCATCTAGCCCTTCTAGCCTGCCCCGCCATTCAATAAGATCATGGCTGATCTGTCGTGGCTCAGTTCTACTTTCCCGCCCTCTCCCCTTAACCCTTAATTCCTTGTCTATCAGAAATCTATCTACCCGTGACTTAAATATATTCAACGATGTAGCCTCCACCACTTCAATGGGTAGAGAATTCTCGAGATTCACCACCCTTTGAGTTAAGAAGTTCCTCCACAACTCCGTTCTAAAGTGGACCCCCCTTATTTTGAGACTGTCTCCTCTAATTCTGTTTTCCTTTCTAAGCAGGAAGAATCTCTCTACCTCTACCCTATCTAGCCCCTTCATTATCTTATATGTCTCTATAAGATCCCCTCTCAGCCTTCTAAACTCTAACGAGTACAGACCCAGTCTATTCAATCTCACCTCATAAGCTAACCCCCTCAACTCCAGTATCAGTCTGGTGAACCTCCTCTGTACTCCCTCCAAGGCCAATATATCCTTTCTCAAATGCGGCGACCAAAATTGCACACAGTACTCCAGCTGCAGCCTCACCAGTGCCCTGTACAGTTGCAGCAAGACCTCCCTGCTTTTATATTCTATCCCCCTCGCTATAAAGGCCAGCATCCCATTCGCCTTCTTGATCACCTGCTGCATCTGCAGACTGGGTTTTTGTGATTCGTGCACAAGGACCCCCAGGTCCCTCTGCACTGTAGCATGCTGCAGCTTTTCACCTTTTAAATAATATTCCATTCTACTATTATTTCTACCAAAGTGGATAACCTCACACTTGCTAACATTATACTCCATCTGCCAGGTCCTCGCCCACTCACAGCCTATCCAAATCTCTCTGCAGACTTTCCGCACCCTCCACGCAATTTGCTTTTCCACTCATCTTCGTGTCATCAGCAAGTTTTGTTACCCTACACTCAGCCCCCTCCTGCAGATCATCTATATAAATGGTAAATAGCTGAGGCCCCAGCACCGATCCCTGTGGCACTCCACCAGTCACCAACTGCCAACCAGAAAAGCACCCATTGATTCCAACTCTCTGCTTCCTATTAGACAGCCAATCCTCTATCCACGCTAACACCTTACCCCCAACTCCATGCCCCCTAACCTTCTGCAGCAACTTTTTGTGAGGCACCTTATCAAACGCCTTCTGGAAATCTAAAAACACCACATCCTCCCGGTTCTACCGCACTAGTCACGTCCTCATAGAAATCCAATAAATTTTTTAGCATAACTTCCCCTTCATGAATCCATGCTGTGTCTGCTTGATCAAACCGTTCTCTTCTAGGTGTCTTGCTATTTCTAAAGTCGGAGGAGTTGTAGACAGTGAGGATGGATGTTACAGTTTGCAGACGGACATAGATAACCTGCAGAGCTGGGCTGAGAGGTGGCAAATGGGGTTTAATACGGAAAAGTGTGAGGTGATTCACTTTGGAAGGAGTAACAGGATTACAGAGCATTGGGCTAATGGAAAGACTCTTGGTAGTGTGGATGAGCAGAGAGATTGCAGGGTACATGTACATAGATCCCTGAAAGTTGGCACTCAGGTTGATAGGGTTGTTAAGAAGGCGTATGGTGTGTTAGCTTTTATTGGTAGAGGGATTAAATTTCAGAGCCATGAGATCATGTTACAACTGTACAAAACTCTGGTGCGGCCGCACTTGGAGTATTGCGTACAGTTCTGGTCGCCGCATTATACGAAAGATATGGAGGCATTGGAAAGGGTGCAGAGGAGGTTTACCAGGATGTTGCCTGGTATGGTGGGAAGGTCTCATGAGGAAAGGCTGAGGGACTTGAGATTGTTTTCGTTAGAGAGAAGAGGGTTAAGAGGTGTCTAAATTGAGACATACAGGATGATCAGAAGATTAGATAGGGTGGACAGTGAGAGGCTTTTCCCTCGGATGGTGATGGCTAACACGAGGGGACACAGCTTTAAATTAAGGGGTGGTAATTATAGGATGGATGTCAGAGGTAGGTTCTTTACTCAGAGGGTAGTAAGGGCGTGGAATGCCCTGCCTGCAGCAGTTGTGGACTCACCAACTTTAAGGGCATTCAAATGGTCAGTGGATAGGCATATGGATAACATTGGAATAGTTTCGGTTGGAGGGTCATTAAATTGGTTCCACTGGTCGGCGCAACATCAAGGGCTGAAGGGCCTGTACTGCTCTGTAATGTTCTATGTTTCTAACTCTGTTGAGCCCAGGAGACTGTAAAATACCCAATAAATTGGATAAGATGTTGTTCCTCCGGTGGGCTTCACTGCAATACTGCAACAGGCTGAGGATAGAAATGTGAGCGTGAAAAGAAGGTGGTAAATTGACATGACAAGCTCCCAGAAAGTCAGAATCATGTTTGTGCATTAAACAGCTGCTGACAAAATGGCCTATAATTTTGTGGTTTCTCTTTTGCTTTTTTAAACGGGGGAATGACATGCATAATTTTCAATATAAAAGAATGGTCTCTGAATTGAAAGAACTTTGCAAATACCCTAAGTATAATCATGCAATGTTCTCACCTACTTTAAAAACTGGGGTGCAAATCATCCAGTTGAAGAGATTTATCAGTCTTTAGCACCATTATTTTCTTCTTTGCTTTTATCTTGCTTCCATTAACTTGGGTGAATCCCTGTCTGTGATTCAGTATTGTTTTCCTCAGGGCCTGCACCATAATGGTAAGATGGTGGCGTAATGGTAATGTTACTGGACTGGTAATCCAGTGGTCGAGACTAAGACTCTTGGTTCTTAGGTTCAAATTCCACCACAGCAACTGTTGGAATTTAAGTTAAATTGATAAATGAACCTGGAACTGAAAGCTAGTTTTGGTAATAGTGACCATTAAACAATAAATAAATCTCAATCACGAATATTCTTTAGAGAAGGAGAGAGGGCATGGGATCCAAGGGCCTTTGGCTTCTTGAGAAGATGAGAGGGCATGGGATCCAAGGGGCTTTGGCCTTGTGGATCCAGAACTGGCTTGCCTGCAGAAGGCAGAGAGTGGTTGTGGATGGGTCTTTTTCTGCATGGAGGTCAGTCACCAGTGGAGTGCACCAGGGATCTGTTCTGGGACCCTTCCTGTTTGTCATTTTCATAAATGACCTAGATGAGGAAGTGGAGGGATGGGTAAGTAAGTTCGCTGATGGCACGAAGGTCGGTGGTGTTGTGGATGGTCTGGAAGGATGTCAAAAGTTGCAGCAGGACATAAATAGGATGCAGGACTGGGCGGAGAAGTGGCAGATGGACTTCAATGCGGATAAATGCGTAGTTGTCCAATTTGGCAGAACGAATGGGATGAACGAGTACACTATCAAGGGCAGGAGTCTTAGTAGTGTTGAAGAGCAGAAGGATCTTGGGGTCCGGGTCCACAGGACTCTTAAATCGGCCTCGCAGGTGGAGGATGTGGTCAAGAAGGCGTATGGTGTACTGGCCTTCATTAATCGAGGGATTGAGTTTAGGAATCGGGAGGTAATGCTGCAACTTTATAAGACCCTTGTCAGGCCTCATTTGGAGTACTGTGCGCAGTTCTGGTCGCCTCACTAAAAGAAGGACGTAGAAGCTATTGAAAGGGTACAGAGGAGATTTACAAGGATGTTGCCTGGACTGGGAGGCATGCCTTATGAAGTTAGGTTGAGGGAGCTAGGACTCTTCTCCCTGGAGAGGCGTAGGTTGAGAGGCGACCTGATAGAGGTTTATAAAATGTTGAGAGGAATAGATAGGGTGGATTCTCAGAGGCTATTTCCCCGGGTTGAAATGGTCGCTACGAGAGGACACAGATTTAAGGTGCGGGGAGGGAAGTACAGAGGTGATGTTAGGGGTAAGTTTTTCACTCAGAGGGTGGTGAGTGAATGGAATCGGCTGCCGTCAGTGGTGGTGGAGGCGAACTCGCTGGGGTCTTTTAAAAGACTTCTGGATGAGTATATGGGATTTAACGGGATTGGGGGTTATAGATAGGTCTATGGATTGGTGGGGTTGATGTGATCGGCGCAACTTGTGGGCCGAAGGGCCTGTTTGTGCTGTAGTGTTCTATGTTCTAAGGAAATCTGGTCTGGCCTTCATGTGACTCCAGACACACAGCAATACGGTTGACTTAGTTGTCACTGAAATAGCTTAGCAAGATACAGTTCAAGGGTAATTACAAATAGGCAATAAATGTTGTCCCTTCCAGTGACGCACACGTTCCACGAAAACATAACAAGATTAATCCCCTGCTGTAAATACTGACAAAGCAATTGTGCAGCCTGTATGCCACTTCCTTATTATATCGACCATATCAACTTTCATAGAAGCATAGAAAATAGGTGCAGGAGAAAGCCCTTCGCGCCTGCTCAATAGCCTAATTCCGCCTCCCCCTTTCCCATATCCCTTGATTCCTTTAGCCCTAAAAGCGATATCTAACTCCTTAAAAACATACAATGCTTCAGCATCAGCAGTTTTCTGTGGTAGAGAACTCCACAGACTCATTGCTCTCTGGGTGAAGCAATTTCTACTCATCTCTGTCCTAAAATGTTTGCTCCATATCTACAAAGTGTGACTCCTGGTTCTGGAGACCCCCATCATCGGGAACATCCTTCCTACATCTATCCTGTCTAGTCCTGTTAGAATTTTATAGGTTTCTATGAGATCTCTTATCTTCCTTCTGAACTCCAGCAAATACATTCCTAACCAACTTAATCTCTCCTCATGTGTCAGTCTTACCATCCCAGGAATCAACCTGGCAAATCTTCTCTGCACTTCCTCAAGAGCAAGAACATCCTTCCTCAGATAAGGAGACCAAACTGCACACAATATTCCAGGTGTGGTCTCACCAAGGCCCTCTAATTGCACTATGACATCCCTGTTCCTGTACTCTAATCCGCTCAATGAAGACCAACATACTATTTGCCTTCTTTACAGCCTGCTGCACCTGCACACTTACCTTCAGTGACTGGTGCACAGGACACCCAGGTCCCGCTGCATACTTCCCCCTCAATTTACAGCCAATCATGTCAGGACCCACACTGCTTCTGACCACACTCTCTTTTCCTAAAATAATTTAAAGCTTTTTGAGTTGATTTTGGTATCCATTGCAAATTTCTTTTCATTTTTTAACTTTGTTTGTCATCCTTGCTGCTCTTCATATATTTTCCCATTGCCAGAATCTGTACTGCTACTTGCATTTCTGTATACTTTTTCTTGTAGTTTTATGTTGTTTCTTACCACTTTAATTGTCCGTTGTTGGCATGTGGTGTTCATTCACCGTCAGGGGTAAACTAGTTTTGTACCATATTAATTTTCTATTTGACCAACTCCTCTTTGCTTCTGTCTCCCCCTCTCTGCTGCTCCTCATTCACTCACTCACTTCCAACCACCCATCATCTCTCTCTTTCTCTGCAGTGAAGAAGACTGAAGCCAGGAGACGAAAGACCGGAAACAAGATGGCTGGTGATGCAAGCGGGTGTTTACGGAATGAGACAGCAGAAATGGTGGTAGAATCACTTCATGTCGTACACACTGACTTCAGTGCAGATGCACTTCAGAAAACTGTCCGCTTTGACTTGAAGCATTCCTTTCTTGTCACCGGGGGCGTGGATGGCTTCATTCGGGTTTGGGAGGTACAAAGAAAACAAAATCTCAGTAAAATTTGCCTGCCTGCCTTTGAAAACTTTAATGGAAAATGTCCTAACTGTGACTGTTGTGCAAACTGTTAGTTGGAGCATTGTCCCAACATTGAGGCTGTTGCTCTAAATGAGCAAAATGTCACAGCGCGTATGTAGTCCAAAGGTGTGTAGGTGAGGTGGATTGGCCATGAGAAATGCGCAGGATACGGGGACAGGGCAGAGGGGAGAGCCCAGGTGGGATACCTTTTCAGAGCATTGGTGCAGAATCAACAGGCAAAATAGTCTGTGCATTGTAGGGATTCTATGGTTAAGTAGTAATAGGAAACATTGAAATATGCCAGTGATCCTTACATAAGTTGTAGGGAAATTATTGGAGAGGCTTCTTCGAGACAGGATTTGTTCCCACTTGGAAATAAGTGGACGTATTAGTGAGAGGCAACATGGTTTTGTGAAGGGGAGGTCATGTCTCACGAACTTGATCGAGTTTTTTCGAGGAAGTGATGAAGATGATTGATGAGGGTAGGGCGGTGGATGTTGTCTACATGGACTTCAGTAAGGCCTTTGACAAGGTCCCTCCTGGCAGACTAGTGCGGAAGGTGAAATCGCATGGGATCGGAGGTGAGCTGGCAAGGTGGATACAAAACTGGCTCAGTCAAAGAAGTCATGATGTGGGTATGCTGGCGTTGGACTGGCGTAAACACAGTAAAAAGTCTGACAACACCAGGTTTTAGTCCAACCTATTTATTTGATAATATTCTCACAAGCTTTCGAGGGGACTGCCTCTTCGTCAGGTGAATGGAGAGTTCTGGCCTCAGACAGAGCATATAAAGCACAGACAGTTTAGAGATTACTGATTGTCTGTGCTTTATATGCTCTGTCTGAGGCCAGAACTCTCCATTCACCTGACGAAGAGGCAGTCCCCTCGAAAGCTTGTGAGAATATTATCAAATAAATAGGTTGGACTAAAACCTGGTGTTGTCAGACTTTTTACTCAGTCAAAGAAGACAGAGGGCAGCAGTGTGGACGGGTGCGTTTCCGAATGAAGGGCTGTGACTCGTGATGTTCCTCAGGGATCAGTGCTGGGACCTTTGCTGTTTTGTAATATATATAAATGATTTGGAGGAAAATGTAAATGGATCGATTAGTAACTTGGCGGACGACACAAAGGTTGGTGGATTTGTGGATAGCGATGAGGACCATCAGAGGATACAGCAGGATATGGATCAGTTGGAGACTTGGCAGATGGAATTTAATCTGGACAAATGTGAGGGAATGCATCTTGGAAGGTCTAACACAGATAGAAAATATACAGTAAATGGCAGAACCCTTAAGAGTATTGGTAGGCAAAGGGATCTGGGTGTACAGGTACACAGGTCACTGAAAGTGGCAGTGCAGGTGGAAAAGGTAGTCAAGAAGGCATACGGCATGCTTGCCTTCATTGGCCGGGGCATTGAGTTTAAAAATTGGCAAGTCACTTGGTCCCCCATGCAAGACTTCTTGAGAAGGTGAGAGGGCATGGGATCCAAGGGCCTTTGGCCTTGTGGATCCAGAACTGGCTTGCCTGCAGAAGGCAGAGAGTGGTTGTGGATGGGGCTTTTTCTGAATGGAGGTCAGTCACCAGTGGAGTGCCTCAAGGATCTGTTCTGGGACCCTTGTTGTTTGTCATTTTCATAAATGACCTGGATGAGGAAGTGGAGGGATGGGTAAGTAAGTTTGCTGATGACACGAAGGTCGGTGGTGTTGTGGATGGTCTGGAAGGATGGCAAAAGTTGCAGCAGGACATAGATAGGATGCAGGACTGGGCGGAGAAGTGGCAGATGGACTTCAACACAGATAGATGCGTAGTCGTCCATTTTGGCAGAACCAACGGGATGAACGAGTACACTATCAAGGGCAGAAGTCTGAGTAGTGTTGAAGAGCAGAAGGATCTAGGGGTCCGGGTCCACAGGACTCTTAAATCGGCCTCTCAGGTGGAGGAGGTGGTCAAGAAGGCGTATGGTGTACTGGCCTTCATTAATCGAGGGATTGAGTTTAGGAGTCGGGAGGTAATGCTGCAACTTTATAAGACCCTTGTCAGGCCTCATTTAGAGTATTGTGCACAGTTCTGGTCGCCTCACTATGGGAAAGATGTAGAAGCAATTGAAAGGGTGCAGAGGAGATTTACAAGGATGTTGCCTGGACTGGGAGGCATGCCTTATGAAGTTAGGTTGAGGGAGCTGGGACTCTTTTCCCTGGAGAGACGAAGGTTGAGAGGCGACCTGATAGAAGTTTACAAAATGTTGAGAGGAATAGATAGGGTGGACTCTCAGAGGCTATTTCCCAGGGTTGAATGGTTGCTACGAGAGGATACAGATTTAAGGTACAGGGAGGGAAGTTCAGAAGTGATGTTAGGGGTAAGTTTTTCACTCAGAGGGTGGTGAGTGAATGGAATCAGCTGCCGTCAGTGGTTGTGGAGGCGAACTCGCTGGGGTCTTTTAAAAGACTTCTGGATGAGTATATGGGGTTTAATAAGATTGAGGGTTATAGATAGGTCTATAGGTTGGTAGGTGTTGATGTGATCGGTGCAACTCGTGGGCCGAAGGGCCTGTTTGTGCTGTAGTGTTCTATGTTCTATGTTCTATGTTGCAGCTTTATAGAACCTTAGTTAGGCTGTACTTGGAATATAGTGTTCAATTCTGGTCGCTGCAGTACCAGGAGGATGTGGAGGCTTTGGAGAGGGTACAGAAAAGATTTACCAGGATGTTGCCCTGGTATGGAGGGCATTAGCCATGAGGAGAAGTTAGAGAAACTTGGTTTGTTCTCACTGGAGTGAAGGAGGTTGAGGGGAGACCTAATAAAAGTCTACAAGATTATGAGGGGCATGGACAGAGTGGATAGTCAGAAACTTTTTCCCCAGAGGGGAAGAATCAATTACTAGGGGGCACAGGTTTAAGGTGCGCGAGGGGCAAGGTTTAAAGGAGACGTACGAGGCAGATTTTTTACACAGAGTGGTGGGTGCCTGAAATTCGTTGCCGGGGGAAGCAGTGGAAGCAGATATGGTTGTGGCTTTTAAGGGAGGTCTTGACAAGTACATGAATAGAGAGATATGGTCCCTGGAAAAAATAGGGGGTTTTAGTTAAGTTGAGCAGCATGGTCGGTGCAGGCTTGGAGGGCCGATGGGCCTGTTCCTGTGCTGTAATTTTCTTTGCTCTTTCATCTGCAGAGCAGTGCTGTTTAGTACGTAATTGGCGCCCAGACCATAAAGGCTGTAGTTTTATTTCGGATTTGTGCTAAAGTATAGCTGATGCCTGCTGGGGGAGTGATTGAGGGGCTCTAATTGGTCTTAGTTTCCAGCGTTAAATACACAAAACATTATTCAGGTGTCCTGCTCCTGGTACCTGGATAAATTGTCAACTTGCTTTCTTTACTCTGCCGCAACCCCCACTTCTTCCACCACCTCCCCGCCAGCCCCGAAACTACCCGTAATTCCCCATAGTCATTATCTCTCAGCCAGATATGTGTGTGCCCCTGGAGACCGCTGGTGTGGGACAAGGACATAGGTTTTATTGTGTCTCATACCTTAGAGAAGAGAGTTAACAGAGAAATGTTTAAATGTGAATAGAATTAATGGGGAAATGTTTATCTGAATGAATTCAAACAGTGGATACTTTTCCAACTGCAGTTCCCAAGTATGAAGAAACGCTTTGACTTCCGAGCTCATGATGGAGAGGTTGAAGATGTGGACATCAGTCCTGACAATAAGGTTTGATTTCCAGTAAATTCCCAGCATTAGCCTATAAAAAAAAATGTGTTGAGCTGAGTGTATTGAGGTTAGTGGAATGTTATTCAGTTGGTTGACTTCAATTGGCGTATCACATAAGTCAAAGGTACACTGGGCTATAACCCTCAAAAATACTTTTCTATTCTGAATATTCTCATAAACATGAATTAAAATTTTACTTCCTCACTTAGTGATGGTCACCTTCCAGTATGTTTAGTTTCCTTATTTTGAAACATGTTCTGAGGACTCACAAGGTATTTGTTACCTTAGGAATCAGAATCTGATCAGTGGAAGCTTACACACTGACTGGCAAACTTGGATATCCACAGGGGAATATGGGAAGAACTGAGATCAGGTATGATGAGTTGCAAGGCAAGGGCAGGGAGAGGAATAGGAGGAGAAAGTCAAGCCAGTATGGTAAGAATGGTGATATTCATAATGTCCTAGTAGAGAGTTGAGGAAGCACTCACTCAGTGCTGCCCCGAAACCGAGACTGTGGCCACTCACTCAGTGCTGCCCCGAAACCGAGACTGTGGCCACTCACTCAGTGCTGCCCCGAAACCGAGACTGTGGCCACTCACTCAGTGCTGCCCCGAAACCGAGACTGTGGCCACTCACTCAGTGCTGCCCTGCCATTGAGAGCATAGAACACTACAGCACAAACAGGCCCTTCGGCCCACAAGTTGCGCCGATCACATCTATACCTACCAAGCCATAGAACTATCTGTAACTTCCAATACCATTAGATCCCATATACTCATCCAGAAGTCTTTTAAAAGATGAGTTTGCCTCTACCACCACCGACGGCAGCTGATACCACTCACTCACCACCCTCTGAGTGGAAAAACTTTACCCCTATCATCTTCTCAGTACTTACTTCCCAGCACCTTAAATCTGTGTCCTCTCATAGCGACCATTTCAGCCATGGGAAATAGCCTCCGAGAATCCATCCTATCTATTCCTCTCAACTTTTTATAAACCTCTATCAGGTCGTCTCTCCAGGGAGAAGAGACCCAGCTCCCTCAACCTATCTTCATAAGGCATGCCTCCCAATCCAGGCAACATCCTTATAAATCTCCTGTGCACCCTCTCAATAGCTTCCACGTCCTTCCTGTAGTGAGGTGACCAGAACTGCGCACAGTACTCCAACTGGGGTCTGACAAGGGTCTTATAAAGTAGCAGCATTACCTCCCGACTCCTAAACTCAATGCCTCGATTAATGAAGGCCAGTACACCATATGTCTTCTTGACCACACCCTCCACCTGCGAGGCCGATTTAAGAGTCCTATGGACCCGGACCCCAAGATCCTTCTGCTCTTCAACCCAGCTGAGACTCCTACCCTTGATATTGTACTCCTGCATCCCGTTGGTCCTGCCAAAATGGACCACTACATATTTATCTGTGTTGAAGTCCATCTGCCACTTCTCCGCACAGTCTTGCATCCTATCTATGTCACGCTGCAACTTCTGACATCCCTCCAGATTATCCACAACACCACCAACCTTCGTGTCATCAGCGAACTTGCTTACCCATCCCTCCACTTCCTCATCTAGGTCATTTATGAAAATGACAAACAGCAAGGGTCCTAGAACAGATCCCTGGGGCACTCCACTGGTGACTGACCTCCATGCAGAAAAAGACCCATCCACAACCACTCTCTGCCTTCTGCAGGCAAGCCAGTTCTGGATCCACAAGGCCAAAGGCCCTTGGATCCCATGCCCTCTCACCTTCTCAAGAAGTCTTGCATGGAGGACCTTATCAAACGCCTTGCTGAAGTCCATGTACACTACGTCCACGGCACTTCCTTCATCAATGTGTTCAGTCACATTTTCAAAGAACTCAACTAGGCTCGTAAGGCACATCCTGCCCTTGACAAAGCCGTGCTGACTATTCCTGATCATTTTAAACTTCTCTAAATGCTCATAAATCTTGTCCCTCAGAATCCTCTCCATCAACTGTGTGGTGAGGGATTGGAATGCCCTGCCAGCTGCAGTTGTAAATGCGCCTAGTTTGGGGGCGTTTAAGAGATCTGTGGATAGGTTTATGGATGAAAAGGGATTGGTTTAGGTTAGTGGGTCATTGTTTTGTAACTGGTCGGCGCAACATCGTGGGCCGAAGGGCCTGTTCTGCGCTGTAATGTTCTATGTTCTAACTTACCAACCACTGAGGTCAGACTCACCGGTCGGTAATTTTCCGGGCTATCCCTGTTCCCTTTCTTGAAAATAGGAACCACATCCGCAATTGAGGGGAGAAGTATTCTTGCTGTCGGCTACACCAAGGCTGCAGACTTGACCTATAATTGTTTTCATCTCGGAGAGTTTCACTGGGTCATTCTGTTTAACCAACAAAGAAAATGCTTATGAATGATCACAGGAACAGCGCCATAGAACATAGAACACTACAGCACAAACAGGTCCTTTGGCCCACAAGTTGCGCTGATCATATCCATACCTACCAGACCTATCTATAACTCTCAATCCCATTAAATCCCATGTACTCATCCAGAAGTCTCTTAAAAGCCCCCAACGAGTTCGCCTCCACCACCAACGGCAGCCGATTCCACTCACTCACCACCCTCCTGAGTGAAAAACTTACCCCTGATATCTCCTCTATACCTACTCCCCCAGCACCTTAAATCTGTGTTCTCTTGTAGCGACTATTTCTGCCCTGGGAAATAGCCTCCGAGAATCCACCCAATCTATACCTCTCAACATTTTATAAACCTCTATCAGGTCACGTCTCACTCTTCGTCTCTCCAGAGAGAAAAGACCTAGCTCCCTCAAACTATCCTCATTAGGCATGCCTCCCAATCCAGGCAACATCCTTGTAAATCTCCTCTGCACCCTCTCAATAGCTTCCACATCCTCCTTGTAGTGAGGCGACCAGAACTGCGCACAGTACTCCAAGTGGGGTCTGACAAGGGTCTTATAAAGTTGTAACATTATCTCCCAACTCCTAAACTCAATCCCTCCATTGATGAAGGCTAGCACACCATACACCTCCTTAACCACATCCTCCACCTGCGAGGCCAATTTATGAGTCCTATGTACCCAGACCCCAAGCTCCTTCTGATCCTCAACACTGCGAAGAGTCCTACCCTTGATATTATATTCCTTCATCCCACTGGACCTGCCAAAATGGACCACTACACATTTATCTGCATTGAAGTCCATCTGCCACTTTTCCGCCCAGTCTTGCCATCCTAACTATGTCTCACTGCAACTTCTGACATCCCTCCAGACTGTCCACAACACCACCAACCTTCGTGTCGTCGACAAACTTACCAACCCATCCCTCCACTTCCTCATCCAGGTCATTTATGAAAATGACAAACAGCAAGGGTCCTTGAACAGATCCCTGGGGCACTCCACTGGTGACTGACCTCCATTCAGAAAAAGACCCATCCACAACCACTCTCTGCCTTCTGCAGGCAAGCCAGTTCTGGATCCACAAGGCAACAGCCCCTTGGATCCCATGCCCTCTCACTTTTTCAAGAAGCCTTACACGGGGGACCTTATCAAACGCCTTGCTGAAGTTCATATAAACCACATCCACCACTCTCCCTTAGTGTGTTTAGTCACATTTTCAAAGAACTCAACTAGGCTCGTAAGGTACGACCTGCCCTTGACAAAGCTGTGCTGACTATTTCTGATCATACTAAACTTCTCTCAATGTTCATAAATCCTGTCCCTCAGTATTCCCTCCATCAACTTACCAACCACTGAGGTCAGACTCACCGGTCGGTAATTTACCGGGCTATCCCTGTTCCCTTTCTTGAAAATAGAAACCACATCCGCAATCCTCCAATTCTCCGGAACCTCTCCCGTCTCCATCGACGACACAAAGCCAGAGGCTCTGCAATCTCTTCCCTCACCTCCCACAGTAATCTGGGGTACATTCCATCTGGTCCCGGCATCTTATCTATCTTGATAGAATTTAAAAGTTCCAACACATCCTCTTAACGTCCACATACTCAATCTTTTAAGTTCGCCGCAAGTCTGCAGTACAACCTCCCAGATCATTTTCCACTGTGAATACCGAGGCAAAGTACTCATTAAGCACCTCTGCCATTTCTTCCGGTTCCACAGACTTTCCCCCCTTCACCTTTTATAGGTCCTATCCCTTCACATCTCATCCTTTTACTCTTCACATATTTGTAGAACGCCTTGGGGTTCTCCTTAATCTTGATGACAATCTTTTTGTCATCCTTAACTTCCTTCCTTGCATGGAAGTCTTTCTCCTCTCCTTTTCTCTTCTCTGGAAATATATTTTTAGTTGTGAGGACTTGAATATCTCCTTAAATATCTGTCACTGTTCATCAGCCATCCTACCTCGTAGTCTTCCTGCGCAGTCCACTAGGGACAAATCTGTTCTTGTGCTTATGCAAATTCCTTTGTTTAAATCCAGATTGTCCAACGGTATAACAACTGTTCATTTGTTTGTTGATGTTGTCATCTTCCCAGAAGATTGACTGCCATGCATCTCCTTGCCTAATGTCCTGTGCTACACATACACATTCCTCACCCTAACCTAACCCTCAATTCCATCCAGCTCATTACATCTATCATCTTTTTTTCTCCTTTGCTTTCCTCTCCTACGTTTTCTGTCGATTCTCCCTCTCCAATATCTGTTTGGTGTGGCCAAAGTATTGTATTTATTAAAAACACCAACTTCCTTTTCTCCAGCTTTTTCTAGCAGTTCTTCATCAGTTTTACTGTCTGTGAGGATATGAGGAACATCTTCCTAAATGTCCTCATCACAGATGCATTCAGCTTCTTAACAGTTGCTTTGTTTGTTGTCCATGCATAAACATAGATAACAAATTGCAGCAGCTCAACATTCTTTTCTAAACATTCAGGTTTAGTTTCTTTGATGTTAACACATTCTTCATTCTGACAGAGTTGGTCTTAGCTCTCTCGATTCTCCTTTGGATCTTACAATCAAATCGTCCATGGTCTGCACAAGGTATATGAATCTTTTTATTTCAGGACTTATCCTTTTGCTTCAGTTCTCACTTTCAGGGCAAGGTCTCTGGGCAGCACTTGTGGCTAGCATTGCTGCCTCACACTCCAGGGATCTGGGTTCAATTCTCAGCTTGGGTCATTGTCTTGCCGAGTCTGCATGTTCTCCCCTTGTCTGCGTGAGTTTCCTCCGGGTGTTCCTGTTTCCTCCCACAGTCCAAAGATGTGCGAATTAGGTTGATTGGCCATGTTAAATTGCCCCTTAGTGTCCCAGGATGTGTTGGTCAGAGGGATTAGAGTTATGGGGATAGGACCTGGGGTGGGATTGTTGTCAGTGCAGACTCGATGGGCCAAATGCTACTTACTGCACTGTAGGGTTTCTATGATTCTACTACCATTATTGACTTGATTGGCTTCACATAACTACTCTGGTCTGGTAAGTGGGAGACTTTCAAAAGTGTGTTAACCTGGGCTCAGGATAAGCACGTTCCTCTTAGAGTGAAGGGCAAGGCTGGTAGAAGTAGGGAAACCTGGATGACTTGAGATGTTGAGGCCCTGGTCTGGAAGAAGGAGGAGACACATGATGTACATAGGCAGCTGGGATCAAATTGATCAGCCATGAGGTCAGTCACCAGTGGGGTGCCCCAGGGATCTGTTCTGGGACCCTTGTTGTTTGTCATTTTCATAAATGACCTGGATGAGGAAGTGGAGGGATGGGTTAGCAAGTTCGCTGATGACACGAAGGTCGGCGGTGTTGTGGATGGTCTGGAAGGATGTCAAAAGTTGCAGCAGGACATAGATAGGATGCAGGAATGGGCGGAGAAGTGGCAGATGGACTTCAACGCGGATAAATGTGTAGTAGTCCATTTCGGCAGAACCAACGGGATGAACGAGTACACTATTAAGGGCAGGGGTCTTAGTAGCGTTGAAGAGCAGAAGGATCTCGGGGTCCGGGTTCACAGGACTCTTAAATCGGCCTCGCAGGTGGAGGAGGTGGTCAAGAAGGCGTATGGTGTACTGGCCTTCATTAATCGAGGGATTGAGTTTAGGAGTCGGGAGGTAATGCTGCAACTTTACAGGACCCTTGTCAGGCCTCATTTGGAGTACTGTGCGCAGTTCTGGTCGCCTCACTATAGGAAAGACGTAGAAGCTATTGAAAGGGTGCAGAGGAGATTTACAAGGATGTTGCCTGGACTGGGAGGCATGCCTTATGAAGATAGGTTGAGGGAGCTGGGACTCTTTTCCCTGGAGAGGCGAAGGTTGAGAGGCGACCTGATAGAAGTTTACAAAATGTTGAGAGGAATAGATAGGGTGGACTCTCAGAGGCTATTTCCCCGGGTTGAAATGGTCGCTACGAGAGGACACAGATTTAAGGTGCGGGGAGGGAAGTACAGAGGTGATGTTAGGGGTAAGTTTTTCACTCAGAGGGTAGTGAGTGATTGGAATCGGCTGCCGTCGTCGGTGGTGGAGGCGAACTCGCTGGGGTCTTTTAAAAGACTTCTGGATGAGTATATGGGGTTTAATGGGATTGGGGGTTATAGATAGGTCTATAGATTGGTGGGGTTGATGCGATCGGCGCAACTCGAGGGCCGAAGGGCCTGTTTGTGCTGTAATGTTCTATGTTCTATGATCTTATTGAATGGCGGGGCAGGCTCGAAGGGCCAGATGGCCTACTCCTGCTCCTATTTCTTATGTTCTTAAATGGATCCCTTGAAGAGTATAGACAGTGTAGAAGTAGAGTTAAGAGATCTCATGAGAGGGAAAAAGGGGACATGAGATTGCTTTGGCAGTTAAGGCAGAGGAGAACCCAAAGAGATTTTACAAATACATAAAGGGCAAAAAAGTAACTAGGGAGAGAGTCGGGCCTGTTAAATATCAACAAGATCACCTATGTGTGGATCCACAAGAGATGGGTAAGATCCTAAATAAGTCTTTGTCATCGGTATTCACTGTTGAGAAAAGCATTGAGGGAACTTGGGGAAATGAATAGTGATATCTTGAGGAGTTTACATATAACAGAGAAGGAGATGCTTGAAGTCTTAAAGTGTATCAAGGTAGATAAATCTTGGGACCTGATGAAGTGTATCCCAAACATTGTGAGAGGCTAAGGAGGAAATTTGAGGTTCTCTAGCAGAGATAGTTGAATCATCGATAGTCACAGGTAAGGTGCCTGAAGATTGGAGCGAGGCAAATGTTGTGCCTTAATTTGAGAAGGGCTGCAGGGAAAAGCCTGAGAACTACAGGCTGGTAAGTATCACATCTGTTGTGGGTAAATTGTTAGAAAGTATTTTGAGAGACAGGATCTGCAGGCATTTAGAGAGGCAAGGTCTGGTTAGTACAGTAGGCATGACTTTCTGAGTGGAAAATCTCTCAAATTTGAGTTTTTTGAAAGGGTAACCGAGAAGATAGATGAGGACAGTGCAGTTATGATGTCTGCATGGACTTCAGCGAGGCCTTTGATAAGGTACCATATGGTAGGTTGTTGCATGAAATTAAATCTCATGGGATCCAGGGTGAGGTAGCCAAATGGATAAAATTGGCTTGATGACAGAAGACAGGGTGGTTGTAGAAGATTGTTCTTCAAACTGGAGACCTGTGATTAGTGATGTGCCTCAGGGATCGATGCTGGATCCACTGTTATTTGTCATTTATATTAATGATTTGGATGAGAATTTAGTAAGCATGGTTAGTAAGTTTGCAGATGACACTAAGATTGGTGGCATAGTGGACAGTGAAGAAGGTGATCTTGGATTGCAATGGGATCTTGATCAATTGGGCCAGTGGGTTGACAAATGGCAGATGGAGTTTAATTTAGATCAATACAAGATGATGCATTTTGGTTAATCAAAACTGGACTTACTCAGGTAATGGTAGGGTGCTGGGGAGAGTTACAAAACAAAGAGATCTAGATGTACATGTTCATAGCTTCTTGAAAGTGGAGTCACAGGTGGACAGAGTGGTGAAGAAGGCATTCAGCATGCTTGGTTTCATTGGGTAGAACATTGAATACAGGAGTTGTGATGTCTTGTTGAAGTTGTACAAGACATTGATAAGGCCATACTTGGAATACTGTGCACAGTTCTGGTCACCCTATTATAGAAAGGATATTATTAAACTAGAAAGATGCAGAAAAGATTTACTAGGATGCCGCCTTGATGGTTTGAATTAGGAGGAGAGGCTGGATAGACTAGGACCTTTTTCTCTGGAGTGTAGGAGGCTTAGGGGTGATCTTTTGGAGGTATATAAAATAATAAGCAGCATAGTCAATATCTTTTCCCAAAGGTACAGGAGTCTAAAACTAGAGAGCATAGGTTTAAGGTGAGAGGGGCAATTTTTTCACACAGAGGCTGGTGTGTATCTGGAACAAGCTGCCAGAGGTGGTAGTAGAGGCAGGTACAATTTTGTTTCTTAAAAAATATTTAGAAAGTTATATGGGTAAGATGGCTATGGAGGGATATGGGCCAAATGGGGGCAACTGTGGTTAGCTTAGTCATTTTTTTTTAAAAAAGGGCAGCATGGGCACAATGGGCTGAAGGGCCTGTTTCCATGATGTAAACTTCTATGACACTACTCTTTGGGGCCATACAAACTACTTCCACCACCACTTTTTTGATCCTTTTATTCCTAATCTGCACCCATACTGATTCTGCTTCTGGTCTTCTGTCAAGACCCTTACTCGTTACTGTCCTTACAGAATCCTTACTGCTTTTGCTTTAACTGTCTCAGCTTGATGGGCTAATATCCATATTCCTTGATATGTGGCTCCTTTCCCTTTTCCATTCTGCCTATCTTTTCAAAGTGTTGTGTACTCTGGAATGTTTATTTCCCAACCTTTGTCACCTAGCAACCATGTCTCAAACTCGTTTGCCTCTAATTGTGCCACTGGTTTGTCTAACTTGTTGCAAGTACTTTGTGCATTCAGAGAAGGAGTATTTACTTTATTTTTATCAGCCATTATTCTTATATGAACCTTACTCGGTGAACATCATCACCATTCAGCTTTACCCTTCCTGTCCCACTCTGCTCGTCTTTAATTAGGTTGCCACAGTATTCTAATATCTTGACATTTCTCTTTAGATTTGTAAAGCTCCCTTCATTTGAAACCTGCCCTCACCTCTGTAGTTTAAAGCCGAACCCACAGCCCTGATTTATATAATTTGCCAAGACACTGATCATAGCCCAGTTTAAGTGGAGCCATACTAATAAAAACAGCTCCTCCTTTCTCTAATACCAGTGCCATTGCCCCATAAATTGAAACACCTTCCCATTCCACTCATAGAGCCACACATTTGATTCTCCAGTATGTCTGATCCTATATCAATTGTGATGTGGGTATGCCGACGTTGGACTGGCGTAAACACAGTAAAAAGTCTGACAACACCAGATTTTAGTCCAACCGATTTATTTGATAATATTCTCACAAGCTTTCGAGGGGGCTGCCTCTTTGTCAAGTGAATGGAGAGTTCTGAACTCTCCATTCACTTGACAAAGAGGCAGCCCCCTCGAAAGCTTGTGAGAATATTATCAAATAAATCGGTTGGACTAAAATCTGGTGTTGTCAGACTTTTTCCTATATCAATTGGACATGGCTTCTGCAACTATCTAAAAATTTTAGCCTTTGCAGTTCTTTATCTGGAATTAAAAATCTACTGATGACCATGAAACCATAGTCGATTGTCAAAAATCCCATCTGGCTCATTAATAGAACATAGAACATTACAGCGCAGAACAGGCCCTTCGGCCCACGATGTTGCGCCGACCAGTTACAAAAACAATGACCCACTAACCTAAACCAATCCCTTTTTGTCCATAAACCTATCCACGGATCTCTTAAATGCCCCCAAACTAGGCGCATTTACAACTGCAGCAGGCAGGGCATTCCAATCCCTCACCACCCTCTGGGTAAAGAACCTACCTCTGACATCCGTCCTATAACTACCACCCCTTAATTTAAAGCCATGCCCCCTCGTGCTAGATTTCTCCATCAGAGGAAAAAGGCTATTACTATCCACCCTATCTAAACCTCTAATCATCTTATATGTTTCAATAAGATCCCCTCTTAGCCGCCTTCTTTCCAGCGAAAACAACCCCAAATCCCTCAGCCTCTCCTCATAGGACCTCCCCTCCATACCAGGCAACATCCTGGTAAACCTCCTCTGCACCCTCTCCAAAGCCTCCACATCCTTCCTGTAATGTGGGGACCAGAATACTCCACACAATACTCCAAGTGCGGCCGCACCAGAGTTATGTACAGTTGCAACATGACGCTGCGACTCCTAAATTCAATCCCCCTACCAATAAACGCCAATAAATGTTCTTCATTTGAAGGAAATCTACTGTTCTTACCTGGTCCGGCCTACATGTGATCATTTTTAGCTCTATCAATGCCATTGCTTCCTACTGTTCCTATATATTTCTCTGAAATGTTGGGAAATTTAAAGCCGTTCCCTTTGATCTCCATCAGAAACTCCTTTCCTAGCCACTGACTCCAATGCTGTCCCTGACAGCTGTCTTGGGCTGAACTAAACCATTCAGAACCTTGGTATACTTTTTGATCCTGAGGCAATTTCCTGACTCCATATCCTCTTCATCATTAGGATCTCCTACTTCCACCTCTACTCTGGAATGTACTGCCAACTGAGGTGGTTGAAGCAGATACGTTAGGGACATTTAAAACTTATCTGGATAGACACAAGAACAGACGGGGAATAGGGGGGTACAAGTTGTTGGCCTAATTAGGACAACATGATCAGCGCAAGCTTGGAAGGCCAAAGGGTCTCTGTGTGTCATGCTGTTCTTTGTTCTCAGCCTTTGTCTTCCTTGCTGCAATTACTAACATTTGGAATATTAATTGGTTTTGTTTTATTTCTGTGAGCAACAGATAGTAACTGTGGGACGAGACTTCAAATGCTGTGTATGGAAGAATGACCAATTGGTGACAGGATTATGCTGGAATGAAAATATGCCCCACATTGCAGACAAGATGTACCGGTACCAAGCATGCAGGTGAGTATGCTTGCACTCCATTAAATAAAGCACTAAACTATCAACCTTATGAGATTCTTGGCTTTATAAATGGACATGATGTGGGTATGCCGGCGTTGGACTGGCGTAAACACAGTAAAAAATCTGACAACACCAGGTTTTAGTCCAACCGATTTATTTGCTTGTGAGAATATTATCAAATAAATCGGTTGGACTAAAACCTGGTGTTGTCAGACTTTTTACTTTATAAATGGAGACATAGGGCCCAATTTTTACCATTGCGTTGGGCACGAAGACTTGTTAAAGTCAGGCATGAGGCAATTAGCAGGATTCACGCACGTCCACACAGATGCCCACTTTACCAAGGCCCAAAAATGGCCGCAATCCAAACTGGGCGCAATGGTGATTTAAATACATTTGCACTCATTTAAATTCACTTAATGGGGTGCCCGCCCAATTTTACCAGCATTTCCCTCTTTACTGCCGCGTTTGTCCGTCTAGATTCAGCGTGAAACAGACATGCTCTGCAAAGGTCTGTTTTGGGAACTCCAGCTTCTGAAGATGCAAGTTCAGAGCTTCCAATGGCTCTCTGACTCAGATCGGTTGGAGAGGGGCGGGGACGGGACATAAGAACATAAGAAATAGGAGCAGGAGTAGGCCATCTGGCCCTTTGAGCCTGCTCCGCCATTCAATAAGATCATGGCTGATCTGAAGTGGATCAATTCCACTTTCCCGCTCTCTCCCCATAACCCTTAATTCTCTTGTCTGTCAAAAACCTATCTACCCGTGACTTAAATATATTTAGTGAAGTAGCCTCCACCACTTCAATGGGCAGAGAATTCCAGCGATTCACCACCTTTTGAGTAAAGAGGTTCCTCCTCAACTCTGATCTAAACTGCCCCCCCACTTATCTTGAGGCTGTGCCCTCTAGTCCTGCTATCCTTTTGAAGCGGGAAGAATCTCTCTACCTCTACCCTATCCATCCCCTTCATTATCTTATACGTCTCTAAGATCCCCCCTCAGCCTTCTAAACTCCAACGAGTACGGACCCAGTCTATTTAGTCTCTCTTCATAGGCCAACCCCCCCATCCCCAGTATCAGCCTAGTGAACCCCCTCTGCACTCCCTCCAAGGCCAATATATCCTTCTGCAAGTGCGGTGACTAAAACTGCACACAGTACTCCAGCTGCGGCCTCACCAGTGCCCTGTACAGTTGCAGCAAGACCTCCCTGCTTTTATATTCAATCCCCCTCGCTATAAAGGCCAACATTCCATTCGCTTTCTTGATCACCTGCTGCACCTGCAGACTGGGTTTTTGCGACTCGTGCACAAGGACCCCCAGGTCCCTCTGCACCGTAGCATGCTGCAGCTTTTCACCCTTTAAATAATAATCCCTCCTATTATTTCTGCCAAAGTGGATAACCTCACACTTGCTAACATTATACTCCATCTGCCAGGTCCTCACCCACTCGCTCAGCCTATCCAGATCCCTCTGCAGACTTTCCACACCCTCTGCACAATTTGCTTTTCTGTCATCTTTGTGTCATCTGCAAATTTCGACACCCTACACTCAGCCCTCTCCTCCAGATCATCTATATAAATGGTAAATAGCTGAGGCCCCAGCACCGATCCCTGCGGCACTCCAATAGTCACCAAACGCCAATCAGAATAGCACCCATTGATACCAACTCTTTGCTTCCTATTAGACAGCCAATCCTCTATCCACGCTAACACCTTACCCCCAACTCCATGCCCCCTAACCTTCTGTAGCAACCTTTTGTGAGGCACCTTATCAAACGTCTTTTGGAAATCTAAAAACACCACATCCACTGGTTCTCCTCTGTCTACCGCACTAGTCACATCCTCATAGAATTCCAATAAATTCATCAAATCACATCCTCATAGAATTCCAATAAATTCATCAAACACGATATCCCCTTAACGAATCCGTGCTGCGTCTGCTCGATCAAACCGTTCTTTTCTAGGTGCCTCGCTATTTTTTCTTTGATGATAGAACATAGAACACTACAGCACAAACAGGCCCTTCAGCCCACGAGTTGCGCCAATCACATCAACACCTACCAACCTACAGATCTATCTATAACCCTCAATCTCATTAAACCCCATATACTCATTCAGAAGTCTTTTAAAAGACCCCAGCGAGTTCGCCTCCACCACCACTGACGGCAGCCAATTCCATTCACTCACCACCCTCTGAGTGAAAAACTTACCCCTAACATCACCTCTGTACTTCCCTCCCCGCACCTTAAACCTGTGTCCTCTTGTAGCGACCATTTCAACCCGGGGAAATAGCCTCTGAGAATCCACCCTATCTATTCCTCTCAACATTTTATAAACTTCTATCAGGTCGCCTCTCAACCTTCGCCTCTCCAGGGAAAAGAGTCCCAGCTCCCTCAACCTATCTTCATAAGGCATGCCTCCCAATCCAGGCAACATCCTTGTAAATCTCCTCTGCACCCTTTCAATAGCTTCTACGTCTTTCCTATAGTGAGGTGACCAGAACTGCACACAGTACTCCAAATGAGGCCTGACGAGGGTCCTGTAAAGTTGCAGCATTACCTCCCGACTCCTAAACTCAATCCCTCGATTAATGAAGGCCAGTACACCATACGCCTTCTTGACCACCTCCTCCACCTGCGAGGCCGATTTAAGAGTCCTGTGGACCCGGACCCCAAGATCGCTCTGCTCTTCAACGCTACTAAGACTCCTGATGGATTCTAGCATTTTACCAACTACAGCGTTAAACTAACCAGCCTATAATTCCCTGCCTTTTGTCTGCTATCTTTTTTAAACAGCGGGTCAGATCATTCTCTGGCAAGGAGAGAGGGCCAGATTATCCTCTGGCGGAGGAGAGGGAGGCTGGTCAGATGTATCTCTGGTGGGAGGAGGGAGGCCCAATCATTCTGTGATGGGAGGAGGGAGGCCAGATCGCTCTCTGGTGGGGGGGGGAAGCCAGATGGGATTGTGGTCAGAACATAAGAACATAAGAAATAGGAGCAGGAGTCGGCCATCTAGCCCTTCGAGCCTGCCCCGCCATTCAATAAGATCATGGCTGATCTGTCGTGACTCAGCTCCACTTTCCCGCCCTCTCCCCATAACCCTTAATCCCCTCTCTTATCAAAAACCCATCAACCCGCTTCTTAAAAATATTTAGCGAGGCAGCCTCCACCACTTCAACGGGCAGAAAATTCCAGAGATTCACCACCCTTTGAACATAGAACCCTACAGTGCAGAAACAGGCCCTTCGGCCCATCGAGTCTGCACCGAACACAATCCCACCCAGACCCTATCCCCATATCCCTACACATTTTACCTGCTAATCCCTCTAACCTACACATCCCAGGATACTAAGGGGCAATTTTAGCATAGCCAATGAACCTAACCCGCACATCTTTGGACTGTGGGGGGAAACCGGAGCACCCGGAGAAAACCCACGCAGACACGAGGAGAATGTGCAAACTCCACACAGGCAGTGACCCGAGCCGGGAATCGAACCCAGGACCCTGGAGCTGTGAAGCAGCAGTGCTAACCACTGTGCTACCGTGCCGCCCTTTGAGTGAAGAAGTTCCTCCTCAACTCTGTTCTAAACCGCCTCCCCTTTATCTTGAGGCTGTGCCCCCTAGTCCTACTGTCTTTTTTGAGCGGGAACAGTCTCTCCACCTCTATCCTATCCATCCCATTCATCATCTTATACGTCTCAATGAGATCTCCCCTCATTCTTCTAAACTCTAACGAGTACAAGCCTAGTTTATTCAGCTTCTCCTCATAGCTCAATCCCCTCAACTCTGGTATCAGCCTAGTAAACCTCCTCTGCACTCCCTCCAGGGCCAAAATATCCTTGCGCAGGTGCGGCGCCCAAAACTGCACACAGTACTCCAGCTGCGGCCTCACCAATGCCCTATACAGCTGCAGCAAGACCTCCCTACTTTTATATTCAATCCCCCTCGCTATGAAGGCCAGCATCCCATTCGCCTTCCTGACTACCTGCTGCACCTGCAAGTTGGGTTTTTGCGACTCATGCACAAGGACCCCGAGGTCCCTCTGCACCGTCGCCTGCTGCAGTTTTTTGCCACGTAAGTAATAGTCCTTCCTACCATTCCTCCTACCAAAGTGGACCACCTCACACTTGCCAACACTAAATTCCATTTGCCATTTCCTGGCCCATTCGCCCAGCCTATCTAGATCCTTCTGCAGACTCTCCACACCCTCCGCACAATTTGCCTTTCCCCCAATCTTGGTGTCATCAGCAAATTTCGACACCCTGCACTCGGTTCCCTCCTCCAGATCATCTATATAAATGGCAAATAGCTGAGGCCCCAGCACCGATCCCTGGGGCACCCCACTAGTCACCATCCGCCAATCCGAATAGCACCCATTGACCCCCACTCTCTGCCTCCTATTTGACAACCAATCCTCTATCCACGCTAACACCCTACCCCCAACTCCATGTCCCCTGACCTTCTGCAATAACCTCTTGTGAGGTACCTTGTCAAACGCCTTCTGAAAATCCAGAAAGACCACATCCACCGGCTCTCCTCTATCCACTGCCCTAGACACATCCTCATAGAACTCCAGTAAATTTGTCAGACACGACTTCCCTTTAATGAAACCGTGTTGCGTCCGCCCTATCAAGCAATTCCCCTCAAGATGCCTCGCTATTTCCTCCTTAATGACTGATTCTAACATTTTACCTACCACAGACGTTAAACTAACCGGCCTATAATTCCCCGCCTTTTGCCTGGCACCCTTCTTAAACAACGGCGTAACATTAGCCGTTTTCCAATCTTCCGGCACTTCCCCGGAATCCAGCGACGTCTGGAAAATAACCACCAAGGCATCCACTATCACCTCCGTCATTTCTTTCAGAACCCTCGGATGCATTCCATCCGGTCCTGGGGACTTGTCCACAATCAGCCCCTCCAGTCTGTCGAGCACCACCTCTCTAGTAACAGTAATGTCATAAAGACCCTCCATTCCTACCACCTTTCCATCGCTAACACCCGGCAAATTATTCACGTCCTCCTCCGTGAAGACAGAAACAAAAAAGTTATTCAATACCTGAGCCATATCCCCATCCCCTACCACTAGCTCCCCTTTCTCATCCTCTAAAGGACCAACGTTTACCCTAGCCAGCCTCTTCCTTTTTATATATTTATAAAAACTCTTGCTATCCTTTTTTATATTAAGTGCTAACCCAGCCTCATAGCTTCTCCTACCCTCCTTTATCAACTTCTTTGTCAATCTTTGTTGACATTTAAACCTTTCCCAATCCTCTTCTCGCCCACTGCTCTTAGCTACTCTAAACTCCTCCGCTTTTAATTTAACACTTTCCTTCACCTCCTTCGTTATCCATGGCTTATTACCTCTCCTCCTACTGTCCTTTTTAACCATCGGAATAAATTTCTGCTGAGCACCAAGAAAGATCTCCTTAAAGATCCTCCACTGCTCCTCAGCAGACCTACCTTCCAACGCACTCCCCCAGTCCACATTTGTGCAGACTCGATGGACCAAATGGTCTCTTTCTGAACTGTGGGATTTCTGGTTTCTGAACCTTAAGTTAGATCGCACTTAGAATATAATGTTCAAATTCTGGTCATCCCACTACCATAAGGATGTGGAGGCTTTAGAGGAGGTACAAAAAAGATTTACCCGGATGCTGCCTGGTACAGAGGGCATTATCTATGGCGAGAGGTTGGAGAAACTTGGTTTGTTCTCACTGGAGCGACAGAGGTCAAGGGGGAAACCTGATAGAAGTTTACAAGATTATGAGAGGCATGGACAGAGTGGTTCCCCCCTGCCTTCCTTACTTTCTCTCTCTCTCTCTCTCTCTCTCCCCCCCCCGTCCACCAGGGATACATTTGACCCACCTCCCTCCCCCATGGTATCACTGGGTGCTATTCTGATTGGTGGTTGGTGACTGTTGGAGTGCCGCAGGGATCGGTGCTGGGGCCTCCGCTATTTACCATTTATATAGATGATCTCGAGGAGGGAGCTGAGTGTAGGGTGACAAAATTTGCTGAAGACACAAAGATGAGTGGAAAAGCAAATTGCGCGGAGGGTGTGGAAAGTCTGCAGAGGGATCTGGATAGGCTGAGCGAGTGGGCGAGGACCTGGCAGATGGAGTATAATGTTAGCAAGTGTGAGGTTAACCACTTTGGCAGAAATAATAGTAGGAAGGACTACTACTTAAAGGACGAAAAGCTGCAGCATGCTACAGCGCAGAGGGACCTGAGGGTCCTTGTGCACGAGTCGCAAAAAACCAGTCTGCAGGTGCAGCAGGTGATCAAGAAGGCAAATGGGATGCTGGCCTTTATAGCGAGGGGGATAGAATATAAAAGCAGGGAGGTCTTGCTGCAACTGTACAGGGCACTGGTGAGGCCGCAGCTGGAGTACTGTGTGCAGTTTTGGTAGCCGCACTTGCACAAGGATATTTTGGCCTTGGAGGGAGTGCAGAGGAGGTTCACCAGGCTGATACTGGAGATGAGGGGGTTGGACTATGAAGAGGGACTAAATAGACTGGGTGTGTACTCGTTGGAGTTTAGAAGGATGAGGGGGGATCTCATTGAGATGTATAAGATAATGAAGGGGATGGATAGGGTAGAGGTAGAGAGATTCTTTCCGCTTAGAAAGGTTAGCAGGACTAGAGGGCACAGCCTCAAGATAAGTGGGGTGGGGTGGGGGGGCGGGGAGGTGGTTTAGAACAGAGTTGAGGAGGAACTTCTTCACTCAAAGGGTGGTGAATCACTGGAATTCTCTGCCCGTTGAAGTGGTGGAGGCTGCCTCGCTCAATATTTTTAAGTCACGGGTAGATAGGTTTTTGACAGACAAGGGAATTAAGGGTTATGGAGAGAAAGCGGGAAAGTGGAACTGAGCCACGACAGATCAGCCATGATCTTATTGAATGGCGGGGCAGGCTCGAAGGGCTAGATGGCCGACTCCTGCTCCTATTTCTTATGTTCTCTAACCTCTCGTCATAGCTAATGCCTTCCGTACGAGGCAGCATCCTGGTAAATCTTTTCTGTACCTCCTCTAAAGCCTCCATATCCTTATGGTAGTGTGGCAACCAAAATTTGAAAATTATATTCTAAGTGCGGTCTAAGGTTCAGAAATCCCACATTGCAGAAAGAGGCCATTTGGTCCATTGAGTCTGCACTGACCACAATCCCTCCCAGGCCCTATCCCCTTATCCCTACATATTTACTCACTAATCCCTCTAACCTAAGGGGCAATTTTAGCGTGGCCAATCCACCTAATCCACACATCCTTGGACTGTGGGAGGAAACCGGAGTAATGGAGGAAACTCCTCGCAGACACGAGGAGAATGTGCAAACTCCACACAACAGGGACCCAAGCCAGGAATCAGACCCAGGTCCCTGGAGCTGTGAAGCAGCAGTGCTAAACACTGTGCTATCATGCTGCCCGGTTCTATAAAGGTGGAACGTGACTTGTCAATTTTTAAGTTCAGTACCCCGGCCGATGAAGGCAAGCATGCCGTATGCCTTCTTGACTATCTTCTCCACCTGCATTGCTACTTTCAGTGACCTGTGTACCTGTACACTCAGATCCCTTTGCCTATCAATACTCTTAAGGGTTCTGCCATTTACTGTATATTTCCTATCTGTATTAGACCTTCTAGAATGCATTACCTCACATTTGTCCGGATTAAACTCCATCTGCCATTTCTCTTCCCAACTGTCCAACTAATCCATATCCTGCTGCATCCTCTGATGGTCCTCATCGCTATCCACAAATCCACCAACCTTTTGTGACATCCACAAACTTACTAATCAAACCAGTTACATTTTCCTCCGAATCATTTATATATATTACAAACAGCAAAGATCCCAGCACTGATCCCTGAGGAACACCACTTGTCACAGCCCTCCATTCAGAAACACACCCTTCCACTGCTACCCTCTGTGTTCTTTGACTGAGCCAGATTTGTATCCACTTTGCCAGCTCACCTCTGATCCCGTGTGACTTCAACTTCTGCACCAGTCTGCCATGAGGGACCTAGTCAAAGGCCTTACTGAAGTCCATGTAGACAAATTCACTGCATCACCTCATCAATCACCTTCGTCACTTCCTCAAAAAGCTCAATCAAGTTCGTGAGACATGACCTCCCCTTCACAAAATCATGTTGCCTCTCACCTAATACGTCCACTTATTTCCAAGTGGGAATAAATCTGTCTCAAAGAATCTTCAATAATTTCTCACCAGTTCTGTAAGGCTCACCGACCTGTAATTATCTGGATTATTTTTGCTACCCTTAAACAAAGGAACAACATTGGCTACAGCGGAGGTACAGTAAAAAGTCTGACAACACCAGGTTTTTGTCCAACCGATTTATTTGATAATATTCTCACAAGCAAGCAAGCTTTCGAGGTTACCCTCTTCGTCAGGTGAATGGAGAGGTCTGGCCTCAGACAGAGCATATAAAGCACAGACAGTTTAGAGATTACTGATTAGAATGCGAATCTTTACACCTAACCTGCTGTTCAAGTCTTAAAGTGGCTGATAATGTGAGTTTAAGACTTGAACAGCAGGTTAGGTGTAAAGATTCGTATTCTAATCAGCAATCACTAAACTGTCTGTGCTTTATATGCTCTGTCTGAGGCCAGAACTCTCCATTCACCTGACGAAGAGGGTAACCTCGAAAGCTTGCTTGCTTGTGAGAATATTATCAAATAAATCGGTTGGACTAAAACCTGGTGTTGTCAGACTTTTTACTGTGTTTATGCCAGTCCAACGCCGGCATACCCACATCATGACTACAGCGGAGGTCCCAGAGGATTGGAGAATAGCCAATGAGGATACAGAGATTTCTCTCAAAACCCCAATTTCCTCCCTTGCGTCTCTCAGTATTCTGGATTATATTCCATCAGGCCCTGGTGACTTGTCTACCTTAATGTTTCTCAAGAACCCCAAAAGTTCCTCCTTTTTGATTTCAACATGATCAAACTATCAACACATCCTTTCCCAGACTCACCATCCACCAAGTCTTCTTTGGTGAATACTGACACAAAGTACTCATTTAATACCCTGTCCATTTCCTCTGGCTCCACGCATAGATTTCCTCCCTTGTCCTTGATTGGGTCCACCCTCTCCCTGGCTACCCTCTTGCTCTTTATATATGTATAAAAAGCCCTGGGATTTTCCTTAATCCTGCTGGCCAAAGTTTTTTCGTGACACTTTTTAGCCCTTCTTACTCCTTGCATAAGTTTCTTTCTACTTTCCTTGTATTCCATACTTGCATTGTGTGTTCCCAGCCTCCTTGCTTTGACAAATGCTTCCTTTTTCTCTTTGACTAGGCTCATAATATCTCTCATTATCCAAGGTTCCCAGAACTTTCCATACTTATCCTTCATCCTTTATAGGAATGTGCTGGTTCTGAATTCCTATCAATTTACACTTGAAAGCCTCCATGTGCCAGATGTTGATTTGCCCTCAAACATCTGCCCCAATCTCTATTCTTCAGTTCCTGTCTAATATTGTTGTAATTAGCCTTCCCCCAATTTAGCACCTTAACTTGAGGACTACCCTTATCTTTATCCATTAGTACCTCAAAGCTTACTGAATTGTGGTCACTGTTCCTGAACTGCTCCCCTGGCTGGGCTCATTCCCCAATACCAAGTCCAGTATGGCTGCTTCCCTATTGAACTATCTACACACTGTTTCAGGAAGCCCCCCGGATGCTCCTTACAAAGTCTGTCCCATCCATGCCCCTAGCACTAAGTGAGTCCCAGTCAATATAGGGGAAATTAAAATCCCTCACCACAACAACCCTGTTACTTTTACACAATGCAAAATCTGCCCACACATCTGTTTCTCAATCTCCCGTTGGTAGTTGGGTGGCCTGTAGTAAATGTCCAACGTTGTGATTATTCCTGAGTTCTATCCATGTAGTCTTGCTGTATGAGCCCTCCGAGGTGTCCTCCTGGAGTACAGCTGTGATATTCTCTTTAACCAGTAGTGCAATTCCTTCACTCCTTTTACATCCCCCTCTATCACGCCTGAAACATCTGTATCCTGGAATGTTAAGCTGCTAATCCTGTGCTTCCCTTAACCAAGTCTCTGTAATGGCAACAACATCATAGTTCTAAGTACTAATCTAAGCTCTAAATTCACCTATCTTACCTGTCAAACTTCTTACATTGAAACAAATGCACTTCAGTCCACCAGACCCTCTCTGATTAGCAATCCCACCCTGCCTGCTGTTTCTCTGAGTCTTACAGGCCCCACTCTCTGGTTCCCCTTCAGCTAATTCACCTTTTGCTTTGGTCCCATCCTCCTCCAAACTAGTTTAAATCCTCCCGTGTGACACTAGCAAACCTCCCAGCCAGAATGTTTGTGCCCTTCCAGCTTAGATGCAACCCGTCCTTCTTGTACAGGCTCTGTCTGCCCAGAAGACCCCAATGGTCCAGATATCTGAAACCTTCCCTCCGACACCAGCTGTTTAGCCACGTGTTGAGCTGCACTATCTTCCTATTCCTAGCCTCACTAGCACATGGCACAGGGAGTAATGCTGAGATTACAACCCTAGAAGTCCTGTGTAAAATGGTAAAATCAGGCCCATAGAGTACAAAAGCAAGACAGTTACGTTGAAACTTTCCAAAACATTGAATAGATGTTCAAAGGGGAAGATCTTATGGAGATATTAAAAATTGAGGGGTTTTGATATCACAAGAAGCAAAGCACAGTGGGAGAGAGAACCTTTTTAAACAATGCTGGAGACACTGGCTGCAAAATACAGTGGAGAAAATTGTCCAGGTCACATGCTTCCAGTTTAACAAGGAAGATGGTGTCGCTAGATTTGGTTCTGGGAAATGAGATAGATAAAGTGGCCCAAATGTAGTAAGGAAACATTTAGTGGACAATGACGATAATATCATAAGGTTTAGTTTAGCTATGGAAAAGGAAGAAGAATCATGTAAGAGTAAAAATATTAATGGTGGGGAGGGCATGATCAATGAAGTGAGAACATATCTGGCTCAGGTGAATCGGAATCAAAGACTGGCAGATAAAACTGCAGTGGAACAATGGCTGCCTTTGGAGAAGAGATGGTTTGGGTGAAGATGCGGTATATTTGCATAAGGAAATGAGAGGACAAGCAAAGCTCGAGCTTCCTGAGACAAAAAGGACAGATAATAAGATGAAGCAGAAAAAGGATGCAAATGGCCAATATCAGGTTCATAACATAAGAAAGAACCAAGCTGAATATAGAAAGCTCAGAGGGAAAATGACAAAAGAAATCGAGAAGTGAAAAGAGAAAGGTGGATGAGGGTAGTTCGGTTGATGTGATGTACGTGGACGCAAATATATATGACAAATGCCACATGAAAGTGTTGTCAGCAAAGTTGAAGTCCATTGAATAAAAGGTTAATAGCAGCAAGGATACAAGTTGGCCAAGTGACAGGAAACACAGAGAAGGGGTGTTGAGGAAGTGTCAAGTATCCTAAATTGCTTTAAGGTGGACAAGTCCCCAGGACCCAATTGGATTTATCTCAGGTTACTGTGGAAGGTAAGGGAAGAAATAGCTGGGGCCTGAACAGAGATTTTCACATCCTCGTTGACCACAGGCAAGGCTTCAGAGGACTGGAGAATAGCCAATGTTATTCTCTTGTTTAGGAAAGGAAGCAGGGATAATCCAGGATATTATAGGCTGTTGAGCCTGATGTCAATGGTGGGAAATTTGAGGAAGATACTGAGGGACAAGATATATGCACATTTGGAAGAAAATGGACTAGTTAGTGACAGGCAGCATGTTTTTATACAGGGAAAGTCATGTCTCAACAATTTGATTGAGTTTTTTAAAAACAGGGACCAAGATAATTAAGAACAAAGAACAACACAGCACGGGAAACAGGCCCTTCGACCCAACGAGCCCATGCCGCCGTCCCATGGTCAGTGACCTATTCATGATTTTAGTCTATGCCTAATGTGTGAGGATCAGGGAGGTCCAATCTAGGGACAATTTGTTACCCAATCAATCAGCCTAAAAGCACATTTTTGGGATGTGGGAGGAAACCGGAGCACCCGGAGGAAACCCACGCAACCACGGGGAGAACGCGCAAACTCCCACGGACACAGGCCCAAATCCATGTGTCCGCACAGCAACAGAGATAGTCTCTGAGCTGTCATGTTGCCCTCGAGATGGTCCAGTTTACGTACACCAACGACATGAAGCAGTAGGCAACTCCCGAAGCAACATCCAAGAGCAGCCCACCACAACCTGCCGCACGCATGCCCCTTGCTGGACTTAAATGCCTGTGGACAAAACATTCATTATTAAAAAGACTCTACATCCCTGAGGCTAAAACTGAATCCCAAGCCTACAATGTTTCGTAAGGCCTGCTATATCCCCCTATATGTAGACCGCTCATGTAGCTGTCCAAGTGACTCTTGAACAACCCTAGCGTGCCTGCTTCCACCACCTTACTCGGCAGTGCATTCCACATCCCCACTACCCTTTGTGTGAAAAACTGCCCTCTAATATTAGTCTTATATCTAGCCCCCCTCACCCTAAGCCCGTGACCCCTCGTTCTATCCATTTCTAATAGCGGAAAAAGCTTACCACCATTTACTCTATCTATCCCCTTCGTAATCTTATAAACCTCTATTAGATCCCCCCTCAGCCGACGTCTCTCAAGGGAAAACAGCCCAAGTGCGTTCAATCTTTCCTCGTAAGACAGCCCTTCCATACCAGGCAACATCCTGGTAAATCTCCTCTGCACTCTCTCCAGGATCTCTACATCCTTCCGGTAGTACGGCGACCAGAACTGGACGCAGTACTCCAAGTGAGGCCTAACCAACGTTCTATACAACTGCAACATCAGACTCCTACTCTTATATTCTATACCCCTTCCTATGAAGGCTAACATGCCATACGCTTTCCTCATCACATTCTGCACCTGCACCGACACCTTCAGGGACTTGTGTACCTGCACCTCCAGGTCTCTCTGCGTATCTATACTCCGGATAGTTCTACCTTTTATCGTATAACTCCCCTCCACATTATTCCGGCCAAAGTGCATCACCTCGCATTTCTCCGGATTAAATTCCATTTGCCATCTATCTGCCCAATCTACCAGCCTGTCTATGTCCTGTTGCATTGCCAGGCACTGCTCCTCAGTATCCGCCAATCCAACCATCTTAGTGTCATCAGCAAATTTGCTGATCACACCACCTACCCCCTCTTCCAAGTCATTAATATATACTACAAATAGTAGAGGTCCTAGTACCGAGCCCTGCGGCACCCCACTGGTGACAGACCTCCAATTGGAAAAGGAGCCTTCCACTACTACCCGCTGTCTCCTCCTCCCAAGCCAGTTCTCCACCCATCTACATACCTGGCCTTGTATCCCATGAGCCTTCACCTTTTCTATCAGTCTACCGTGAGGGACCTTGTCAAACGCCTTACTGAAATCCATATAGACAACATCAACAGCTTGTCCTTCGTCAACCGTTTTTGTCACCTCTTCAAAAAATTCCAATAGATTTGTAAGGCACGACCTCCCTGTAACGAAGCCATGCTGCGTATCCCTGATCAGATTGCAGCGCTCCAGATGCTCATACATCCTATCCTTGAGGATCCTCTCCATTATCTGCCTATAACTGAAGTCAAGCTCACCGGCCTATAGTTCCCTGGGTTATCCCTCTGACCCTTCTTAAACAACGGTACTACATTTGCAATCCGTCAATCTTCTGGGACCTCACCTGTGTCCAAAGAAGAGGCAAAGATTTGCGTCAGAGGCCCAGCTATTTCATCCCTCACCTCCCTTAGCAGCCTAGGATAGATGCCATCAGGTCCCGGAGATTTATCCGTCTTTATACTGCCTAAAAGTTCCAACACCTCTTCCCTCGTGATGACTATTTCCCTCAACGGATCCTCAAACTCCTCAAGCACAGCAGCAGACATCAGACCCCTCTCCTGCGTGAATACCGACGCAAAGTATTCATTCAAGATCTCCCGCATTCCCCCAGGCTCCAAGCATAGTTCCCCTCCTCTGTCCCTGAGAGGACCAATGTTCCCTCTAACCATCCTTTTGTTTCTAATATAGGAGTAAAATGCCTTAGGATTTTCCTTAATCCTACCCGCCAAAGCCATTTCGTGGCCCCTTTTTGCCTTTCTGATGCCCCTTTTAAGCTCTTTCCTACATTCTCTGTATTCTTCTAACGCTATCTCTGTCCTCAAATGCCTAGATCTAGTGTACCCCTCCCTCTTTCTCCTGACCAGGTCCTCAATATCCCTAGTTACCCACGGCTCTCTAATCCTACCTTTCCCATCCTTCCTCTTGACCAGCACATGTCTTTCCTGTAAAGATTTTAGTTTTCCCTTGAGAGACTCAAGGGAACATTGATGAGGAATGGGCTGTAGGTGGAATTCATATGGACTTTAGCGAGACATTTGACAAGGTCCCAAATGCAGACTGCTACAAAAATGAAATTCAAGTGGGATTCGGGGTGGGCTGGCTAGATGGATACAGAACTGGCTTGGTTACAGAAATCAGAGAATAGAGGTGGAAGGGTGTTTTTCAGAATGGAGGTCTGTAGCTAGTGGTGTTCACAGTAAAAGGTCTGACAACACCAGGTTTTAGTCCAACCGATTTATTTGATAATATTCTCACAAGCTTTCGAGGTTACCCTCTTTGTCAAGTGAATGGAGAGTTCTGGCCTCAGACAGACAGAGCAAACAAAGCACAGACAGTTGCTGATTAGAATGCGAATCCTTACACCTAACCTGCTGTTCAATTCTTAAAGTGGCTGATAATGTGAGTGGAAGGAGCACTGATCACAGTTTAAAGAGATGTGTATTGTCTCCAGACAGTACAGTAAGTGAGGTTTTGCAAACCCAGGCAAGTCACGGGGGTTACAGATAGTGCGACATGAACCCAAGATCCCTGTTGAGACCGTCCTCATGTGTGCGGAACTTGGCTATCAGTCTCTGTTCAGCAACTCTGCGCTGTCGTGTGTCATGAAGGCCGCCTTGGAGAATGCTTACCCGTAAGCATTATCAGTGACTTGCCTGGGTTTGCAAAACCTCACTTACTGTACTGTCTGGAGACAATACACATCTCTTTAAACTGTGATCAGTGCTCCTTCCACTCACATTATCAGCCACTTTAAGAATTGAACAGCAGGTTAGGTGTAAGGATTCGCATTCTAATCAGCAACTGTCTGTGCTTTGTTTGCTCTGTCTGTCTGAGGCCAGAACTCTCCATTCACTTGACAAAGAGGGTAACCTCGAAAGCTTGTGAGAATATTATCAAATAAATCGGTTGGACTAAAACCTGGTGTTGTCAGACCTTTTACTGTGTTTACGCCAGTCCAACGCCGGCATACCCACATCATGGCTAGTGGTGTTCCACAGGAATAAGTGCTGGAACCTCTGTTGTTTGTAGTGTATATATAAATAATCTGGAAGAAAATGTGGGTGGTCTGATTAGTAAGTTTGCAGATGACATGAAGATTGGTAGAGTTGCTGATATTGCCGGGGATTGTCAGAGGATACAACAGGATATCGATAGATTGGAGACTTGGATACAGACATGGCAGATGGAGTTTAATCCAGACAAACGTGAGGTGATGCTTTTTGGAGGATCAAACTTGGGTGTGAATTGTACTGTAAATGGCAGAATCCTTAGGAACATTAACATACAGAGGGATCTGGGTGTGCAGATCCACAATTTCCTAAAACTGGCAACGCAGGTGGCCAAGGTGATTAAGAAAGCAAATGGCATGCTTGCCTTTATCAAGCGGTCATGATGTGGGTATGCTGGCGTTGGACTGGCGTAAACACAGTAAAAAGTCTGACAACACCAGGTTTTAGTCCAACCGATTTATTTGATAATATTCTCACAAGCTTTCGGGGTTAGCCTCTTCGTCAGGTGAATGGAGAGTTCTGGCCTCAGACAGAGCATATAAAGCACAGACAGTTTAGAGATTGCTGATTAGAATGCGAATCCTTCACCTAACCTGCTGTTCAAGTCTTAAAGTGGCTGATAATGTGAGTGGAAGGAGCACTGATCACAGTTTAAAGAGATGTGTATTGTCTCCAGACAGTACAGTAAGTGAGGTTTTGCAAACCCAGGCAAGTCACGGGGGTTACAGATAGTGCGACATGAACCCAAGATCCCTGTTGAGACCGTCCTCATGTGTGCGGAACTTGGCTATCAGTCTCTGTTCAGCGACTCTGCGCTGTCGTGTGTCATGAAGGCCGCCTTGGAGAATGCTTACCCGAAGGTCAGAGGCTGAATGCCCGTGACCGCTGAAGTGTTCGCCAACAGGAAGGGAACAGTCTTGCCTGGTGACTGTCGAGCGATGTTCATTCATCCGTTGTCGTAGCGTCTGCATGGTCTCCCCAATGTACCATGCTTCAGGACATCCTTTCTTGCAACGTATCAGGTAGACAATGTTGGCCGAGTTGCAAGAGTATTTACCATGTACCTGGTGGATGGTGTTCTCACGTGTGATGATGGTATCCATGTCAATGATCCGGCATGTCTTGCAGAGGTTGCTGTGACAGGGTTGTGTGGTATTGTGGTCACTGTTCTCCTGAAGGCTGGGTAGTTTGCTGCGAACAATGGTCTGTTTGAGGTTGTGTAACCCCCGTGACTTGCCTGGGTTTGCAAAACCTCACTTACTGTACTGTCTGGAGACAATACACATCTCTTTAAACTGTGATTAGTGCTCCTTCCACTCACATTATCAGCCACTTTAAGACTTGAACAGCAGGTTAGGTGTAAGGATTCGCATTCTAATCAGTAATCTCTAAACTGTCTGTGCTTTATATGCTCTGTCTGAGGCCAGAACTCTCCATTCACCTGACGAAGGGGCTAACCCCGAAAGCTTGCTTGCTTGTGAGAATATTATCAAATAAATCGGTTGGACTAAAACCTGGTGTTGTCAGACTTTTTACTGTGTTTATCAAGCGGGGCATTGAGTACAGGAGTTGGGAAATCATTTTGCAGCTATATAAAACCTTGGTGAGATTGCATTTGGAGTATTGCCTGCAGTTCTGATCACCACACAATCAGAAGGAATTGGAAGCTTTGGAGAGAATGCAAAGGAGGATATTGCCTGGTTTCGAGGGTGTTGGCTATGAGGAGAGGTTGAATAAACTAGGATTGTGTTCACTGGAAAGACAGTCTGAGGGGAGACCTGATAGAGGTCTGCAGAATTATAAGAGGCATAGACAGGGTGGATAGTCAGAGGCTTTTTCCCAGGGTGGAAGTGTCAATTACAAGGGGCACAGGTTCAAGATGAGAAGGGGAAAGGTTAAGGGAGATGTGCAAGGGAGGTTTTTTCACATAGATTAGTGGGTGTCTGCAACACACTGGCAGAGGAAGTGGTGAAAGCAGGCACATTAGCAACATTTAAGAGGCATCTGGATGGGTACATGAATAGGGACGGAACAGAGTGATTTGGACCAAGTAAGGGCAGAAGGTTTCTTTTTAGTTTAGTTAGAGCTTCATTATCGATGCAGGCTGGCAGGACCGAAGGGCCTGTTCCTGTGCCACACTGTTACTGTTCTTCATTCTTTGAATAAACAGTGAATTTTGGACTGGAGGACAATTTATTTGGGGATTTCTTCAAGGTTAATTTAATATTAAAAACAACTGCTTTCCTTGATGAATGGCCTAAACTTGGGTGTATGGACACCATTTGGAAACTTACAGGTGACACTAACTTGATGGCCTAAGGGGGAAAGAGATTGAGGACACAGGCTGGTGAATGAATGGAAATAAACAAGACAGATGAAATTTAATGCAGAGGGTTGTGAAGAATAAGGCGGGGCAATATTTTAAAAAATGATAAAGTGGGAGAAATGCTGGAGTAGAGGTTACAGATTGTGATTAAGGACAAATCTGCTGCTGAGGGCATAGCACATTGCCTTGCCCAGCCTTGAAAGCTAGGTCTGTTTGAAATTTATCCCACATAGCAGGATAGTGCCACACAAATGATGGAGTGTATCATTTAAAGGTACAAGAACTTTGTACCTACAAGGGCTGTACGATTGTCACCCCCACCGAGACTATCATGGACAGTTGCAGGATATGGCAAGCAGGTTAGCGAGGATGAGGTCCAGTGTGTTCTCCCTTCTTGGTTTCCTCAGCAGCTGCTGGAGACCCTGTCTAGCAGCAATGTCCTTTAGGACTTTGTTCGGTCTGTAGTAGTGCTACCAAACCGTTCTTGGTGATGGGCCCAGAGTACATCCTAAGCCCTTGCCACTTTCAGTGCTTCTTTGAGTGGTGTTCAATATGGAGGAGTACTGATTTCATCAGCTGAGAGTGGGGACGGGGTGGGGTGGTTGTGCTAATCAGAAATTTTTGAGCCCATCTTTGACCTGATGCCATGAGTTTTCATGTGGTCCAGAGTTGATGTTGAGGTCTCTCAGGGCACCTCCCTGCCAACTGTATACCATTGCGCTGCCATCTTTGCTGGGTCTGTCCTGCTGATGGGACATGACATATCAGGTGATGCTGGTGACTGGGATATTATCTAAAAAAAAATTTGAGCATTTAATAATAATCAATAGGATTTGAGTACAGAAGAATGAGAGGGAATTTCTTTGAAACATATAAAATTCTAACAGGGCTGGGCAGACTGGATGCAGTAATATTGCTTCCTCTGGTTGAGGATCTAGAACAAGTCCCAGGATACCAGGTAGACCATTTAGGATTGAGATGAGAAATTTATTCATCGAGGGTGGTGAAAATGTGGAATTCTCTACCACAGAAAGCTGTGGAAGCCAAGCCACTGAAAATATTCAAGGAAGAAATAGATTTCTCAACACTAAAGATGTCAAGGGCTATGGAAAGAGAGCAGGAGTACGTTGTTGAGATTGACGATCATCCATGATCAAATTGAATGGTGAAGCAGGCTCATTGGGCTAAATAACCTCTCTTGCTCCTATTTTCCATGTTCCTATGTATGAACCTGTGAGTAGGAGAAGGCCAAATTTGACACTGGCCCCCAGATGTTAGGGTAGGAGAAATTTGTACAGTTGACTTTTTTTATTCAATCCTTTTTTTTAAATTAATCATTCATGGGACATGGGCATTGCTGGCTGGCTCAGTATTTATTGCACAAGCCTAGTTGTCCGAAGACAGTTGAGAGTCAACCATATTGCTGAGGCTCTGGAGTCACATATAGGCCAGACCAGATGAGGACGGCAGATTTCCTTCCCTAAAAGACATTAGTGAACTAGGTGGGTTTTTCTGACAATCGACAATGGTTTCATGGTCATCAGTAGATTCGCAATTCCAGATTTTTAAAAAATTGAATTCAAATTCCACCATCTGCCGTGGCAGGATTCGAATCCACGTCCCCAGAACGTTTGCTGAATTTCTGGATTAATAATCTAGCGATAATACCACTAGGCCATTGCCTCCCTTTCAAACTGGGCTGAGTTTGCCATTGTCATTTCCAATGCCTAGGGCGATACAAAGAACAAAGAAAGTTACAGCAGAGAAACAGGCCCTTTGGCTGCACCAACCATGCTGCCCAACTGAATTAAAAGCCTTTACTCTTCTGGGGAGCATAATCCCTCTATTCATGGACAAAAGAGCTGAATTACAGAGGTGTGGTGAGAGTACAACCATTGGCGTCAAGGCTGCATTCAACTGAGTGTGGCATCAAGAAGCCCCAGCGAAAATGGAATCAGTGGGTGTTGGGGGCAAACTCTCCACTGGTTGAAGTCATACCTGGTACATAGGAAGATGGTTGTGGTTGTGGAGAGTTAGTCATCTCAGCTTCAGAACATCTCTGCAAGAGTCCCTCAGGGCAATGTCCTTCATCAATGACCTTCCGTCCGTCATAAAGGCAGAAGTGAGGATGTTCTCTGATGATTGTACAAGCACCATTAGCAACTCCTCCAATACTCAAGCAGTCCATGTTCAAATACAATAAGGTTTGGACATTATCCAGGCTTGGGCTGACAAGTGGCAAGTAACATTCGTGCCACACAATGCCAGGCAATAGTCATCTCCAATAAGAGACACTCTAACCACCGCTCCTTGACATTCAGTGGTGCTACCATCACTGAATCCCCCTCTGTCAACATCCTTGGGGGCTACCATTGACCAGAAACTCAACTGGACTCACCACATAAACACAAGAGCAAGCCAGAGGCTAGGAATACTGCGGGGAGTAACTCACCTCCTGACTCCCCAAAGCCTGTCCACCATCTACACAAGTGAGGATGTGTGATAGGATACTCCCCACTTGCCTGGATGGCAAAACTCGAAGCTTGACACCATCCAGGACAAAGCAGCGTGCTTGATTGGCACCACATCTACAAACATCCACTCCCTCCACCACCGGCGCTCAGTAGCAGTCGTGTGTACTGTCTACAAGATGCACTGCAGCAATTCACCAAAGACCCTTAGACAGCACCTTCTAAACCCACGACCGCTTCCATCTGGAAGGACAAGGGCAGCAGATAAGTGGGAATGCCACCACCTGCAAGTTTCCGTCCGAGCCACTCCACCTTCCTGACTTGGAAATATGTCGCCATTCCTTCGTAATCGCTGGGCCAAAATCCTGGAATTCCTTCTGTAACAGCATTCTGGGTCAACCCATTGAGCATGGACTCACCGACTCACCAGTACCTCCTCATGGGCAACTAGGGATAGGCAGTAAATGCTGGCCAGCCAGTGATGTCCATGTCCCACGAATGAACATAAAATAAAATTCCTATCCTATTCATGTATTCACCAAGATGCCCCTTAACAGTCATGACCGTATCTGCTTGTACTATCTTCCCTGTTCTAGACACCCGCCACACTCTGTGTAAAAAAGACTTGCCTCGTACATCTTTTTTTAAACCTTGCCCCTTGCACCTTAAACCTGTGCCCCCTAGTAATTGACTCTACCACCCTGGGAAAAAGCTTCTGACTATCCACTCTGTCCATGCTCCTCATAATCTTGTAGACTTCTATCAGGTCATCCCTCAAGCTCCAACATTCCAGTGAGAACAAACCAAATTTCTCCAACCTCTCCTCATAGCTAATGGCCTCCATATGAGGAAACATCCTGGTAAATCTTTTCTGTACCCTCTCCAAAGCCTCCACATCCTTCTGGTAGTGTGGCGACCAGAATTGAATATTATATTCCAAGTGCGGCCTAAGGTTCTATAAAGTTGCAACATGACTTGCCAATTTTTAAACTCAATGCCCCAGCCGATGAAGGCAAGCACGCCATATGCCTTTTTGACTACCTTTTCCACCTGCATATCCACTTTCAGTGATCTGTGTACCTGTACAGTCCGACCTCTCTGCCTATCAATACTCTTAAGGGTTCTGCCATTTAGTGTACATTTCCCATCTGTCTTAAATCTTTCAAAATGCATTACATCACATTTGTCCAGATTAAATTCCATCTGCCATCTCTCTGCCCAAGTCTCCAATTGATCTATATCCTGCTGTATCCTCTGATGGTCCTCATCGCTTTCCGCAATTCCACCAACTTTTGTGTTGTCCGTGAACTTACTAATCAATCCAGTTACAGTTTCCTCCAAATCATTTATATATATTACAAACAGCAAATATCCCAGCACTGATTCCTGAGGAACGCTACTAGTCACAGCCCTCCAGTCAAAAACACACCCTTCCACTGCTACCCTCTGTGTTCTATGACTGATGTGGGTATGCCGGCGTTGGACTGGCGTAAACACAGTAAAAAGTCTGACAACACCAGGTTTTAGTCCAACCGATTTATTTGATAATATTCTCACAAGCAAGCAAGCTTTCAAGGTTATCCTCTTCGTCAGGTTTGCTTGCTTGTGAGAATATTATCAAATAAATCGGTTGGACTAAAACCTGGTGTTGTCAGACTTTTTACTGTGTTCTATGACTGAGCCAGTTTTGTATCCATCTTGCCAGCTCACCTCTGATCCCATGCAACTTCACGTTCTATACCAACCTGCCATGAGGAAACTTATCAAAAGCTTTACTGAAGTCCATGTAGACAACATTCACTGCCCTACCCTCACCAATCATTTACTTCACTTCCTCGAAAAACTAAGTCAAGTTAGTGTGACACGGCCTCCTCTACACAAAACATGTTGCCTCTCACTAATACATGCATTTATTTTCAAGTGGAAATAAATCCTGTCTCGAAGAATCCTCTCCACAATTTTCCTACCATGATATAAGGCTTACTGGCCTATAATTACCTGGATTATCCTTGCTGCCCTTTTTTAAACAGGACTATTCTTGACTATTCAACATTGACTATTCTTCAGTCCTCTAGGATCTCTCCTGTAGCCAGTGAAGGTACAAAGATTTCTCTCAAGGACACAGCAATTTCCTCTCTTGCCTCTCAGCATTCTGGGGTGCATCCCATCAGGCCCTGGGGACTTGTCTATCTTTATGTTTTTCAAGACCCCCAATATCTCCTCCTCTTTGATCTCAACATGACCCAAGCCACCTACACTACCTTCCCCAGACTCATCATCCATCAAGTCCTTCTCTTTGATGAATATTGATGCAGCATACTCATTTAGTAACCCCTCGCCCATTTCCTCTGGCTCCATGCATACATTCTCTCTCCTGTCCTTGAGTGGGCCAACCCTCTCCCTGGCTACTCCCTTGCTCTTTATATATGTATAAGAAGCCTTGGGATTTTCTTTAACCCTGCTGGCCCTCCTGACTCCTTGCTTAAGTTTCTTTCTACTTTCCTTGTTTTTTACACTTGCTTCATATGTTCCCAGCTTCCTAGCCTTGACAAATGCTTCCTTTTTCTTTTTGATTAGGCTCACAATATCTCTTGTTGTCCAAAGTTCCCGGAACGTGCCATACTTATCCTTCATCCTTATAGGAACGTGCTGGTTCTTATCAATTTACAATTGAAAGCCCCCCAAATGCAAGATGTTGATTTGCCTTCAAACATCTGCCCCCAATCTCCATTTTTTAGTTTCTGACTAATATAGAACATAGAACATAGAACATTACAGCGCAGAACAGGCCCTTCGGCCCACGATGTTGCGCCGACCAGTTACAAAACAATGACCCACTAGCCTAAACCAATCCCTTTTCATCCATAAACCTATCCACAGATCTTTTAAACGCCCCCAAACTAGGTGCATTTACAACTGCAGCTGGCAGGGCATTCCAGTCCCTCACCACCCTCTGGGTAAAGAACCTACCCCTGACATCTGTCCTATAACTACCCCCCCTTAATTTAAAATCGTGCCCCCTCGTGTTAGCTTTCTCCATCCTAGGAAAAAGGCCATCACTATCTACCCTGTCTAAACCTCTAATCATCTTATATGTTTCAATGAGATCCCCTCTTAGCCGCCTTCTTTCCAGCGAAAACAACCCCAAATCACTCAATCTCTCCTCATAGGATCTCCCCTCCATACCAGGCAACATCCTGGTAAACCTCCTCTGCACCCTCTCCAAAGCCTCTACATCCTTCTTGTAATGTGGGGACCAGAACTGCACACAAAACTCCAAGTGCGGCCGCACCAGAGATGTGTACAGTTGCATCATGACGCTACGACTCCTAAATTCAATCCCCCTACCAATAAACGCCAAAACTCCGTATGCCTTCTTAACAACTTTATCTACTTGATTCCCAACTTTCAGGGATCTATGTACACATACACCTAGATCCCTCTGCTCCTCCACACTATTCAAAGTCCTCCCGTTAGCCCTATACTCAACACATCTGTTATTCCTACCGAAATGAATTACCTCACACTTCTCCACATTAAACTCCATTCGCCACCTCTCAGCCCAGCTCTGCAACCTTTCTAAGTCATCCTGCAAACTATGACACCCTTCCTCACAATCTACCACACCTCCGACTTTGGTGTCATCAGCAAACTTACTAATCCACCCAACTATACCCTCATCCAGATCATTAATAAAAATTACAAACAGCAGTGGCCCCAAAACAGATCCCTGAGGCACACCACTTGTAACCGAACTCCATGACGAATATTTCCCATCAACCACCACTCTCTGTCTCCTATCTGCTAGCCAATTCCTGATCCAATTACCTAGATCACCCCCAATCCCATACATCTGCATTTTCTGCAGAAGCCTACCATGGTGAACCTTATCAAACGCCTTGCTAAAATAAACGCCTTGCTAAAATAAACGCCTTGCTAAAATATTGTTGTAATTATCCTTCTCTCAATTCAGCAACTTCATCTGAGTGCTACACTTCACTTTATCCATCAGTACCTTAAAGCTTACTGAATTGTGATCACTGTTCCCAAACTGCTCCCCTATTGAAACATCACTGGCCGGGTTCATTCATTAATACCAGGTCCAGTTTGGCCCCTTCCCTGGTTGGGCTATCTACATACTGCTTCAAGAAGCTCTTCTGGACGCTCCTTATAAACTCTGCCTCATCCACTCTTAGCACAAAGTGAGTCCCAGTCAATATAGGGGATGTTGAAATCTTCCACCACAGTAACCCTGTTGCGTTTACACCTTGTCAAGATCTGCCTAGATATCTGTTCCTCTATCTCCCACTGGCTGTCGGGAGGCCAATAGTTAAATCCCCAACATTGTGACTACACCCTTCCTATTCCTGAGCTCTACCCATATTGCTTCCTTGTATGAGTGCTCCGAGGTGTCCTCCTGCAGTTCTGTTGTGATATTGTCCTTAATCAGTCGTGCCACACTGGATAGTTGATCTAGTTTCATTCCTTTTAGACAGTTTAACAGTTTGATGCAACTAAATGTCTTGCAAGACCATTTCAAAGGATATTTAAGAGTCACTCATATTTGGTGTTGATCTGCAGTCACATGTAGGCCAAACAAAGTAAAGAAGCTAGATTTCCTTCCCTGAAGGACATTAGTCAATCAGATAGTTTTTATAATATCTGCCCTTGGTTTTGTGATCATCATTGGATTTCCAAATTTTAAAATTGTTATCAAATTCTGCTACCTGCTGTGGTGGGATTCAAAACCAACTGCCAAACATTACCCCATGCCTCTGGATAACAAATCCATTGACAATACCACAATGCCACTGCCATCCCCCTTCACCTATCCTTTATCCATCAATTTTAACATTCACTCCCTCCACCATCAATGCACAGTGGCAGAGCTATGTGTCAGAAAGAAGATGCACTGCAAAACCTTGCCAAGCTTCCTTTGGTACCATCTTGCAAACCCACAACCTTTACTACTTAAAAAAAGGACTGCAATTATACAACTGCCCTTCCAAGCCGCACCAACCTGTTTTAGAACTGTAGTGCTGTCCCTTCATTGTTGCTGGGCCAAATTCTTAGTTGGATAAGCTGTTTTTTTTAAAAAAGATTGAGAGAGTTAATGGAAGTGTTCAAAATCATCGGGGGTCTGGACAGATTAGATAGGCAGAAGGTGTTCTCGTTGGTAGATAGTTTGAGAACCAGAGAGCACTGTTTTTTTCAGAAATGAAATCATGACCACTGCCCTCTCTTGCCTTTGAGAATTGGATTGAGCAGGACGTTATACATGATGACTGCATCTTCAGCATTCTGGGCCCTTCACAGGAGTGTGAATAAGATCAAATTTGACACCAATCCCCACACACCATCAGGATGGAACTGACTAAACCCACAATGAAAGAGAGAGGTTTCAGTAAGTCTCTAAAAGGAAAGAGAGGCTTACCGTGGGAAATGCAGAGCTCAGTCTTTTACTCCCCGTTTAATTGATTCTAGGGATCAAGAATTATATCTATGGGGATAGGGCAGAGAGGTTAAGGGTAGGGAGATGCAGGACTGGCAGCTCAATGTTCCAGGGTACAGATGCTATAGGAAAGATAGAACAGGAGGAGGAGTTGTATTTTTGATGAGGGAAAACATCACAACAGTCCTGAGAGGGGATATATCTGCAGATTCACCCACTGAGTCTATATGTGTAGAACTGAGAAATAAGAAGGGGAAAATCAGTTTGATAGGGTTGTATTAAGGGCCCCCAAGTAGTCGGTGGGTATCAATGGGTGCTATTCTGATTGGCAGTTGGTGACTAGTGGAGTGCCACAGGGATCGGTGCTGGGGCCTCAGCTATTTACCATTTATATAGATGATCTGGAGGAGGGGGCTGAGTGTAGGGTGTCGAAATTTGCTGATGACACGAAGATGAGTGGAAAAGCAAATTGCACGGAGGGTGTGGAAAGCTGCAGAGGGATCTGGATAGGCTGAGCGAGTGGGCGAGGACCTGGCAGATGGAGTATAATGTTAGCAAGTGTGAGGTTATCCACTTTGGCAGAAATAATAAGAGGGATTATTATTTAAAAGGCGAAAAGCTGCAGCATGCTACGGTGCAGAGGGACCTGGGGGTCCTTGTGCACGAGTCGCAAAAACCCAGTCTGCAGGTGCAGCAGGTGATCAGGAAGGCGAATGGGATGCTGGCCTTTATAGCGAGGGGGACAGAATATAAAAGCAGGGAGGTCTTGCTGTACAGGGTACTGGCAGCTGGGGTACTGTGTGCAGTTTTGGTTGCCACACTTGCAGAAGGATATTTTGGCCTTGGAGGAAGTGCAGAGGAGGTTCACTAGGCTGATACCGGAGATGAGGGGGTTGGACTATGAAGAGAGACTAACTAGACTGGGTCTGTACTTGTTGGAGTTTAGAAGGATGAGAGGGGATCTTATAGAGACGTATAAGATAATGAAGGAGATGGATAGGGTAGAGGTAGAGAGATTCTTCCCGCTTAGAAAGGATAGCAGAACTAGAGAGCACAGCCTCAAGATAAGGGGGGGGGCGCAGTTTAGATCGGAGTTGAGGAGGAGCTTCTTCACTCTAAGGGTGGTGAATCTCTGGAACACTGTGCCTGTTGAAGAGGTGGAGGCTACCTCGCTGAATATATTTAAGTCACGGGTAGATAGGTTTTTGATAGACAAGGGAATTAAGGGTTATGGGAGAGAGCGGGAAAGTGGAACTGATCCACTTCAGATCAGCCATGATCTTATTGAATGGCGGGGCAGGCACGAAGGGCTAGATGGCCTACTCCTGCTCCTATTTCTTATGTTCTTAATTGATGAACAAATATGTAAGCAGATTACACATAACTGCAAGAAAAATAGGGTGGTAATAGTAGGGGACTTTAACTTTCCCAACATTGACTGGGACAGCCATAGTATTAGAGGGTTGGATAGAGAGAAATTTGTTGAGTGTATTTTCAAGAAAGGGAACAGAGATAGCCCGGGAAATTACCGCCCGGTGAGTCTGACCTCAGTGGTTGGTAAGCTGATGGAGAGGCTTCTGAGGGACAAGATTTACGAGCATTTGGAGAGGTTTGACATGATCAGGAATAGTCAGCATGGATTTGTCAAGGGCAGGTCGTGCCTTACGAGCCTAGTTGAGTTCTTCGATAATGTGACTGAACACATTGACGAAGGAAGTGCCGTGGACGTAGTGTACATGGACTTCAGCAAGGCTTTTGATAAGGTCCCCCATGCAAGACTTCTTGAGAAGGTGAGAGGGCATGGGATCCAAGGGCCTTTGGCCTTGTGGATCCAGAACTGGCTTGCCTGCAGAAGGCAGAGAGTGGTTGTGGATGGGTCTTTTTCGGAATGGAGGTCAGTCACCAGTGGGGTGCCCTAGGGATCTGTTCTGGGACCCTTGCTGTTTGTCATTTTCATAAATGACCTGGATGAGGAAGTGGAGGGATGGGTTAGCAAGTTCGCTGATGACACGAAGGTCGGCGGTGTTGTGGATGGTCTGGAAGGATGGCAAAAGTTGCAGCAGGACATAGATAGGATGCAGGAATGGGCGGAGAAGTGGCAGATGGACTTCAACGCGGATAAATGTGTAGTCGTCCATTTCGGCAGAACCAACGGGATGAACGAGTACACTATTAAGGGCAGGGGTCTTAGTAGCGTTGAAGAGCAGAAGGATCTCGGGGTCCGGGTTCACAGGACTCTTAAATCGGCCTCGCAGGTGGAGGAGGTGGTCAAGAAGGCGTATGGTGTACTGGCCTTCATTAATCGAGGGATTGAGTTTAGGAGTCGGGAGGTAATGCTGCAACTTTACAGGACCCTCGTCAGGCCTCATTTGGAGTACTGTGCGCAGTTCTGGTCGCCTCACTATAGGAAAGACGTAGAAGCTATTGAAAGGGTGCAGAGGAGATTTACAAGGATGTTGCCTGGACTGGGAGGCATGCCTTATGAAGATAGGTTGAGGGAGCTGGGACTCTTTTCCCTGGAGAGGCGAAGGTTGAGAGGCGACCTGATAGAAGTTTATAAAATGTTGAGAGGAATAGATAGGGTGGACTCTCAGAGGCTATTTCCCCGGGTTGAAATGGTCGCTACGAGAGGACACAGATTTAAGGTGCGGGGAGGGAAGTACAGAGGTGATGTTAGGGGTAAGTTTTTCACTCAGAGGGTGGTGAGTGAATGGAATCGGCTGCCGTCGTCGGTGGTGGAGGCGAACTCGCTGGGGTCTTTTAAAAGACTTCTGGATGAGTATATGGGGTTTAATGGGATTGGGGGTTATAGATAGGTCTATAGATTTGTGGGGTTGATGCGATCGGCGCAACTCGAGGGCCGAAGGGCCTGTTTGTGCTGTAATGTTCTATGTTCTATGTTCTATGTATTCAGGAGGAATTTCTCATTGTGTGTGGATGGCCCGATTAGAGAGAGATTGACCTCCTCTTGTGAAATAAGGAAGGGCAGGTGACAGAAGTGTTACTGAGGGATCATTTTGAGACCAGTGACCATAATTCCATTTTAAAATAGTTATGGAAAATGATAGACCTGACCCAAAAGTTAAAATGCTAAATTGGGGTAAGGCCAATTTTGATGGGATTAGACAGGAACTTTCAAAAGTTGATTCGGAGAGTCTGTTGGCAGACAAAGGGACATCCAGTAAGTGGGAGGCTTTCAAAAGTGTGTTAACCAGGGTTCAGGATAAGCACATTTTTAGAGTGAAGGTAAAGTCTGGTAGAAGTAAGGAAATTGTGGTTCCCTAGCAGAAATATTTGAAACATCAACAGTCACAGGCGAGATGCCTGAAGATTGAAGGTGGCAAATGTTGTGCCTTTGCTTAAGAAGGGTTGCAGGGAAAAGCCTGGGAATTACAGACCGGTGAGCCTAACGTCAATGAGAAAACGAAGATTTCTGTTAGAGGTCCAGCAATTTCCCCTTTTGTCTCCCTCAGTAATCTGGGAGAGAGGCCATTTGGTCCTGGGGATTTGTCTACCAGTACACCTAACACTTATTCCTTCGTAATGATGACTTGCTCGAAAGGGTTTACATATCCCTCTGAGACATCGCCAATTAACATGTCCCTCGCCTTTGTGAATACCAATGCAAAGTACTCATTAAGGATCTCACCCAGTTCCTTTGGTTCTACGCATAATTTCCCTCCTTTGCCCTTGAGTGGACCAACTCTTTCTCTAGCCAACTTCTTATCCCTAATATATATATATATATAAAATGCCTTGAGAGTCTCCTTAATCCTGCCTGCTAAGGACATTTCATGACCCCTTTAGGGCGGCACGGTAGCACAGTGGTTAGCACTGCTGCTTCACAGCTCCAGGGTCCTGGGTTCGATTCCCGGCTCGGGTCACTGCCTGTGTGGAGTTTGCACATTCTCCTCGTGTCTGCGTGGGTTTTCTCCGGGTGCTCCGGTTTCCTCCCACAGTCCAAAGATGTGCGGGTTAGGTTCATTGGCTATGCTAAAAAATTGCCCCTTAGTGTCCTGGGATGTGTAGGTTAGAGGGATTAGCAGGTAAAATGTGTAGGGATATGGGGATAGGGTCTGGGTGGGATTGTGTTCGGTGCAGACTTGATGGGCCGAAGGGCCTGTTTCTGCACTGTAGGGTTCTATGGTTCTATGGTTCTTTCTGCCATCCTAACTCCCTGTTTGAGCTCTTTTCTACTTTCTCTGTATTCTTCAAGTGCTTTATCTGTTTTTAGTTCCCTAGACCTCGTGGATGGATAGGATAGAGGTGGAGAGACTCTTCCCGCTCAAAAAAGACAGTAGGACTAGGGGGCACAGCCTCAAGATAAAGGGGGGGCGGTTTAGAACAGAGTTGAGGAGGAACTTCTTCACTCAAAGGGTGGTGAATCTCTGGAATTCTCTGCCCGTTGAAGTGGTGGAGGCTGCCTCGCTAAATATTTTTAAGAAACGGGTTGATGGGTTTTTGATAAGAGAAGGGATTAAGGGTTATGGGGAGAGGGCGGGAAGGTGGAGCTGAGTCACGACAGATCAGCCATGATCTTATTGAATGGCGGGGCAGGCTCGAAGGGCCAGATGGCCTACTCCTGCTCCTATTTCTTATGTTCTTATGTATGCATCCTTTTTCTCTTTGACGCGACTTGCAATTTCCCTGGTCATCCATGGTTCCCAAATCCTGCCTTCCATGTCATTCCTTTGCAGAGGCATATATTACTGTTCCTTCACTGTTACTGGATCAAATTCCTGGAACAATCTAACAGCAGTGTGGATGTACCTACACCAGATGGACTGCAGTGGTTTAAGAAGGCGGCTGACCACTTCCTTCTCAAAGGCAATTATAGCTCAGTAAAAATGCTACCCTTGCCAACAACACTGTCATCCTTTGAAAGATTAGAACAAAACCCTCCTCTGTTGCTCCTGATTGTGTTTCTATTGTTGTTTTCAGGTTTGGCAAGGTTGAGGACAGTGAAGGTGATTTCCGCCTCTACACAGTGCAGATTCCACACAAACGAGAACGTAAACCTCTCCTGTGTTACATCAGCAAATGGGATGGAAAGAACTTCCTGCCACTGCTCACCCGTGATTGTGGGAATGAGGTGATCTCTGCAATGTCGATCAGGTACTGCTGTGCCAAAGAACAAAGCAAAGTACAGCACAGGAACAGGCCCTTTGGCCTTCTAAGCCTGTGCCGATCATGATGCCCGAACTAAATTTTAAAAAACCTTCTGCCCTTATTCGGTCCGTATCCCTCTATTCCCTCCCTATTCATGTACCTATCCATTTGGCTCTTAAATGTTGCTAATGTGCCTGCTTCCACCACCACCTCTAGTAGTGCGTTTCAAGCACCCACCACTTTCTGCATGAAAATCTTTCCCCGGACGTCACCCTTAAGCTTTCCACCTCTCACCTTGAACCTCTGCAAATCTCCAGATGAACGCTGGTGTCTGACTTAAAGTAACCTCAGTATAATGCAAAAGCTATTTCAGACTAACCGTATCCTCCATTTTTACTTGTCTTGCCACATGCCAGTCTTTTTTATTTTCGCTTTTTCTTTTACCTGAGCTACCCTTTATTCTTCCATTAGTATTTACTCAGGACCAATATTTTGTTTCTTTACCACAATCTTTATCACTCCCTTTGCCTTTTGTTTCATGACACCTTCCAATTCATGTAGGAATTATACAGTAAATGGTAGAACCATTAGGAGTATTTTCAGGCAGAGAGATGTGGTGTGTGTATATAAGAACATAAGAACATAAGAACATAAGAAATAGGAGCAGGAGTAGGCCAACTAGCCCTTCGAGCCTGCCCCGCCATTCAATAAGATCATGGCTGATCTGTCGTGGCTCAGTTCCACATTCCCGCCCTCTCCCCATAACCCTTAATCCCCTCTCTTATCAAAAACCCATCAACCCGCGTCTTAAAAATATTTAGCGAGGTAGCCTCCACCACTTCAATGGGCAGAGAATTCCAGAAATTCACCACCCTTTGAGTGAAGAAGTTCCTCCTCAACTCCGTTCTAAACTGCCCCCCCTTTATCTTGAGGCTGTGTCCCCTAGTCCTACTGTCCTTTCTGAGCGGGAAGAGTCTCTCCACCTCTATCCTATCCATCCCATTCATCATCTTATACGTCTGAAATGAGATCTCCCCTCATTCTTCTAAACTCTAACGAGTACAATCCTAGTTTATTCAGCCTCTCCTCATAGCTCAACCCCCTCAACTCCGGCATCAGCCTAGTAAACCTCCTCTGCACTCCCTCCAAGACCAAAATATCCTTGCGTAAGTACGGCGCCCAAAACTGCACACAGTACTCCAGCTGCGGCCTCACCAATGCCCTATACAGCCTACTTTTATATTCAATCCCCCTCGCTATGAAGGCCAGCATCCCATTCGCCTTCCTGACCACCTGCTGCACCTGCAAGCTGGGTTTTTGCGACTCATGCACAAGGACCCCGAGGTCCCTCTGCACCGTCGCCTGCTGCAGTTTTTCGCCCCGTAAGTAATAGTCCTTCCTACCATTATTCCTACCAAAGTGGACCACCTTGCACTTGCCAACATTAAATTCAATTTGCCAGTTCCTGGCCCATTCGCCCAGCCTATCTAGATCCTTCTGCAGACTCTCCACACCCTCCGCACAATTTGCCGTTCCCCCAATCTTGGTATCATCAGCAAATTTCGACACCCTGCACTCAGTTCCCTCCTCCAGATCATCTATATAAATGGTAAATAGCTGAGGCCCCAGCACCGACCCCTGGGGCATTCCACTAGTCACCAACCACCAATCCGAATAGCACCCATTGACCCCCACTCTCTGCCTCCTATTTGACAACCAATCCTCTATCCACGCTAACACCCTACCCCCAACTCCATGTCCCCTGACCTTCTGCAATAACCTCTTGTGAGGTATCTTGTCAAACGCCTTCTGAAAATCCAGAAAGACCACATCCACTGGCTCTCCTCTATCCACATGTTGCAGCTGTACAAACCTTAGTTATGCCTCATTTAGAATATTGTGTACAGTTCTGGTCACACTACCAGAAGGATGTGGATGCTTTGGTGAGGGTACAGACGAGGTTTACCAGGATGTTGCCTGGTCTGGAGAGTATTGGCTATGAGGAGAAGTTGAGACTCGGTTTGTTCTCACTGGAACAATGAAGGACAGGGGATGACCTGATAGAGGTTTACAAGATTATGAGAGGCATGGACAGAGTGGATTGTCAGATGCTGTTTCCTAGAGTAGAAAAGTCAAGTCTAAGGGGCATAGGTTTAAGGTGCGTGGGGAAAAGTTTAGAGGAGATGTTCAAAGCTAGTTTTTCGCACAGAGGGAGGTGAATGTCTGGAACATGCTGCCTGGGGAAATGGTGGGAGCAGGTACAGTGGCACAGTGGTTCGCACTGCTGCTTCACAGCACCAAGGACCCGAGTTCAATTCCCTGGTCACTGTGTGTGTGCACGTTTTCCCGTGTCTGCATGGGTTTCCTCTGGGTGCTGCAGTTTCCTCCCTCAGTCCAAAGATGTGCGGGTTAGGTGAATTTGGCATGCTAAATTCTCCCTCAGTGCACCCAAACAGGCACTGGAGTGTGGCGACTTGGGGGGGGGTGGTTTTCATGGTAACTTCATTGAATGTAAGCCTACTTGTGACACTAATAAATAAACTTTAACTTTACAATAGCAACATTTAAGGGGCAACTAGACAAATACTTGATTAGATTGGAATGGTAGGATACGGACTCTAAGTACATGCGGTTTTAGTTCAGTCGGGCATCATGATCGGCACAGGCTTGGAGTGCTGAAGGGCCTGTACTTTTCTTTGTTCTTGTCCTTTGATCTCCCCCACTCTCTAACCCAGAGTTTCCTAAACTTCTCCAGCTATGTTACCCTTTTGATCTCCAAAGAGGAATCCCTGCAGAACGTTCTTATTGTATTGAAGGGCTAAACTATAAAAAATAATTATTTTCATGCAATAGCTACAAACATACAAAAACCTAATTTATAGAATTTTTTTTCCCTAAATGTAGGGTAATTGTTGGAAAAAGTTCTGGGGGACAGAATGAATCACCATTTGGGGAGGCAAGAATTCATCAAAGATAGTCAGCATGGCTTTGTCAGGGTAAGATCATGTCCAATAAATTAGACTGAAATTTTCAATGAGGTGACTAAGTGTGTAGATGAGGACTTTGTCTACATGGACTTCAGTAAGGTTTTTGATAATGCCCAGATGGGAGACTGGTCAAGAAAGTAAGAGCCCATGGGGTCCAAGGCAATATGGCAAATTGGTTCAAAAGTTGACTTAGTGGCAGGAGGCAGAGAGAGATGCCAAAGGTTAGAACATAGAACATAGAACATTACAGCACAAACAGGCCCTTCGGCCCTCGAGTTGCGCCGATCGCATCAACCCCACCAATCTATAGACCTATCTATAACCCCCAATCCCATTAAACCCCATATACTCATCCAGAAGTCTTTTAAAAGACCCCAGCGAGTTCGCCTCCACCACCGACGACGGCAGCCGATTCCATTCACTCACCACCCTCTGAGTGAAAAACTTACCCCTAACATCACCTCTGTTCTTCCCTCCCCGCACCTTAAATCTGTGTCCTCTCGTAGCGACCATTTCAACCCGGGGAAATAGCCTCTGAGAGTCCACCCTATCTATTCCTCTCAACATTTTATAAACTTCTATCAGGTCGCCTCTCAACCTTCGCCTCTCCAGGGAAAAGAGTCCCAGCTCCCTCAACCTATCTTCATAAGGCATGCCTCCCAGTCCAGGCAACATCCTTGTAAATCTCCTCTGCACCCTTTCAATAGCTTCTACGTCTTTCCTATAGTGAGGCGACCAGAACTGCGCACAGTACTCCAAATGAGGCCTGACGAGGGTCCTGTAAAGTTGCAGCATTACCTCCCGACTCCTAAACTCAATCCCTCGATTAATGAAGGCCAGTACACCATACGCCTTCTTGACCACCTCCTCCACCTGCGAGGCCGATTTAAGAGTCCTGTGAACCCGGACCCCGAGATCCTTCTGCTCTTCAACGCTACTAAGACCCCTGCCCTTAATAGTGTACTCGTTCATCCCGTTGGTTCTGCCGAAATGGACGACTACACATTTGTCCGCGTTGAAGTCCATCTGCCACTTCTCCGCCCATTCCTGCATCCTATCTATGTCCTGCTGCAACTTTTGACATCCTTCCAGACCATCCACAACACCGCCGACCTTCGTGTCATCAGCGAACTTGCTAACCCATCCCTCCACTTCCTCATCCAGGTCATTTATGAAAATGACAAACAGCAAGGGTCCCAGAACAGATCCCTGGGGCACCCCACTGGTGACTGACCTCCATTCCGAAAAAGACCCATCCACAACCACTCTCTGCCTTCCTTTTGTGAATGGAAGCCTGTGTCCAGTGGTATGCCACAGGGATTGGTGCTGGGTCCCTTGCTGTTTGTGATGATCTAGACATGAAACTGGGGCAATGATAAGTAAATTCACAGGTGACACAAAAATTGGTGTTGTGATAAATAAGAGGAGGAAAGCCTTAGACTGTAGGGTGATAAAAACAGACTGGTCAGATGGACAGAACAAATGGAATTTAACCCTGAAAAATGTACGGTAATGCATTTTGGGAGGAGTAACAAGGCAAGGGGATACACAATGAACAGTAGAATGCTAGGAAGCTTTTCTCTGCTGCCATCAGACTTTTGAATGGACCTGTCATATATTAAGCTGATATTTCTCTGCACCCTAGCTATGACTGTAACACTATATTCTGCTCCTCCTTCCCTATGTTTGGTGTCATGAGCTTTTGGAGCACTGCTCCTTCATCAGATAAGTCTCACCTGGATGGAGGAGCAGTGCTCCGGGGATTGTGATGCTGGGTGAACTGTTGGACTTTGACCTGGTGTTCTGGGACTTCTTACTGTGCTGACCCCAGTCCAACGCCGGTATCTCCACATCTTAGTTATGTGAGTGATGAGAGGAGGAAGTGGTCAAAGTGAGTGCAGTTACAATATTTAAAATACATTTAGACTATGGATGGGAAAGGTTTAGAGAGATATGGGACTAGTTCAGTTCAGGAAACCTGGTTGGCATGGACGAGTTGAGCCGAAGGACCTGTTTCCATGCTGCATATCTCTATGACTCTATGTACGGTGTGTTTTGTCTGTATAGCACATAGGTTCCCATTTACTGTATCCCTTACATGTGACAATAAATCAAATCAAAATAGTACACAGAACCAGAGGAACCTGGGGTGCATGTCCAAAGATCCCTGAAGGCAGGAGGACAGGTAGATAAGGTGCTTAAGAAGGCTATGGAATACTTTTCATTATTAGCCAAGGCATAGAATGTAAGAGCAAAGCGTTATGATGGAACTGTATAAAATGCTCATTAGGCCACAGCTGGAGTATTGTGTTCTGGTCACCACACTCTGGGAAAGATGTGATTACACAAGAAAGCTTGCCGAGGAGATTCACCAGAATATTGCCTGGATGCAGATTTTTAGCCAGAGAGGCTAGTTAGGCTGAGGTTGCATTCTTTAGAGCAGAGAATGTTGAGGGAGGGGACCCAATTGAGATGTACAAAATTATGAGGGTCGTAGAAAAGATAAAAAGAGATAAACCTTTCCCCTTAGGAAAGTCAATACCAGGGGCATAAATTTAAGGGAAGGGGCAGGGAATTTAGAGGAAATTTGAGGGAAATATTTTCACTGAGAGGGTGATGTGAGTCTGAAACTCACTGGCCTTTCTATCATTGTCCTAAAGCTTATAATACAATGATTACTTTCTCCTGAATGTCCCCCACTGACATTTGATCTTTTTGGCTCACCTAATTTCCAAGAACCCAGACTAGCAGTGCATTCCTGAACTGGACACAAAATGCTGTAGGAAATTTTCCTGAACACAGTCTCAGAACTTGTGCCCCTCTCCATCCTTTACACTATCATTTTTCCAGTCTACATTTAAGCCCCCCCCCCCCACCTATAACTACTCTAGAATGTTTGCCTCTCCCTGTAATTTCCCTGCAGAGTTGTTCCTCTATATCTTTCTCACCAGCTGGTGGTCTAAAGGATACATCAACCAATGACACTGCATCCTTTTTGTTTCTTACCTCCAGCCAAATTGATTCTGTCTTTGAACCCTTTTGGACATCCTCTTTCTCCAGCACTGTAATGCTCTCCTCAACCTATACTACCACCCCTCCGCCTTTCCTCCTTCCACTATCTTTACTGAACACCTTGTACCCAGGAATATTTAATGCCCAGCCCTGCCCTTCCTTGAGCCAGGTCTCTGTTATCACAACATCATATTTCCACAATACAATCTGCACCTGTAACTCCCCAATTTTATTCACTATACTCTGTGCATTCACAAACTCTGTACATTTACTCTTGTATTCTTATTTCCCCCTCTTAATTAACTTCTTAATCCTCCCCTTCTGAATTCTAAACTGCTTCCAATCCTTAGACTTGCTACTTTTTCTGGAAATTTTTTATGACTCCAACTTGGATCTAATACTATCCTTAATTTATTTTGTTAGCTAATGGTTAGGCCATTTTTTCTCGTGATTTTGCACCAGACAGAAAAACCATGTTGACTTTGCCTGTTTATCTTGAACTTATCCAAGTGCTTTGATGTAACGTTTTAATAATAGCTTCTCACATTCTCATATGACAGATGAAAAGCTAACTGGTCTGTAGTTTCCACTTTGTCTACCTCCCTTTTTGAATAATTGAATTGCATTTGTTATCCTGCAATCTAATGGCACCTACCCTGGATGCAGGGGATTTTGGAAAATTAAAATTAATGCATCAACTATCTCATTGGACACTCCTTCAAGAGCTGGAAGGAGGAATTGGGCTCTTGTCAGCCTGCAGCCTGCTTCTCAGTACCACTTCTCTTGGGACTGTAATTTTGCTAAGTTGCTCTTCTTTACCATTTCCTGGTTTGTGTCTTCTTCTGCGATGTTACTACTATCCTCTACAGTGAAGACTGATGTAAAGTACCTGTTCAATTAATCTCCTTAAAACAACCTCCTTGTTTTCTATTATCATTTCTTCAGACTCACTTTCTATAAAACCAATGCTCATTTAATTCCTTTCTTTTTAAAAAGACTCTGTTTTCATATTTCTTGCTAGCATTTTCTCATGCGCTAATCTTTCTCTCCTTATTAATCTTTTCGTCATCCTTCAATATTTCTTATTTTGATCAATCTTCTGACCTGTCACCTATCTTTGCATAACTATATGCTTTTCTTTAAGTTTGATAATATCTTTTATCTTTCTAATTAATGGTGAATGGTGAGTCCATCCCTTGGATTATTTCATACTTGTTGGAATGTATTTATTCTGTGCATCCTGAAATATCCCTGTAAATGATTGCATTTCTATTGACTTATCCCTTGACCTCATTTGCCAATTGACTTTAATCAATATGGCTTTAATGTCCTCATAATTGGTCTTATTTAAGTTTATAACAAAGTTATTTTGGACTCAGAACATTAACAGTTTCTCTCGCCCAAACCTGATGCATGAATGTTTTTACTTTGGTTTTCTCATTACTGCTTTTATCATATATTTCGATTACTCTCACCTTCGTCTTGCTGACTGCATGATTTTCTCCATTTACAGTTGTTGTTCTTTTCCTCTTCACAGTGATTTGGGGACCTTTATTGGACTTGGCACTGTGACTGGCTCTGTAGCTATCTACATTGCATTCTCACTCCAGGTAACGTCAGAACCTTTGGTCTGCCTTTCTGCATTGCTCTGTTGTCTGTGTCAGTGATTATCAGTGTCTGCATTGTAAGATGGTTGGTATGTCTTTTTTTTTTATTGCTTCATGAGATGTAGGCTTCACTGTCAAGGCCAGCATTTATTTCCCATTTATAAGTATCGCAAAAATATAGTTGTCTGTCGCCTTTAACTGCTACAGACCATGTGGTGTAGTTACACACACAGCGCTATTAGGAAGTGTGTTCCAGTGACAGTGAAGGAAAGAAAATCTTCTCACTCTGATGGCCAACATATCATTTGCTTTCTTTACTGTCTGTTGTACCTGCACGCTTACTTTCAGCGACTGATGCACGAGGACTCCAAGGTCTCGTTGAGTATCCGCTTTTCTCAATTTACACCCATTCAAATAATAATCTGCCTTCTTATTTTTGCTACCAAAGTGGATAACCTCACATTTATCCATATTATACTGCATCTGCCATGCAGATACCCACACACTCAGCCTGTCCAAATCACACTGAAGCATCTCTGCATCCTCCTCACAGCTCACCCTCCCACCCAACTTTGTATCATCTGAAAATTTGGGGATAATACATTCCGTTCCCTCTTCCATATCAATAATATATAATGTGAACATAGAACATTACAGCGCAGAACAGGCCCTTCGGCCCACGATGTTGCGCTGACCAGTTACAAAACAATGACCCACTAACCTAAACCAATCCCTTTTCGTCCATAAACCTATCCACAGATCTCTTAAACGCCCCCAAACGAGGCGCATTTACAACTGCAGCTGGCAGGGCATTCCAGTCCCTCACCACCCTCTGGGTAAAGAACCTACCCCTGACATCCATCCTATAACTACCCCCCCTTAATTTAAAGCCATGCCCCCTCGTGCTAGATTTCTCCATCAGAGGAAAAAGGCTATTACTATCCACCCTATCTAAACCTCTAATCATCTTATATGTTTCAATAAGATCCCCTCTTAGCCGCCTTCTTTCCAGCGAAAACAACCCCAAATCCCTCAGCCTCTCCTCATAGGACCTCCCCTCCATACCAGGCAACATCCTGGTAAACCTCCTCTGCACCCTCTCCAAAGCCTCCACATCCTTCCTGTAATGTGGGGACCAGAACTGCACACAAAACTCCAAGTGCGGCCGCACCAGAGTTGTGTACAGTTGCAACATGACGCTGCGACTCCTAAATTCAATCCCCCTACCAATAAACGCCAAACAGTTGGGGTTCTAGCTCAGATCCTTGTGGTACCCCACTAGTCACTGACTGCCAATCAGAAAAAGGCCCATTATGCCTACGCTTTCCTTCCTGCCTGCTTACCAGCTTTCTGTCCATCTTGAGACATTACCTGCAATCCCATGTCAATTCAGGACAGCCTAAAACTTTGGGTATCCCCCTTTCATGGATGAGATACCTAGTTTCAGCTCTTGGATCTTCCCTCGTCCAGTATCATCTTGGAAATTTTTATTCTCATCAGTTATTTTGTAGACCAGATCGAGGTTCAACATGGGAGAGTGATAAAAACCTGCGAATGCCTCTGGTAATGTCATATGGCTAATCACACAGATGCATTACTTTCCAACACAACAGTTTGATACTGGCTTAACTGTACCGTTTTTCAGATGTAGTTCCGGGCACCATCTTTAGGAAGGATGTCAAAACCTTGGAGATGGTACAGAAGAGATTTACTAGTACACTAACTCCTGTTGGAATATGTGCACTGAAATGTCTCTGAATTGGTGCCAGCCATGAGGTTCTTCAGTGTTTGGAGAAATTGGGATTGCCCATCTTAGAGGAGATTCTATTGATGCATGATGGAGTAAATAAGGAGAAACTATTGTTGGCAGAAGGATTTGTAACCAGAGGGCACAGATTTCAGTTGATTGGTGAAAAAAGCAAGGAGATGTCAGTAAAGAAAAGCAAAATTACATGTTCCCTTTTGTCTTTCTTAACAGCAAGTTTACTATGTGAAGGAGACTCACGGGATTGTGGTGACAGACTTGGCCTTTCTACCTGATGAGGGTCCAACGAAGCAGGTGACAGGAGAAAATGAGGCAGCATTGTTGAGTGTAGCAGTAGACAGTCGGTGTAAACTACATCTGGTGCCAAGCAGGCGTAAGTCAAAGATTTATTCTCTATCCTGTTCTGTTGTTTCTGCCTTGGGAACCGACTGGTGCTGACTACTGCCCCTCAGTTGATTGGTCTTTGCCATCTTGCCACTGCTCCATTATAAGTAATGTCCCTGGACCAATAATCTAGAGGCCCAGCTCTCTGGACAGGGCAGCTGATGGAATTTAAAAATAAAATTAATAATTGAGGGAAAATAAAGCTAGTTTCGGTAATGCTGATCAAAATGACTGTCATTAGTTGTTGTAAAAGCTAATCTGATTTGCTAATGCCTCTTTAGGGAAGGAAATCTTTCTGGCGTGGCCTCAATGTAACTCCAGACTCTCGGCAATGTAATTAATTCTTAACTGCTCCCCTGAAATGGCCAAGCGAGACATTCAATTTAAGGGCAACTAGGGATGGAAAATCGATGCTGGTCTTTCCAGCAATGCCCACATCCCATGAAAGAAATTAAAGAAAAGCTCAAATTGGTGCCTCATATTAGCATTTAACATACTTGAGCTGATAAAATATTGAACCATTGGGGAAGATCAAACTTTCCCATCTGCTGTGTCTATACTTTTCACTGGATGGTAACAAGAATGGAACCTTTCTTGATTACACTCTCTGACAACACAAGGAATTGGACCAGGAGTAAAACATTGAGCCATTTCTGCCTTTCAGTTCCATCATGGCTGATATTGGACTTTAACTCCATTCTCCTGCCGCATCCCTTAATTTTCTGAGGGACAAAAAAATCTTTCTCACCCTTAAATGTGTTCAGCAATAGAGCATTCACAAACTTCTGGAGGAGAGAATTTCAAAGATTCACAACTCTTTGAGTGAAATAATTTTTCCTTATCTAAGTCCCGTATAATTCTCCCCTCATCTGATTGACGTTAAAGCACTATGGCTCTAGGATATTTCATTACTCTAAACTAGGATTCTTTAGGTTTATTTATTAGTGTTACAAGTAGGCTTACATTAACACTGCAATGAAGTTACTGTGAAAATCCCCGAGGCACCACACTCCGGCACCTGTTTGGGCACACTGAGGGAAAATTTAACTAGGCCAACGCACTTAACCTGCACATCTTTCAGACTGTAGGAGGAAACCGAAGCACCTGGAGGAAACCCATGCAGATACAGGGAGAACATGCTGGCTCCACAGTGATCCAAGCCGGGAATTAAATCTGGGTCCCTGGCGCCATGAGGCAGCAGCGATAACCGTTGTGCCACCATGCAGCTGTTTCCTCCCAGGGCTCAATCCCAAACTGGCTGGTGTGCTCCTGATCCTTGGTCCCACAGGGGGCAGAGTGTGATCCTGAACTGGACTCTCCCTCACTGGGCATGGTGTCATAATTCCCAGGGTTCAGCCTAACCCTAATGTCCCATACTCTGGGCCTCCTTGCATTGTGTCGAGCATTTCTCTGATGAGACAGATGTCATGGTGTATTTTTCTTGAATATGTTTAAGTGTGGCTTCATATTGTGATGGGATGGATGATTAACCAGACTGGTTTGATTTACAGATATGTTCCCAGTCTGGGTGGTCTTGCTGCTGTGTGGACTGATCATCGTGCTCACAATTGTCCTTTTGCAGCATCTGTTTCCAGGGCTCTTGTAAGGTCCGTTCTCAGGATGATGCTGTTAAAGTTTACATCTGATGGAATCCACACTGGGCTGAAAGTTATCTGCAAACAACCAACCTGTGTTGTCTGCTTCAATATGAACTGGCCTTCAATTAGTTTCAGTGAATGCCCAGAGACACACTTTATAATTCTGCAAAACAAGGAAACATGAAAAGCTGAACAGACCAGTTCACACCAGGCCCCAAGGAGTCAGAACCGTCCAGTTATTAATAATTATACTTCCAACTTGATTGTCTTTGATTACATTTCCCCGACGATCTCGCTGTCCCAATCTCTCACTCGCCCTCACCGTCTCCCGCCTCCCCAATTTCTGATGTTTTTATCTTCCTGAGGTTTTCCAAAACAATAATGTTATCCATGGTAGTAGCTGATCTGCAAAGATGTCCATTTAATTTGTCCTGTGGCATTTTGTTCTGTTAAGTGACAGCATTTCACATCAACATCCAGTGAACTCCTTCCCCTTTCACCCGGAATTAATCGTGTTCAATTATGTTGTTCAAGTGCCCTGCTGAGTATTAATATTTTAAAACCATGCAGAACAAATAGGACAGGGTCTGTTCTCACAGGAGAATATGTTACCTCCACAAACCCCACTCCCCCCATGACCTGATACTTTACTACCAATCACCTCCTGCTGATTCAGTCCTGTCCTGATCTATCTCCCTCACAATTTCTAACCCATCATATGAAGGGTATCACTGGGTCAGATGTTAGCAGCTGGAGTTCATTGGGGTCACGTGGTGAGATGGAGGCTCTGGGATCAGATGCAGAGAACTTGGGTCATTGGGTTGGGTATGGAGGGGTCACTGGGTCAGATGTTAGGAGATGGGGAGGTAAATGTGAGGTGGTTGGGATAATAGGATGGGGGAGATGTTGGAGGAGAGGAGTAATGGAGGGTCAGATCAACATGAAAACTGCTGACCTCTGCTTGCTCTTTACATTTTATAGGTCCTCCTCACTACTGATATGCTCAATGTACCATTCAAAACATGTCTGCAAAATGTTTGTTGAAGGGATGTTCTTTATCAACTCTACAGTAAACATTATATTTTAAAGAGTCAACATTTATGCGTTTGTGACTGTCTCACTGTAGTGTCTATACTGAAGTTATAATTAGAATCGTACAACACAGAAGAGGCCCTTCAGCTCATCAAGTCTGCACTGACCTGCGAGAAACACTTGTTTCCCATCCCATTTACCAGCACTTGGCCCATAGCCCCGAATGCTGATGTGCCAAGTGTTCATCCAGGTAAAGGATGTGAGACAATCCGCTGCTACTACACTCCCAAATAGTGCACTCCAGACCATCACCACCCTCTGAGTAAAAAGGTTATTTCTCACATCCCCACAAAACTTCCTGTCTGTCACCTTGAACCAACGTCCCCTCATGACTGATCCTTCAACTGAGAACAGCTGCTCCTTATCCACTCCTTTCCTTGTCTCTTATAATTTCATACACCTCATACAGGTCGCCCCTCAGTCTTCTCTGCTCCAACGAAAACAACCAAGCCTATCAAACCCCTCAAATATTCCATCCCAGACAGCATTCTGGCGAATCTCCTCTGCACCCCTTCCAAAGCATTCTCATCCTTCTGATAATTGATGTTTAATGGGCGAGGCTGTAAATCTGGCCATCCTTAACATTAAGAGACCCAGTGTGGACAACTGGGATGAGAGCATTCCTCACACTCGTGAGATTTAAATCTACTGTAACTCGCTGTGAAAAAACAGATTCCAGATAGCCTAGAGGAAACTGTAATCTATATCTAACTGTGTGTTATATCTGCCAAAGTAGTGTTTGATAGGGACAATGTGAATGTAACTTTACCTTGTATGTAACGACATTTTGTACCTGCACTGAGAGTGTTTAGGGGGACAGTGAAGAATAAACTTTATATCTAACCCTGGGCTGTACCTGTCCTGAGAGTATGTGATGGGGACAGTGTAGAGGGAGCTTTACTCTGAACAAAGAACAAAGAAAATTACACCACAGGAACAGGCCCTTTGGCCCTCCAAGACTGCACAGACCATACTGCCCGATTTAACCAAAAACACCCCCCCCCCCCCCCCCCCAAGCCCTTCTGGGGACCATATCCCTCTATTCCCATCCTATTCATGTACCTGTCAAGACACCCCTTAAAAGTCACTGCCATATCTGCTTCCGCTACCTCCCCCAGCAATGAATTAAAGGGTTATGGGGAGAGGGCGGGAAAGTGGAACTGAGCCACGACAGATCAGCCATGATCTTATTGAATGGCGGGGCAGGCTCGAAGGGCTAGATGGCCTACTCCTGCTCCTATTTCTTATGTTCTTATATTTAAAGGAGATGTACGAGGCAGATTTTTTTTTTTACTTGCTCCTCGCATCTTAAACCTGTGCCCCCTTGTAATTGACTCTTCCACCCTGGGAAAAAGCTTCTGACTATTCACTCTGTCCATGCCCCTCATAATCTTGTAGACTTCTAATAGGTCTCCTCTCAACCTCCATCGTTCCAGTGAGAACAAACACAAGTTTCTCCAACCTCTCATAGCTAATGCTCTCCATACCAGGCAACATCCTGGTAAATCTTTTCTGTACCCTCTCCAAAGTCTCCCCATCCTTCTGGTAGTGTGGCAACCAGAATTGAACACTATATTCCAAGTGCAGCCTCACTAAGATACTATAAAGCTGCAACATGACTTGTCAATTTTTAAATACAGTGCCCCAGCCAATGAAGGCAAGCATGCCATATGCCTTCTTAACTACCTTCTCCACCTGCACTGCCACTTTCAGTGACTTGTGTACCTGTACACAAGTGTGTACCCTTTGTGTACCCTTTGCTATCAATGCCCTTGATTGTATATTTGCTCTTTATTGTATATTTCTTATCTGTATTAGACCTTCCAAAATGCATTACCTCACATTTATCTGGATTAAACTCCATCTGCCATCTCTGCCCTTGTGTCTCCAACTGATCTATATCCTGCTGTATCCTCTGATGTTCCTCATCGCTACCTGCAAATCCACCAACCTTTGTGTCATCCGCAAACTTACTAATCAATCCAGTTACATTTTCCTCCGAATCATTTATATATATTACAAACAGCAAAGGTCCCAGCACTGATCCCTGAGGAACATCACTTGTCACAGCCCCCCATTCAGAAACACACCCTTCCACTGCTACCCTCTGTCTTCTGTGACCGAGCCAGTTTTGTATCCACCTTGCCAGCTCACCTCTGATCCTATGGGACTTCACCTTCTGCACCAGTCTGCCATCAGGGACCCTGTCAAAGGCCTTACTGAAATCCATGTAGACAACATCCACTGCCCCACCCTCATCAATCATCTTTGTCACTTCCTTGAAAAACTCAATCAAGTTCATGAGTCATGATCTCCCCTTCACAAAACCATGTTGCCTTTCACTCATACATCCACTTATTTCCAAGTGGGAATAAATCCTGTCTTAGAACATAGAACATTACAGCGCAGAACAGGCCCTTCGGCCCACGATGTTGCGCCGACCAGTTACAAAACAATGACCCACTAGCCTAAACCAATCCCTTTTCGTCCATAAACCTATCCACAGATCTCTTAAACGCCCCCAAACTAGGTGCATTTACAACTGCAGCTGGCAGGGCATTCCAGTCCCTCACCACCCTCTGGGTAAAGAACCTACCCCTGACATCAGTCCTATAACTACCCCCCCTTAATTTAAAGTCGTGCCCCCTCGTGCTAGCTTTCTCCATCCTAGGAAAAAGGCTATCACTATCTACCCTGTCTAAACCTCTAATCATCTTATATGTTTCAATAAGGTCCCCTCTTAGCCGCCTTCTTTCCAGCGAAAACAACCCCAAATCTCTCAGTCTCTCCTCATAGGATCTCCCCTCCATACCAGGCAACATCCTGGTAAACCTCCTCTGCACCCTCTCCAAAGCCTCTACATCCTTCCTGTAATGTGGGGACCAGAACTGCACACAAAACTCCAAGTGCGGCTGCACCAGAGTTGTGTACAGTTGCATCATGACGCTGCGACTCCTAAATTCAATCCCCCTACCAATAAACGGCAAGACACCGTATGCCTTCTTAACAACCTTATCTACTTGATTCCCAACTTTCAGGGATCTATGTACACATACACCTAGATCCCTCTGCTCCTCCACACTATTCAAAGTCCTCCCGTTAGCCCTATACTCAACACATCTGTTATTCCTACCGAAATGAATTACCTCACACTTCTCCACATTAAACTCCATCCGCCACCTCTCAGCCCAGCTCTGCAACCTTTCTAAGTCACCCTGCAAACTATGACACCCTTCCTCACAATCTACCACACCTCCGACTTTGGTGTCATCAGCAAACTTACTAATCCACCCAACTATACCCTCATCCAGATCATTAATAAAAATTACAAACAGCAGTGGCCCCAAAACAGATCCCTGAGGCACACCACTCGTAACCGAACTCCATGACGAATATTTCCCATCAACCACCACCCTCTGTCTCCTATCTGCTAGCCAATTCCTGATCCAATTACCTAGATCACCCCCAATCCCATACATCTGCATTTTCTGCAGAAGCCTACCATGGTGAACCTTATCAAACGCCTTGCTAAAATCCATATACACCACATCAACTGCCTTACCCCTATCCACCTCTTTGGTCACTTTCTCAAAGAACTCGATAAGGTTAGTAAGGCACGACCTACCTGCTACAAAACCATGCTGACTGTCTCAAATCAACTCATTACTCTCCAAATAACTATAAATCTTGTCTCTAATAATCCTTTCCAAAACCTTACCCACCACAGAAGTAAGACTCACCGGTCTATAATTCCCAGGGAAGTCTCTTCTCCCCTTCTTAAACAATGGGACAACATTCGCTATCCTCCAATCTTCCGGTACTATACCAGAGACCAACGACGACCTGAAGATCAGAGCCAGAGGCTTCGCAATCACCTCTCTTGCCTCCCAAAGAATCCTAGGGTAAATCCCATCCGGACCAGGGGACTTATCTATTTTCAAACCCTCTAAAATATCCAGCACATCCCCCGTATCAACTGCAATACTATCTATTTTACACCCCTGCACCCCAGTGTCCTCCTCAGCTACATTCATGTCCCCTTGTGTGAACACTGAAGAGAAATATTGGTTCAATATTGGTCTTGAAGAATCCTCTCCAATAATTTCCCTACTACTGATGTAAGGCTCACCGGCCTGTAATTACCTGGTTAATTCTTGCTAACCTTCTTAAACAATGGAACATTAGCTATTCTCCAATCCTCTGGGACCTCCCCTGTGTGACGACATCAGGTTAAAGTCCAACAGGTTTATTTGGTAGCAAAAACGGTGACCCTTCTTACTGTGTTTACCCCCGTCCAACGCCAGCATCTCCATAAGAACATAAGAAATAGGAGCAGGAGTAGGCCATCTGGCCCTTCGAGCTTGCCCCGCCATTCAATAAGATCATGGCTGATCTGTCGTGGCTCAGTTCCACATTCCGGCCCTCTCCCCATAACCCTTAATCCCCTCTCTTATCAAAAACCCATCAACCCGCTTCTTGAAAATATTTAGCGAGGCAGCCTCCACCACTTCAACGGGTAGAGAATTCTAGAGATTCACCACCCTTTGAGTGAAGAAGTTCCTCCTCAACTCCATTCTAAAACACCCCCCCTTTATCTTGAGGCTGTGCCCCCTAGTCCTACTGTCTTTTTTGAGCGGGAAGAGTCTCTCCACCTCTATCCTATCCATCCCATTCATCATCTTATACGTCTCAATGAGATCTCCCCTCATTCTTCTAAACTCCAACGAGTACAAGCCTAATTCATTCAACCTCTCCTCATAGCTCAACCCCCTCAACTCCGGTATCAGCCTAGTAAACCTCCTCTGCACTCCCTCCAAGGCCAAAATATCTTTGCGCAGGTGCGGCGCCCAAAACTGCACACAATACTCCAGCTGCGGCCTCACCAATGCCCTATACAGCTGCAGCAAGACCTCCCTACTTTTATATTCAATCCCCTTCGCTATGAAGGCCAGCATCCCATTCGCCTTCCTGACCACCTGCTGCACCTGCAAGCTGGGTTTTTGCGACTCATGCACAAGGACCCCGAGGTCCCTCTGCACCGTCGCCTGCTGCAGTTTTTCGCCACGTAAGTAATAGTCCTTCCTACCATTCTTCCTTCCAAAGTGGACCACCTCACACTTGCCAACATTAAATTCCATTTGCCATTTCCTGGCCCATTCGCCCAGCCTATCTAGATCCTTCTGCAGACTCTCCACACCCTCCGCACAATTTGCCTTTCCCCCAATCTTGGTGTCATCAGCAAATTTCGACACCCTGCACTCGGTTCCCTCCTCCAGATCATCTATATAAATGGTAAAAAGCTGAGGCCCCAGCACCGACCCCTGGGGCACATCTCCACATCACGACCTCCCCTGTAGACAGAGATGATGAAAAGATTTCTCTCATGGCCCCCACAATTTCCTTCCTCGCCTCTCTCGGTATTCTGGGGTATATCCCACCAGGCCTTGGGGATTTGTCTACCTTGATTTTTCTCAACAACCCAAATACCTCCTTTTTGATCTCAATATGACTCAAACTACACATCTTTCCCAGACTCATCATCTACCAACTCCTCTTTGGTAAATACTGACACAAAGTACTCATTTAATACCTCCCATTTCCTCTGGCTCCACACATAGATTTCCTCCCTTGTCCTTGAGTTACCCTCCCTGGACACCTTCTTGCTGTTTATATATGTATAAAAAGCCTTGGGATTTTCCTTAATCCTGCTGGCCAATGCTTTTTCATGACCGCTTTTAGCCCTTCTTATTCCTTGCTTAAGTGTGTTTCTACTTTCCTTGTATTCCACACTTGCTTCATGTGTTCCCAGCTTCCTAGCCTTGACAAATGCTTTCTTTTTCTCTTTGACTAGGCTCACAATATCTCTCGTTACTTAAGGTTCCCAAAACTTCCCATACTTATCCTTCATCCTTACAGGAATGTGCTGGTCCTGAATTCCTATCAACTGACACTTGAAAGCCTCCCACAGGCCAGATGTTGATTTGCCCTCAAACATCTGCCCCAATCTCTATTCTTCAGTTCCTGCCTAATATTGTTGTAATTAGCCTTCCCCCAATTTAGCACCTTAACTTGAGGACTACACTTATTTTTATCCATCAGTACCTTACTGAATTGTGGTCACAAAATGCATTACCTCAGAAATGTGAAGTAATGCATTTTGGAAGGCCTAACATAAATAGGAAATATACATAGAACATTCCAGCACAGTACAGACCCTTCGACCTTCAGTGTTGCGCCGACCAGTGGAACCAATCTAATGAGCCTCTAACCTAAACTATTCCAATGTTATCCATATGCCTATCCACTGACCATTTGAACACCCTGAAAGTTGGCGAGTCCACAACTGCTGCAGGCAGGGCATTCCACGCCCTTACTACCCTCTGAGTAAAGAACCTACCTCTGACATCCATCCTATAATTACCACCCCTTAATTTAAAGCTATGTCCCCTTGTGTTAACCATCACCATCCAAGGAAAAAGGCTCTCAATGTCCACCCTATCTCAACCCTCTGATCATCTTGTATGCCTCAATCAGGTCATCTCGTAACCTTCTTCTCTCTAATGAAAATAACCTCAAGTCTCTCAGCCTTTCCTCATAAGATGTTCCCATCCTGGTAAACCTCCTCTGCACCCTTTCCAATGACTCCACTTCTTTCTTATAATGCGGCGACCAGAACTGTATGCAATACTCCAAGTGCGGCCGCACCAGAGTTTTGTACAGTTGCAACATGACCTCACGGCTCTGAAATTCAATCCCTCTACCAATAAAAGCTAACACACCGTACTCCTTCTTAACAACCTTATTGACCTGGGTGCCAACTTTCAGGGAGCTATGCACAAGTACACCGAGATCTCTCTGCTCTTCAACACTACTAAGAGTCCTTCCATTAGGTCTATATTCTGTACTCCTGTTATTCTTACCAAAGTGAATCACCTCACACTTTTCCGTATTAAACTCCATCTGCCACCTCCCAGCCCAGCTCTGCAGTTTATCTATGTCCCTCTGCAAACTGTAACATCCATCCTCACTGTCTACAACTCCTCCGACTTTGGTGTCATCAGCAAATTTACTAACCCATTCTTCTACACCCTCATCTAGGTCATTTATAAAAATGACAAACAGCAGTGGCCCCAAAACAGATCCCTGAGGTACACCACTTGTAACTGAACTCCAGGTTGAATATTTCCCATCAACCACCACCCTCTGTCTTCTATCAGCTCGCCAATTCCTGGTCCAAACTACTAAATCACCCTGATTCCCATGCATCTGCATTTTCTGCAGTAGCTTACCAAACGCTTTACTAAAATCCATATACACCACGTCAACTGCCTTACCCTTATCCACCTCTTTGGTCACCTTTTCAAAAAACTCGATAAGGTTTGTGAGGCACGACCTACCCTTCACAAAACCGTGTTGACTATCCCTAATCAATTTATTTATCTCTAGATGATTATAAATCCTATCCCTTATAATTCTTTCCAAAACTTTGCCCACAACAGAAGTAAGGCTCACTGGTCTATAATTCCTAGGATGGTCTCTACTCCCCTTCTCGAACAAGGGGACAGCATTTGCTATCCTCCAGTCTTCTGGCACTATATGTGTAGCCAATGACGACATGAAGATCAAAGCCAAAGGCTCTGCAATCTCCTCCCTAGCCTCCCAGAGAATTCTAGGGTAAATCCCATCCAGCCCAGTGGACTTATCTATTTTCATACTCTCAAGAATTGCTAACATCTCTTCCTTATAGAACATAGAACATTACAGCACAAACAGGCCCTTCGGCCCTCGAGTTGCGCCGATCACATCAACCCCACCAATCTACAGACCTATCTATAACCCCCAATCCCATTAAACCCCATATACTCATCCAGAAGTCTTTTAAAAGACCCCAGCGAGTTCGCCTCCACCACCGATGACGGCAGCCGATTCCATTCACTCACCACCCTCTGAGTGAAAAACTTACCCCTAACATCACCTCTGTACTTCCCTCCCCGCACCTTAAATCTGTGTCCTCTCGTAGCGATCATTTCAACCCGGGGAAATAGCCTCTGAGAATCCACCCTATCTATTCCTCTCAACATTTTATAAACTTCTATCAGGTCACCTCTCAACCTTCGCCTCTCCAGGGAAAAGAGTCCCAGCTCCCTCAACCTATCTTCATAAGGCATGCCTCCCAGTCCAGGCAACATCCTTGTAAATCTCCTCTGCACTCTTTCAATAGCTTCTACGTCTTTCCTATAGTGAGGCGACCAGAACTGCGCACAGTACTCCAAATGAGGCCTGACGAGGGTCCTGTAAAGTTGCAGCATTACCTCCCGACTCCTAAACTCAATCCCTCGATTAATGAAGGCCAGTACACCATACGCCTTCTTGACCACCTCCTCCACCTGCGAGGCCGATTTAAGAGTCCTGTGAACCCGGACCCCGAGATCCTTCTGCTCTTCAACGCTACTAAGACCCCTGCCCTTAATAGTGTACTCGTTCATCCCGTTGGTTCTGCCGAAATGGACTACTACACATTTATACACATTTATGTACCTCAATCCCATCTAGTCTACAACCCTGTATCGCAGTATTCTCCTCGACTATAGTGACTTTTTCCTGCGTGAATACTGACGAAAAATACTCATTCAGTGCCTCTCCTATCTCTTCAGGCTCCACACACATCTTCCCACTGCTGTCTCTGACTGGCCTATAGAAAATGACAGAAATGTGCTCCCCTATTGAAACATCGACCACCTGGCCGGGCTCATTCCCCAATACCAGCTCCAGTATGGCTCCTTCCCGAGTTGGACTACCTACGTACTGTTTCAGGAGGCCCCCCTGGAGGCTTCTTACAAACATTGCCCCATCCACACCCCTAGCACTAAGTGAGTCCCAGTCTATATAGGGAAAATTAAAATCTCCCACCACAACAACCCTGTTATTTTTAAACCTTGCCAAAATCTGCCTACATATCAGTTTTAAGTCGGTTCACCTTGTCCAACAAGGGGCATACACGTGATGGGTCATACAGGGCACTGGTGAGGCCGCAGCTGGAGTACTGTGTGCAGTTTTGGTCACCGCACTTACGCAAGGATATTTTGGCCTTGGAGGGAGTGCAGAGGAGGTTTACTCGGCTGATACCGGAGTTGAGGGGATTGAGCTATGAGGAGAGGCTGAATAAACTAGGCTTGTACTCGTTAGAGTTTAGAAGAATGAGGGGAGATCTCATTGAGACGTATAAGATGATGAATGGGATGGATAGGATAGAGGTGGAGAGACTCTTCCTGCTCAGAAAGGACAGTAGGACTAGGGGGCACAGCCTCAAGATAAAGGGGGGGTGGTTTAGAACGGAGTTGAGGAGGAACTTCTTCACTCAAAGGGTCGTGAATCTCTGGAATTCTCTGCCCGTTGAAGTGGTGGAGGCTGCCTCGCTAAATATATTTAAGAAACGGGTTGATGGGTTTTTGATAAGAGAGGGGATTAAGGGTTATGGGGAGAGGGCGGGAAGGTGGAACTGAGCCACGACAGATCAGCCATGATCTTATGAAATGGCGGGGCAGGCTCGAAGGGCTAGATGGCCTACTCCTGCTCCTATTTCTTATGTTCTTATGTTCTTATATCTGTTCCTCAATCTCCCACTAGCAGTTGGGTGGCCTACGGTAAATCCCCAACATTGTGACTACACCTTTCCTATTCCTGAGCTGTACCCATATTGCCTCTCTGTATCTAACCCCGTGCTGTACCTGTCCTGGGAGTGTTTGATGGGGGGACAGTGTAGAGGGAGCTTTACTCTGTATCTAACCCCGTGCTGTACCTGTCCTGGGAGTGTTTGATGGGGGGACAGCGTAGAGGGAGCTTTACTCTGTATCTAACCCTGTGCTGTCCCTGTCCTGGGAGTGTTTGATGGGGACAGTGTAGAGGGAGCTTTACTCTGTATCTAACCCTGTGCTGTACCTATCCTGGGAGTGTTTGATGGGGACAGTGTAGGAGGAGCTTTACTCTGTATCTAACCCCGTGCTGTACCTGTCCTGGGAGTGTTTGATGGGGACAGTGTTGAGGGAGCTTTACTCTGTATCTAACCCCGTGCTGTACCTGTCCTGGGAGTGTTTGATGGGGGGACAGTGTAGAGGGAGCTGTACTCTGTATCTAACCCTGTACTGTACCTGTCCTGGGAGTGTTTGATGTGGGGACAGTGTAGAGGGAGCTTTACTCTGTATCTAACCCTGTGCTGTACCTGTCCTGGGAGTGTTTGATGGGGGGACAGTGTAGAGGGAGCTTTACTCTGTATCTAACCCCGTGCTGTACCTGTCCTGGGGAGTGTTTGATGGGGACAGTGTAGGAGGAGCTTTACTCTGCATCTAACCCCGTGCTGTACCTGTCCTGGGAGTGTTTGATGGGGGGACAGCGTAGAGGGAGCTTTACTCTGTATCTAACCCTGTGCTGTACCTGCCCTGGGAGTGTTTGATGGGGGACAGTGTAGAGGGAGCTTTACTCTGTATCTAACCCCGTGCTGTACCTGTCCTGGGAGTGTTTGATGGGGACAGTGTAGAGGGAGCTTTACTCTGTATCTAACCCTGTGTTGTACCTGTCCTGGGAGTGTTTGATGGGGAGACAGTGTAGAGGGAGCTTTACTCTGTATCTAACCCCGTGCTGTACCTGTCCTGGGAGTGTTTGATGGGGGACAGTGTAGGAGGAGCTTTACTCTGTATCTAACCCCGTGCTGTACCTGTCCTGGGAGTGTTTAATGGGACTGTGTAGAGGATGCTTTACTCTGTATCTAACCCTGTGCTGTACCTGTCCTGGGAGTGTTTGATGGGGACTGTGTAGAGGAAGCTTTACTCTGTACCTAACACCGTGCTGTACCTGTCCTGGGAGTGTTTGATGGGGGGACAGTGTAGAGGGAGCTTTACTCTGTATCTAACCCCGTGTTGTACCTGTCCTGGGAGTGTTTGATGGGGGGACAGTGTAGAGGGAGCTTTACTCTGTATCTAACCCCGTGCTGTACCTGTCCTGGGAGTGTTTGATGGGGACAGTGTAGAGGGAGCTTTACTCTGTATCTAACCCCATGCTGTACCTGTCCTGGGAGTGTTTGATGGGGACAGTGTAGAGGGAGCTTTACTCTGTATCTAACCCCGTGCTGTACCTGTCCTGGGAGTGTTTGATGGGGGACAGTGTAGAGGGAGCTTTACTCTGTATCTAACCCCATGCTGTACCTGTCCTGGGAGTGTTTGATGGGGACAGTGTAGAGGGAGCTTTACTCTGTATCTAACCCCGTGCTGTACCTGTCCTGGGAGTGTTTGATGGGGGGGACAGTGTAGAGGGAGCTTTACTCTGTATCTAACCCTGTGCTGAGAAATTACAATGCAGGCACTGGGCAGCTGATTTAAGATCGTTTATTTCTCTAGACTTTTACCTTCAACCTCAATATTAATTTCTTAAAGAAGTTAAAATTATTTGTTTTATTATTTCCTGATGTTTAGGGTGCGAATTTGGTGTTTAAAATATTGTAAATAAAGCAGAAAAGATAAGGAGCGAGTGTGGGTCCGTATTGTGTTTTAATCCCACAACCAACAAATCAAATCTAAGATCTGCAGACTTGTTGCATCCCGTTGTGATTGGTGGTGGACAATTAAACAACTCACCGGAGGAGGAGTCTCCACAAATATCTCCATCCTCAATGGTGGAGGAGCCCAGCACATCAGTGCAAAAGACTGACGCATTCGCAGCAATCTTCAGCCAGAAGTGCCAAGTGAATGATCCATCTCAGCCTCCCCCAGATATCAGTCTTCAGCCAATTAGATTCACTCCATGTGATTTCAAGAACTGGCTGAACAGATACTGCAAAGGCTATGGTCCCTGACAGAACTTGCTGCATCCTTAGCCAAGCTGTTCCAGTACAGTTACAACACTGCCATTTACCCACCAATGTGTAAAATTGCCCAGTTCTGTTCTGTACATAAGAAACAGGATAAATTCAACCTGGCTAATTACCGCCCAGTCTACTCACCATCATCAGAAAGAGTCATCAACAAGAGGCACTTACTGAGCAATAACCTGCTCACAGATGCTCAGTTTTGGTTTCACTCGGGTCACTCAGCTCCTGACCTCATTACAGCCGCGGGTCAAACATGGTCAAAAGAGCTGAATTCCAGAGGTGAGGTGAGAGTGACAGCCCTCGACATCAAGGCGCTGTCACAAATATGAAGTCAATGATTGGAGTCATACCTGGTACATAGGAAGATGGTTGGAAGTCAAACATCTCAGCTCCAGGGCATCACTGCAGGAGTTCCTCAGGGTCGTGTCCTCGGCCCAACCATCTTCAGCTGCTTCATCAATCACCTTCCCTCCATCTTAAGGTCAGAAACGGGGATGTTTGCTGATGACTGCACAGCATTCAGCAACATTCCTGATACTGAAGCAATCCATTGCCAAATGCAGCAAGACCTGGACGCCATCCAGACTTGAGCTGACAAGTAACATTTGTGCCACAGAAGTGCCAGTAGTGACAATTTCCAACAAGAGCAAATCTAACCATCTCTCCTTTAATGGCATTGTCATTGCTGAATCTCCCACTATCAACTTGCTGGGTGTAACCATTGCCAGAAACTGAACTCCTCAATTTAAACTCCCCCATTTTTTCCAGTGGACTCTTGTGTGGTCCACTGTCAAAGACTTTCTGAAAATCCATGCTTATCACATCATTGCATGAAGTCCTCAGGGTAATGTTCGAGGCCCAGCCATCTTCAGATGCTTCATCAATGACCTTCTTTCCATCTTGAAGTCAAAAGTGGGGTTCGCTGATGAATGCACAATGTTCAGGACCATTAGACACTCCTCAAATACTGAAGCAACCTGTGTCCAAATAGAACATAGAACATTACAGCGCAGAACAGGCCCTTCGGCCCACGATGTTGCGCCGACCAGTTACAAAACAATGACGCACTAGCCTAAACCAATCCCTTTCCGTCCATAAACCTATCCACAGATCTCTTAAATGCCCCCAAACTAGGCGCATTTACAACTGCAGCTGGCAGGGCATTCCAATCCCTCACCACCCTCTGGGTAAAGAACCTACCCCTGACATCCGTCCTATAACTACCCCCCCTTCATTAATCGAGGGATTGAGTTTAGGAGTCGGGAGGTAATGCTGCAACTTTATAAGACCCTTGTCAGGCCTCATTTGGAGTACTGTGCGCAGTTCTGGTCGCCTCACTATAGGAAAGACGTAGAAGCTATTGAAAGGGTACAGAGGAGATTTACAAGGATGTTGCCTGGACTGGGAGGCATGCCTTATGAAGTTAGGTTGAGGAAGCTGGGACTCTTTTCCCTGGAGAGGCGAAGGTTGAGAGGCGACCTGATAGAAGTTTACAAAATGTTGAGAGGAATAGATAGGGTGGACTCTCAGAGGCTATTTCCCCGGGTTGAAATGGTTGCTACGAGAGGACACAGATTTAAGGTACAGGGAGGGAAGTTCAGAAGTGATGTTAGGGGTAAGTTTTTCACTCAGAGGGTGGTGAGTGAATGGAATCGGCTGCTGTCAGTGGTGGTGGAGGCGAACTTGCTGGGGTCTTTTAAAAGACTTCTGGATGAATATATGGGGTTTAATGAGATTGAGGGTTATGGATAGGTCTGTAGGTTGGTAGGTGTTGATGTGATCGGCGCAACTCGTGGGCCGAAGGGGCTGTTTGTGCTGTAGTGTTCTATGTTCTATGTTCTAAAGCCATGCCCCCTCGTGCTAGCTTTCTCCATCCGAGGAAAAAGGCTATCACTGTCCACCCTATCTAAACCTCTAATCATCTTATATGTTTCAATAAGATCCCCTCTTAGCCGCCTTCTTTCCAGCGAAAACAACCCCAAATCCCTCAGTCTCTCCTCATAGGATCTCCCCTCCATACCAGGCAACATCCTGGTAAACCTCCTCTGCACCCTCTCCAAAGCTTCCACATCCTTCCTGTAATGTGGGGACCAGAACTGCACACAATACTCCAAGTGCGGCCGCACCAGAGTTGTGTACAGTTGCATCATGACGCTGCGACTCCTAAATTCAATCCCCCTACCAATAAACGCCAAGACACTGTATGCCTTCTTAACAACCTTATCTACTTGATTCCCAACTTTCAGGGATCTATGTGCTGTAATGTTCTATGTTCTATGTTCTATGTACACATACACCTAGATCCCTCCCTACTCGAGGGCCGAAGGGCCTGTTTGTGCTGTAATGTTCTAATGTTCTGCTCCTCCACACTATTCAAAGTCCTCCCGTTAGCCCTATAGTCAACACATCTGTTATTCCTACCGAAATGAATTACCTCACACTTCTCCACATTAAACTCCATCCGCCACCTCTCAGCCCAGCTCTGCAACCTTTCTAAGTCTCCCTGCAAACTATGACACCCTTCCTCACAATCTACCACACCTCCGATTTTGGTGTCATCAGCAAACTTACTAATCCACCCAACTATACCCTCATCCAGATCATTAATAAAAATTACAAACAGCAGTGGCCCCAAAACAGATCCCTGAGGCACACCACTCGTAACCGAACTCCAAGACGAATATTTGCCATCAACCACCACCCTCTGTCTCCTATCTGATAGCCAATTTCTGATCCAATTACCTAGATCACCCCCAATCCCATACATCTGCAATTTCTGCAGAAGTCTACCATGGTGAACCTTATCAAACGCCTTACTAAAATCCATATATACCACGTCAACTGCCTTACCCCCATCCACCTCTTTGGTCACTTTCTCAAAAAACTCAATAAGGTTAGTAAGGCACGACCTACCCGCTACAAAATCATGCTGACTATCTCCAATCAATTCATTACTCTCCAAATAACTATAAATCCTATCCCTAATAATTTTTTCTAAAACCTTGCCCACAACAGAAGTGAGACTCACCGGTCTATAATTCCCGGGGAAGTCTCTGTTCCCCTTCTTAAACAATGGGACAACATTCGCTAACCTCCAATCTTCCGGTACTATACCAGAGACCAACGACGACCTGAAGATCAGAGCCAGAGGCTCTGCAATCACTTCTCTTGCCTCCCAGAGAATCCTAGGGTAAATCCCATCCGGACCAGGGGACTTACCTATTTTCAAACCCTCAAGAATATCCAGCACATCCTCCTTATCAACTGCAATACTGTCTATTCTACTCCCCTGCAACCCAGTGTCCTCCTCAGCTACATTCTTGTTCCCCTGCGTGAACACCGAAGAGAAATATTGGTTCAATGCCTCTCCAATCTCCTCCGGTTCCACACATAACTTCCCTCTGCTGTCTATAACTGGCCCTAATCTTGCCCTAACCAACCTTCTGTTCTTGACATACCTATAGAACGCCTTAGGATTCTCCTTAATCCTATCAGCCAAAGTCTTCTCATGTCCTCTTTTAGCCCTGGACAATATGCAGGCTTGGCCTGACAAGTGGCAAATAACATTCGTGCCACACTAGTGTCCGGCCATGACCATCTCCAACAAGAGAGGATCTGACAATTGCCCGTTGATATTCAATGGCATTGCTAATTCTCCCACTATCAACATCCAATGGGTTAGTACTAATCAGAACTGAACTGGACTAGCCATATAATAGCAGTGGTGCAATGGTATGGTCACTGGATCAGTAATTTGGAGACCCAATAGGTATTAATCTCACCATGGAAATTAGAATTCAATAAAAAATCTAATGATGAAGTTGTCGTCAATTGTTATAAAAAACTATCTGGTTCACTAATGTTCTTTAGGGAAGGAAATCTACCATCTAACTGTGCAAAGGTAAGTGGCAGGTCAGATAATTGGTCAGAATATAAAGAACGCAGAGAATGACTAAAAGGTTAATCAGGAGGGAAAAATTTGAGTATGTAAGGATGCTATCTAGAAATGTAAAAACAGATGGCAAGAGTTTCTTCAGGTATTTAAAAAGAAAGAGTAAGATGTCTTGGCCTCTAGACAGTGAGAATGGGGAGTTAGATAATAAGGAAATGGCAGATGAACAAATAGTTTTCTTCTGTTTTTACAATAGAAGATACAAAACATTCTCATGAGCTGCAAATCAGGAGATACAGGGAGACAGGAACTTAGTGAAATTATAAAGAAAGAGGTAAATTTTCAGCTTGGTCACCATTCATCAGTCACAGGCTTGAAATGTTAATTCTATTTCTCTCTCCGCAGGAACTTGCCAGCATATTCTCTTTTGATTTTATATTTCCATTAACTCCCATAAGGAAGCTGTAGTTTCATTTAAAGATATCAGATAATACTGTAAAACACAAAAACTAACAGATTTATTAAATGAGTGGTCTGTAACTATTTCCGCAGTAGAGAAAGGAAAAAATGCTAAAGGGCTAAAATATAAATCAGAGAGGAAGTTACTGGATTGAAAATAGTTGTAGTGAAAATACTGACGCTGTTGAACTTGCTTCAGTAGAATCTCTGGTTTCAACACCACTTTCCTCACCTGCTCCCCCCAATTCCCTAAAAGCTCAAAAATCTGTCTCAGCCATAAATATAATCAACAATGGGACATCCACAACCCTCTGGGACAGAGAATGTATTGTATTTATTGTGCATTTTCCAGGTGTGGTCTCAACATAATTTTGTACAATTGTAGAACAACCTATTAATCCTCTTGCAATAAAGGCTGGCACGTCATTGCCTTTCTAATTGCTTATTCCTAATTTTAACCGTTCCTTGCACAAGTACACCCAAGTCCTTTTGAACATCAACATTTACAAGTTTTACACCTTTTTAAAAAATTCTGCTTTGCTATTTTAAAATGAATAACTTCAGCTGCTCCACATTATTCTCCACTTTTCACTTTGCCCACTCACTTAATTCGGGTGGGAGAGAGAAACTGGACAATGCCAGCCCTGTCTGTTAATGAGTGTGAGACTGGAGTTTGTTATAAAGCAAATATGAACAGTGTGAATTTGTAAAGGTCGTTCATGTGTGATTAATAAAGATGATGAAGGTGGATAATGGATGACATCGGCTGGGTTGCTTATTTCTTGGCTGGTGCTGTCATGATGGGCAGAACGGCCTCCTGTGTAATTTTATTACATATTCTAAATATCTGAACAGAAAGAATGTTTCACAAGATGGGAAGTGGCAATGAAATACTCCTTAAGAGAGGAAGCACAGAAAAGATGGGCTGATGAGACTTAACAAAAATGAGAAAGCCTCTGGTTGGCTTGCGTAGATAGTTGGTGAAGCTGGAGATGGTAGAGATTCTTTCACATTCTTTTCAGGTATTTAGAATATATCGACAAGTTGCACAGGAGGCCACGCTGCCCATCGTGTGTACTCATTTTTTATTTGTCTTTGGGTGTAAGCTTTGCTGACAAGATCAGTATTTACAGGCAGAGACAAATTTCACTATTTGACAATTTCCAAAATTTAACCTTAACTCATTAAGTAAATGGTGGAACTGAATATCAGCAACGCACAGTTCAATTTCTAGGCAGTTTTGTGCGCCTGTCTCCTTGACTTGCTGCTTAGTGGCATTAACTATGATTAGTAACCTTCTGACAGCAAGAACATGGAATCAAGAGGGACACACATGTAGCTTAGGATTGATTTTGTTTTTACTCCTTGGAAATACCTTGGAGCTATTTTTCAGGATCAAAAATGTTTCAGAAAGAGAAAACGGGGAAAATGTTTGGGATCAGTGCAGGCTCCACAAAACCTGAAGTGAATAAAATGAGACAATCCCAGCAGTACAAACGTGGGCTTTGATTTATAACCAACCACCTCAGAACTGATTGTTTTCAATAAGAAAGACTCTGTTCCTTTGCAGTTATGGAACCCTTTCCTTTCAGCCCAGCTACTAAATTCCCTCCAAACAAGCAGCTGATTCCGGAGTCTTTCTGCATTGTAGACAAATAGATCTTTAATTAAATGCTGGTCATTTTGAAAAGATAAAATAGAGGTTATCAAGTCCTCTCCACACAGCATCAGTTAATGTTGGAGATTGCTACAAAACTTGTTTTCTGTTAAATAATTCAGCAGTGCTGTGGAGATAAGGGTCTCAATCTCCAATTTGGTGTGAAAGAGCTCTGAATATATTGCTGTTTAAATACTGCTCCCCCCTCCCCTCTCCCAACAAAAGGCAGGCCATAGAGAAACAACTCATTAAATGTCCTCATCTTCATATAAAAGAACCCCATTAAAAACTGTCAAGGGTTCGTCTGAATGGGCTAGTTTGCCCGTCACCAGGTCAATGCACACTGTGTCTCCTTGGCGGAGAGGTAAGATGATGTTAAAGATCCCTAGCGATCCTGAGATAGGTTGAGCCCCCACCACAGGCCTGTTTTCCAGCCCCTCCGGTTGGAAACCCCCTGAGTCAATCCTTGCCAGTCCTACGTTGGACTTGGCGAGAACAGCTTCAATCCGCTGGTTGCGATGTCCAGTCAGAATTGCACTAATGAAGTATCGGCCATCATACGGAACGGTAAAGATACCTGTAAACAGGAGAGAGTGCGCAGAAGGTTAGAATGTGAGAAACACAGGTCAGACACTCAGCAGTGGTCTAGATGGAGTACTCAGGCCTCACCTGTGCTTGGATTATAATGGCTTCCTTCATTCACCAGCACGTTATCAAACAGTATGGTTCCAGGATTGAGTTGAGGAGTGGTGAGGGCCGCAGAGAATGAGATCCGTTCAATGAAGGCGTCTTCACCTGCGGGACCTGAGAGAATCAATTACAGAGATTAAAACAGCCTGAATAAAACTCAGCACTCAGGAAACAAAGGGAGGAACACGAGGTGAAAAGGCGGGGGTTGGGGGGGCGGACACTGGATCTGAGGCAGTAAATTATTTTTTAATTTCACTTTATGGCGTGTGAGTGTGGCTGAGCCAGTATTTATTGCCCATCCCTAACTCGAAGAACAAAGAAAATTACAGCTGAGAAACAGGCCTTTTGGCCCTTCTTGTCTGTGCCGAACCATTTTTCTGCCTAGTCCCACTGACCTGCACTTGAACCATATCTCTCCACACCCCTCTCATCCACGAACCCATCCAAGTTTTTCCTAAATGTTGAAAGTGACCCCGCGTTTACCACTTTATCCGGCAGCTCATTCCACACTCCCATCACTCTCTGTGTGAAGCCCCCCCTAATATTCCCTTTAAGGGCATCATGGCAGCACAGAGGCTATCTCTGTTGCTGTGCGGACACATGGAGTTGGGCCTGTGTCCGTGGGAGTTTGCGCGTTCTCCCCGTGGTTGCGTGGGTTTCCTCCGGGTGCTCCGGTTTCCTCCCACATCCCAAAGATGTGCTTTTAGGCTGATTGATTGGGTAACAAATTGTCCCTATATTGGACCTCCCTGATCCTCACACATTAGGCATAGACTAGAGTCATGGATAGGTCACTGACCATGGGACGGCGGCGCGGGCTCGTTGGGCCGAAGGGCCTGTTTCCCGTGCTGTTTTGTTCTTTGTTCTTTGTAAACTTTTCCCCCTTCACCCTTAACCCATGCCGTCTGGTTTTTTTTCTCCCCGAGCCTCAGTGGAAAAAGCCTGCTTGCATTCACTCTATCGATACCCATCAAAATGTTATACACCTCTATCAAATCTCCCCTCATTCTTCTACGTTCCAGGGAATAAAGTCCTAACTTATTCAACCTCTCTCTGTAACTCAGTTTCTCAAGTCTGGCAACATCCTTGTGAACCTTCCTTTAACCTTATTAATATCCTTCCTGTAATTAGGTGACCAAAACTGCACACAATACTCTAAATTCAGCCTCACCAATGTCTTTCCAACCTCACCATAACATTCCAACTCTTATAATGCACCGACCATTCTGTCCAACTGAACTAAAAACCCCTACCTTCTGGAGACCATATCCCTCCATTCCCATCCTATTCATATATTTAAGATGCTCCTTAAAAGTCACTACCGCATCTGCTTCCACTACCTCTCCCAGCAATGAGTTCCAGGCACCCATTATCCTCTGTGTAAAAAATCTGCCTCATAAATCTCCTTTAAACTTTGCCCCTTGCAACTTAAACCTGTGCCCCCCTAGTAATTGACTCTTCTGCCCTGGGAAAAAGCTTCTGACTATCCACTCTGTCCAGGCCTCTCGTAATCTTGTAGACTTCTATCAGGTCATCCCTCAACCTCCATCACTCTAGTGAGAACAAACCAGATTCCTCCAACCTCTCCTCATAGCTAATGCCCTCCATACCAGGGGCAACATCCTGGTAAATCTTTTCTGTCCCCTCTCAAAGCCTCCACATCCTTCTGGTAGTGTGGCAACCAGAATTGAACACTATATTCCAAGTGCGGCCTAACTAAGGTTCTATAAAGCTGCAACCGGCCCATACACAGAACAGATTGATGGCACTTTCTCATTTCTCTCCCTCCATTTCAGAGGGCAGTTACGAGCCAACCACATTGCAGTGGCTCTGGAGTCACATGTGGGCCAGACCAGGTAAGGACGGCAGATTTCCTTCCCTAAAGGACATAAAGTGAACCAGATGGGTTTTTCTAACAATCGACGATGGTTTCATGGTCATCAATAGACTCTTAATTTCAGATATTTTTAATTGAATTCAAATTCCACCATCTGTGGTGGCAGGATTTTAATCCAGATCCTGAGTACTTCTTCTGGGTCACTGGATTACTAGTGACAATACCACTGTGCCACTGACTAAGTGTGGCAAGGTATATTTCAAGGATGCAGATGGAATAGTCTGGAAGGTTGGCATGCTGGGAAGGAACAGGAAACAATTGGTAAAATTGGGCCCTACCTTGTGGTCCAGGGGGTCCAGGGGGTCCTTCAATTCCTGGAAAGGACAAGAACATAATGAAGAGTCAGATTTGGATTCTTGTTCTTTGCTGTTCATCATTGAAATAAGGAAATCAGTTAAACCTTTGATCTATTATTAAACCAATAAAACCAATTAATTAGATACCAACCTAGCAATGCTTGACCTACTGCCCCATAAACCCTTATTGTCACCCGGCCCCCACACTCATTACACCATCCTCCTGTTCCAGGGGCCTGACTCAAGTGGCTGAGCTATTTAATTTGCTTCCCACCATCAACACAGGGGTGCAGGATGTCTCAGAGAGGGTAGAGGGAATTTTGAAGGGCGAAGGGACCCAGGCTGATGTAATTGTACACATAGGAGAGAAGGACGTAAGAAGGAAGAGCAGAGGGGAATCCAAAGGCAGTTCAGGAAATTGGGGGCCAGGCTGAAGAGCAGGGCCTCCAGGGTGGCGATCTCTGGCTGCTGCCAGTGCCCAGTAATAGCGGTGTTAGGAATAATGAGGTCCTACAGCTGAATGCATGGCTGAAGGATTAGTGCAAGACAGAGGGTTTTGCTTTTGTCGACCATTGGGAAGTCTTTGTGAGGGAAGGGCACTTGTACAGGAGGGATGGGGAACATTTAAATGGGAAGGGCACAAATATTTTAGCTGGGAGGTTAGCTGGAGTGTTTCAGCAAGGCTTAAACTAATACGGAGGGGAGGTGGGGAGGAGACCGATAGCTCAGTAGGCAATGGGATTGGGAGCGAGTTGGGTGACAGGGTAAGTTTGGATGAGAGGAAAGTTCCCTGGGAGAAGGAAGATCCGAGTGGGCCTGAGGGTCTTCAGTGCATCTGTTTTAACGCGAGGAGTGTGACGGGTAAAACAGATGAACTTAAGGCCTTAATGTTCGCGAGGAATTTAGATGTGGTGGCAGTGACAGAGATGTGGTTAAAGGAAGGGCAGGACTGGCAGCTAAATATTCCTGGGTATAAGTGTTTTAGGCACGACAGAGGAGGGTCGAAAAGAGGAGGGGGAGTGGCACTGTTAGTTAGGGAGCAGATCACAGCGGTGCAGAGGGAGGATAATATAGAGGGGTTAGAACATAAGAACATAAGAAATAGGAGCAGGAGTAGGCCATCTAGCCCTTCGAGCCTGCCCCGCCATTCAATAAGATCATGGCTGATCTGTCGTGGCTCAATTCCACTTTCCCGCCCTCTCCCCATAACCCTTAATCCCCTATCTAGCTGATCTGTGCTCCTCATTATTTTATAGATCTCTATAAGATCACCCTCAGTCTCTTACACTCCAGAGAAAAATGTCCCAGTCGATCCAGCCTCTCCTTATAACTCAATCCACGAGGATACTGTAATTCTGCAGCAGATTGGGTAAGCGGGCAAAAATCCGGCAAATGGAGTTTAATGTGGGGAAGTGTCATACACTTAATGGAGAGAGACTGCAGGTGAGTGAAAAACAGATAGCTCTGGGTGTTCTTGTGCAGGAATAACAAAAAGGTAACAGACAGTAGGCATTGAGTCTCTGTGGGTGGAGTTGAGGAATAGGAAGGGAGCAATTACTATGCTAAGGGTGTACTAGTGACCACCCAACAGCCCGCAGGAAGTGGAAGAAGGTATATGTAGAGACATTTTGGATAAGTGTAGGAAGAATAGGGTTGTTGTAGTGGGAGATTTTAATCTCCCTGGGGTGGATTGGAAGGTGCCGAGAGCTGGGGGTTCGGACGGGGAGGAATTTGTAAGATGTGTATTGGAAGGGTCCTTGGAGCAGTGTGTAGATACCCCGACTAGAGAGGGGGCTATACTGGATTGAGAACATAGAACATTACAGCACAGAACAGGCCCTTCAGCCCACGATGTTGCGCCGACCAGTTACAAAACAATGACCCACTAGCCTAAACCAATCCCTTTTCATCCATAAACCTATCCACAGATCTCTTAAACGCCCCCAAACTAGGCACATTTACAACTGCAGCTGGCAGGGCATTCCAGTCCCTCACCACCCTCTGGGTAAAGAACCTATCCCTGACATCCGTCCTATAACTACCCCCCCCTTAATTTAAAGCCATGCCCCCTCGTACTAGATTTCTCCATCAGAGGAAAAAGGCTATCATAATCCACCCTATCTAAACCTCTAATCATCTTATATGTTTCAATAAGATCCCCTCTTAGCCGCCTTCTTTCCAGCGAAAACAACCCCAAATCCCTCAGCCTCTCCTCATAGGACCTCCCCTCCATACCAGGCAACATCCTGGTAAACCTCCTCTGCACCCTCTCCAAAGCCTCCACATCCTTCCTGTAATGTGGGGACCAGAACTGCACACAGTACTCCAAGTGTGGCCGCACCAGAGATGTGTACAGTTGCATCATGACGCTGCGACTCCTAAATTCAATCCCCCTACCAATAAATTCCAAGACACCGTATGCCTTCTTAACAACCTTATCTACTTGATTCCCAACTTTCAGGGATCTATGTACACATACACCTAGATCCCTCTGCTCATCCACACTATTCAAAGTCCTCCCGTTAGCCCTATACTCAACACATCTGTTATTCCTACCAAAGTGAATTACCTCACACTTCTCCGCATTAAACTCCATCCGCCACCTCGCAGCCCAGCTCTGCAACCTGTCTAAGTCTTCCTGCAAACTATGACACCCTTCATCACTATCTACCACACCTCCGACTTTGGTGTCATCAGCAAACTTACTAATCCACCCAACTATACCCTCATCCAGATCATTAATAAAAATTACAAACAGCAGTGGCCCCAAAACAGATCCCTGAGGCACACCACTCGTAACCGAACTCCATGACGAATATTTACCATCAACCACCACTCTCTGTCTCCTATCTGCTAGCCAATTCCTGATCCAATTCCCTAGATCACCCCCAATCCCATACATCTGCATTTTCTGCAGAAGCCTACCATGGTGAACCTTATCAAACGCCTTGCTAAAATCCATATACACCACATCAACTGCCTTACCCCTATCCACCTCTTTGGTCACTTTCTCAAAACACTTAATAAGGTTAATAAGGCCCGACCTACCCTCCACAAAACCATGCTGACTGTCTCCAATCAATTCATTACTCTCCAAATAATTATAAATCCTGTCTCTAATAATCCTTTCCAAAACCTTGCCCACAACAGAAGTGAGACTCACCGGTCTATAATTCCCGGGGAAGTCTCTGTTCCCCTTCTTAAACAATGGGACAACATTCGCTATCCTCCAATCTTCCGGTACTATACCAGAGGCCAACGACGACCTGAAGATCAGAGCCAGAGGCTCTGCAATCACCTCTCTTGCCTCCCAGAGAATCCTGGGGTAAATCCCATCCGGACCAGGGGACTTATCTATTTTCAGACCCTCCAGAATATCCAGCACATCCTCCTTATCAACTGTAACACTGTCAATTCTACTCCCCTGCAACCCAGTGTCCTCCTCAGCTATATCCATGTTCCCCTGCGTGAACACCGAAGAGAAATATTGGTTCAATGCCTCTCCAATCTCCTCCGGTTCCACACATAACTTCCCTCTGCTGTCTGTAACTGGCCCTAATCTTGCCCTAACCAACCTTCTGTTCTTGACATACCTATAGAACGCCTTAGGATTCTCCTTAACCCTATCAGCCAAAGTCTTCTCATGTCCTCTTTTAGCCCTTCTTAGCTCACTCTTCAACTCCCTCCCAGCCAATCTAAAGTTTTCTAGTGCACTACCCGAGCCCTCACGTCTCATCCGAACATAAGCCTCCTTTTTCCTTTTAACCAACGAATCAACTTTTTTGGTGCACCACGGTTCCCTAGCCCTACCAATTCCTCCTTGCCTGACAGGGACATACCTATCACGGACTCGCAGTAGCTGCTGCTTGAAAAAACTCCACATTTCGGACGTTCCCAGTCCCTGTAATCTCCTAGTCCAACCTATGCTTCCTAATTCTCTCCTAATAGCCTCATAATTACCCTTCCCCCAGCTAAAACCACTGGCTTGAGGTTCATGCCTATCCCTTTCCATCACTAAGGTGAACATAACCGAATTGTGGTCACTATCACCAAAATGCACACCAACTTCCAAGTCTAGCACCTGGTCTGGCTCATTACCCAGCACCAAATCCAATATAGCCTCACCTCTAGTTGGCCTATCTACATACTGAGTTAAAAAACCTTCCTGCACACTTTGAACAAAAACTGACCCCTCTAACGAGCTAGAGCTATAGCAATTCCAATAAATATTAGTAAAGTTAAAATCCCCCATAACAATTACCCAATTACTTTCACTCCTAACCAGGATCGTCTCCGCAATCCTTTCCTCAACCTCTCTAGAACTTTTTGGAGGTCTATAAAAGACTCCCAACAGGGTGACCTCTCCACTCCTATTTCTAATCTCCGCCCATACTACCTCAACAGACAAGTCCTCATCAAACTTCCTCTCCGACACTGTGATACAGTCCCTGACCAATAATACTACCCCATTTGGAGGGCAAATCCACGTTAAACAAGTGGGAGTCTTTCAAGGGAAAACTGAAATGGGTGCAGGAAAGACATGTGCCGGGTAAGAGGAAGGATGGGAAGGGTAGGATTAGAGAGCCATGGATTACTAGGGATATTGAGGACTTGGTCAGGAAGAAATGAGAGGCGTATGTTAGGTCTAAGCAACTGGGAACTGAGAGAGCGTTGGAGGAATACAGAGAGAGTAGGAGGGATCTCAAAAGGGGAGTTAGGGGGGCAAAAAGGGGGCATGAAATGACTTTAGCAGGTAGGATTAAGGAAAATCCAAAGGCGTTTTACTCCTATGTTAGGAACAAAAGGGTGGCAAGAGGAAAAAAATCAGTCCTCTCAGGGACAGAGGAGAGGAACTGTGCTTAGAGTCCAAGGGAATGGGGGAGATCCTGAATGAATACTTTACGTTGGTATTCACGAAGGAGAGGGGCTTGATGTCTGGTACAGTCTTCGAGGGAGCTGTAGATCAGTTGAAGGAACTATCCATTACGAGGGAGGAAGTGTTAGGGCTTTTAGGTAGCATTAAAACTGATAAATTTCCGGGGCCTGATGGCATTTATCCTAGGCTGCTTAGGGAGGCGAGAGATGAAATTGCTGGGCCTCTGACGCAAATCTTTGTCTCTTCTTTGGACACAGCTGAGGTCCCAGAGGACTGGAGGATAGCGAACGTGGTACTGTTGTTTAAAAAAGGTAGGAGGGATAACCCAGGTAACTATAGGCCGGTGAGTTTGACGTCAGTGGTAGGCAAGTTGATGGAGAGGATTCTTAGGGATAGGATGTATGAGCTCTTAGACCGTTGCAATCTGATTAGGGATACGCAGCATGGCTTTGTAAAGGGGAAGTCTTGCCTTACGAATCTGGTAGAATCTTTTGAGGAGGTGACAAAAATGGTCGATGAAGGACGAGCCGTTGATAATGTCTATATGGATTTCAGTACGGCGTTTGACAAAGTCCCTCATGGTAGGTTGGTTGAAAAGATTAAGGCTCATGGAATACAAGGCCAGGTATCTAGATAGGTTGAGAACTGGCTTGGTAAGAGGAGTAAAAAGTCTGACAACACCAGGTTTTAGTCCAACCGATTTATTTGATAATATTCTCACAAGCAAGCAAGCTTTCGGGGTTAGCCCCTTCGTCAGGTGAATGGAGAGTTCTGGCCTCAGACAGAGCATATAAAGCACAGACAGTTTAGAGATTACTGATTAGAATGCGAATCTTTACACCTAACCTGCTGTTCAAGTCTTAAAGTGGCTGATAATGTGAGTGGAAGGAGCACTGATCACAGTTTAAAGAGATGTGTATTGTCTCCAGACAGTACAGTAAGTGAGGTTTTGCAAACCCAGGCAAGTCACGGGGGTTACAGATAGTGCGACATGAACCCAAGATCCCTGTTGAGACCGTCCTCATGTGTGCGGAACTTGGCTATCAGTCTCTGTTCAGCGACTCTGCGCTGTCGTGTGTCATGAAGGCCGCCTTGGAGAATGCTTACCCGAAGGTCAGAGGCTGAATGCCCGTGACCGCTGAAGTGTTCGCCAACAGGAAGGGAACAGTCTTGCCTGGTGATTGTCGAGCGATGTTCATTCATCCGTTGTCGTAGCGTCTGCATGGTCTCCCCAACGTACCATGCTTCGGGACATCCTTTCTTGCAACGTATCAGGTAGACAATGTTGGCCGAGTTGCAAGAGTATTTACCATGTACCTGGTGGATGATATTCTCATGTGTGATGATGGTATCCATGTCAATGATCCGGCATGTCTTGCAGAGGTTGCTGTGACAGGGTTGTGTGGTATTGTGGTCACTGTTCTCCTGAAGGCTGGGTAGTTTGCTGCGGACAATGGTCTGTTTGAGGTTGTGTGGTTGTCTGAAAGCAAGAAGTGGGGGTGTGGGGATAGCCCTGGCGAGATGTTCGTCTTCATCTTGATGAAGAGATGTGTATTGTCTCCAGACAGTACAGTAAGTGAGGTTTTGCAAACCCAGGCAAGTCACGGGGGTTACAGATAGTGCGACATGTACCCAAGATCCCTGTTGAGACCGTCCTCATGTGTGCGGAATTTGGCTATCAGTCTCTGCTGCATGGTACATTGGGGAGACCATGCAGACGCTACGACAACGGATGAATGAACATCGCTCGACAGTCACCAGGCAAGGCTGTTCCCTTCCTGTTGGCGAACACTTCAGCGATCACGGGCATTCAGCCTCTGACCTTCGGGTAAGCATTCTCCAAGGCGGCCTTCATGACACACGACAGCGCAGAGTCGCTGAACAGAGACTGATAGCCAAGTTCCGCACACATGAGGACGGTCTCAACAGGGATCTTGGGTTCATGTCGCACTATCTGTAACCCCCGTGACTTGCCTGGGTTTGCAAAACCTCACTGTACTGTCTGGAGACAATACACATCTCTTTCAACTGTGATCAGTGCTCCTTCCACTCACATTATCAGCCACTTTAAGACTTGAACAGCAGGTTAGGTGTAAGGATTCGCATTCTAATCAGCAATCTCTAAACTGTCTGTGCTTTATATGCTCTGTCTGAGGCCAGAACTCTCCATTCACCTGACGAAGGGGCTAACCTCGAAAGCTTGTGAGAATATTACTATTACTGGTAATATTACTGGTCACCTTACTACCGGAAGGACATGGAGTCTCTGGAAAGGGTGCAGAGGAGGTTTACCAGGATGTTGCCTGGCATGGGGGGACTGGGTTACGAGGAGAGGTTGAAGAAACTGGGACTATTCTCCTTGGAAAGACGGAGATTGAGAGGGGACATGATAGAAGTATATAAGATAATGAAGGGAATAGATAGAGTTAATAGTGATAGACTGCTCCCTAGACTGGGTACGAACACGAGAGGTCATCATTTAAGGGTGAGGGGGGAGAGGTATAATTTGGAGGTGAGAAGATGGTTCTTTACGCAGAGAGTTGTGGGGGTCTGGAACGCGCTACCGAGTAGGGTGGTGGAGGCAGGAACATTGGACTCGTTTAAGATGCAGTTAGATAGGCACATGAGTGAAACGAGAATGGAGGGATATGGTAGGGGATATTAAATAGGGTTAAACCTCGGGAGACACCGGAAAGGCAGGCTGTAAGATTAATATTTTTGTCTTTATTCCACAGGTGGAGGTCCACCTCGTGTCAAACGAGGGGCATTCACACGGCGGGTCGTGCGTGGGCTGCTCTTGGAAGTTCCAGGAGTGGCCTCGAACTTCATGTCGGTGTGTGTGCTTGATCCTGGACCGGTAGATGGGCGCCGCAACAGCTCAGTGACTAGCACTGCTGGCTGTGCAGGCACATGGATTTGGGCCTGTGTCTGTGGGAGTTTGCGCATTCTCCCTGTTGTTGCGTGGGTTTCCTCCGGGCGCTCCGGTTTCCTCCCACACCCCAAAGATGTGCTCTTAGGCTAATCGGTTTTTACCAAATTGACACTATTTCTTCCCTGAATCTGACTGAGTAGGGTTCCATTCATAGATATGCAGGGTAGAATAGGTGTAGGGTGATGTGGCGGCGCGGGCTCGTTGGGCCGAAGGGCCTGTTTCCCGTGCTGGACTGTTCTTTGTTCTTTGTAATATTATCAAATAAATCGGTTGGACTAAAACCTGGTGTTGTCAGACTTTTTACTGTGTTTACCCCAGTCCAACGCCGACATACCCACATCATGGTAAGAGGACACAGAGTAGTAGTGGAAGAGTCCTTTTCTAGCTGAAGGTCTGTCACTTGTGGTGTGTCACAGGGCTCAGTACTGGGACCTCTTCTATTTGTAATATACATCAATGACTTGGAAGAGGGAGTAAGTGGTGTGATCAGCAAATGACACCAAGATGGCTGGATCGGCAGGCAGTGAGGAGCAGTGTCTGGCAACGCAACAGGATATTGATAGGCTGGTATATTGGGCAGATATTTGGCAAATGGAGTTTAATCCTGATAAATGTGAGGTGATGCATTTTGGCCGAAATAATGTAGGAGGAAGTTATATGATAAAGGGTAGACCTATTATGAGTATAGAAATGCAGAGGGACCTGGGGGTGCAAGCGCACAAGTCTTTGAAGGTGGCAGTACAAATGGAGAAGGTTGTGAAGAAAGCTTATGGTATGTTAGCCTACATAAGAACATAAGAACATAAGAAATAGGAGCAGGAGTAGGCCATCTAGCCCTTCGAGACTGCCCCGCCATTCAATAAGATCATGGCTGATCTGTCGTGGCTCGGTTCCACATTCCCGCCCTCTCCCCATAACCCTTAATCCCCTCTCTTATCAAAAACCCATCAACCCGCTTCTTAAAAATATTTAGCGAGGCAGCCTCCACCACTTCAACGGGCAGAGAATTCCAGAGATTCACCATCCTTTGAGTGAAGAAGTTCCTCCTCAACTCCGTTCTAAACCGCCCCCCCCTTTATCTTGAGGCTGTGCCCCCTAGTCCTACTGTCCTTTCTGAGTGGGAAGAGTCTCTTCACCTCTATCCTATCCATCCCATTCATCATCTTATATGTCTCAATGAGATCTCCCCTCATTCTTCTAAACTCTAACGAGTACAAGCCCAGTTTATTCAGCCACTCCTCATAGCTCAATCCCCTCAACTCCGGCATCAGCCTAGTAAACCTCCTCTGCACTCCCTCCAAGGCTAAAATATCCTTGCATAAGTACGGTGCCCAAAACTGCACACAATACTCCAGCTGCGGCCTCACCAATGCCCTATACAGCTGCAGCAAGACCTCCCTACTTTTATATTCAATCCCCCTCGCTATGAAGGCCAGCATCCCATTCGCCTTCCTGACCACCTGCTGCACCTGCAAGCTGTATAGAGTACAAGAGCTGGAGTCTAATGTTGCAGTTGTACAGAACGTTGGTTAGGCCGCATTTAGAGTACTGCGTACAGTTTTGGTTACCTTACTACCGGAAAGACGTGGAGACCCTGGAGAGAGTGCAGAGGAGGTTTACCAGGATGCTGCCTGGTATGGAAGGACTGGGTTATGAGGAAAGATTGAGCAAACTGGGGCTGTTTTCCCTTGAAAGACGATGACTGAGGGGAGATCTAATAGAGGTATATAAGATTATGAAGGGCATAGATAGAGTAAACAGAGGTAAGCTTTTTCCTAGGTTGGAAACGCACATTACGAGGGGCCATGGGCTTACGGTGAGGGGGGAGAGGTATAACACAGATGTTAGAGGGAGGTTTTTCACACACAGGGTAGTGGGGGTATGGAATGCTCTGCCAAGCAAGGTGGTGGAGGCAGGTACGCTGGAGTTGTTTAAGAGTAACTTAGACAGGCACATGAGCGGGATGGAGATGGGGGGATATAGGAGATTGTTTTAAATAAGGATCAAGAGCCTTGGGACGTCCCTGGGAATCAATTGATTCCTATGGACCTTCCAACATATTTTCTGGCTCACTTGTTTCACTTGGGGATTCCCTTGAATGTGTGGATAAGGATGTGCATGTTATTGATGTTCTTCTCTTTTAATCCACAGGTGCTTCGGTCTGCCTTGTTGTCCAACGAGGGGCAAACACGCGATGGGTCGTATGAGGGCGGCTCTTGGTTGTTTCGAGAATAGCCTAGTACTTCACGTGGTTAGTGTTCGCTTAAACTGGACCAGATACTGGGCAACACGACAGCTCAGTGACTATCACTGTTTGCTGTGCGGACACATGGATTTGGGCCGGTGTCTCTCGGAGTTTGCACATTCTCCCCGTGCTTGCGTGGGTTTTCTCCGGGTGCTCCGGTTTCCTCCCACACCCCAAAGATGTGCTCATAGGCTGATTGGTGTAACAAATTGTCCCTAAATTAGTCTTCCCTCAATGCCGTAAGCATAGACAAGGGTCATTGGTGGAGTGGGGCTCATAATGGTAAAATGGCGGTGCGAGCTCGTTGGGCCGAAGGGCCTGTTTCCCGGGCTGTTTTGTTCTTTGTTCTTTCTTTGTTAACACACAAATCATATTGAAACAACAATGGCGGTAGCACTGAGTGTCATGTGTGAGAAGGTGACAATTGGATTCATTCGCAGTCAGTAGTAGCATGAGAAAAGTGTGAGTTTTAGTCAAAACTGTCTTCACATTGTTTCTACAAAGAACAAAGAAAATTCCAGCACAGGAACAGACCCTTTGGCCCTCCAAACCTGCACTGACCGTGCTGCCTGACTTAACTAAAACCCCCAATCCTTCCGAGGATCACAGCCCTCTATTCCCATCCTATTCATGGATTTGTCAGATGTCCCTTAAAACTCACTATCATATCTGCTTCCAATATCTCCCCCGGCAACATGTTCCAGGCACCCACCACCCTCTGTGTAAAAATACTTGTCTCGTACATCTCATAGAACATAGAACACTCTCCTCTAAACCTTGCCCTTCGCACCTTAAACCTGTGCCTCCTGGTAATTGACTCTGCCACCCTGGGAAAAAGCTTCTGACTATCCACTCTGTCCGTGCCCCTCATAATCTTGTAAGTTTCTATTAGGACTCCCTTCAACTTCAACGTTGGTTAGGCCTCACCTGGAGTACTGCGTCCAGTTCTGGTCGCCGTACTACCAGAAGGATGTAGAGATCCTGGAGAGAGTGCAGAGGAGATTTACCAGGATGTTGCCTGGTATGGAAGGGCTGTCTTACGAGGAAAGATTGAACGCACTTGGGCTGTTTTCCCTTGAGAGACGTCGGCTGAGGGGGGATTTGATAGAGGTTTATAAGATTATGAAGGGGACAGATAGAGTAGATGGTGATAAGCTTTTTCCGCTATTAGAAATGGATAGAACGAGGGGTCACGGGCTTAGGGTGAGGGGGGCTAGATATAAGACTAATGTTAGAGGGCAGTTTTTCACACAAAGGGTAGTGGGGATGTGGAATGCACTGCCGAGTAAGGTGGTGGTAGCAGGCACGCTAGGGTTGTTCAAGAGTCACTTGGACAGCCACATGAGCAGTTTACATATAGGGGGATATAGCAGGCCTTACTAAGCATTGTAGGCTTGGGGTCAGTTTAGTCTCAGGGGTATAGAGTCTTTAATAATGAAATTTTTATCCACAGGCACTTACCATCTCGAGGGCATCATGGCAGCACAGAGGTTATCTCTGTTACTGTGCGGACACATGGAGTTGGGCCTGTGTCCGTGGGAGTTTGTGCGTTCTCCCCGTGGTTGCGTGGGTTTCCTCCGGGTGCTCCGGTTTCCTCCCACATCCCAAAAATGTGCTTTTCGGCTGATTGATTGGGTAACAAATTGTCCCTATATTGGACCTCCCTGATCCTCACACATTAGGCATAGACTAGAGTCATGAATAGGTCACTGACCATGGGACGGCGGCGCGGGCTCGTTGGGCCGAAGGGCCTGTTTCCCGTGCTGTTTTGTTCTTTGTTCTTTGTTCTTTGTTCAACTTCTGTTGTTCCAGTGAGAACAAACCAAGTTTCTCCAACCTCTCATAGCTAATGCCCTCCATACCAGGCAACATCCTGGTAAATCTTTTCTGTATCCTCTCCAAAGCCCCCACATAAGAACATAAGAAATAGGAGCAGGAGTAGGCCATCTGGCCCCTCGAGCCTGCCCCGCCATTCAATAAGATCATGGCTGATCTGAAGTGGATCAGTTCCACTTTCCCGCTTTCTCCCCATAACCCTTAATTCCCTTACCAACCAAAAACCTATCTACCCGTGACTTAAATATATTTAGCGAGGTAGCCTCCACCACTTCAACGGGCAGAGAATTCCAGAGATTCACCACCCTTTGAGTGAAGAAGTTCCTCCTCAACTCCGATCTAAACTGCGCCCCCCCCCTTATTTTGAGGCTGTGCTCTCTAGTTCTGCTGTCCTTTCTAAGCGGGAAGAATCTCTCTACCTCTACCCTATCCATCCCCTTCATTATCTTATACGTCTCTATAAGATCCCCTCTCAGCCTTCTAAACTCTAACGAGTACAGACCCAGTCTATTCAATCGCTCCTCATAAGCTAACCCCCTCATCTCCGGTATCAGTCTGGTGAACCTCCTCTGCACTCCCTCCAAGGCCAATATATCCTTTCGCAAATGTGGCGACAAAAACTGCACACAGTACTCCAGCTGCGGCCTCACCAATGCCCTATACAGCTGCAGCAAGACCTCCCTACTTTAATATTCAATCCCCCTCGCTATGAAGGCCAGCATCCCATTCGCCTTCCTGACCACCTGCTGCACCTGCAAGCTGGGTTTTTGCGACTCATGCACAAGGACCCCGAGGTCCCTCTGGACCGTAGCATGCTGCAGCTTTTCACCCTTTAAATAGTAATCCCTCCTACTATTATTCCTGCCAAAGTGGATAACCTCACACTTGCTAACATTATACTCCATCTGCCAGGTCCTCACCCACTCGCTCAGCCTATCCAGATCCCTCTGCAGACTTTCCACACCCTTCGCACAATTTGCTTTTCCACTCATCTTCGTGTCATCAGCAAATTTCATCACCCTACACTCAGCCCCTTCCTCCAGATCATCTATATAAATGGTAAATAGCTGAGGTCCCAGCACCGATCCCTGGGGCACTCCAATAGTCACCAACCGTCAATCAGAATAGCACCCATTGATACCAACTCTCTGCCAATCCTCTATCCACGCTAACACCTTACCCCCAGCTCCATGCCCCCTAACCTTCTGTAGCAACCTTTTATGAGGCACCTTATCAAACGCCTTTTGAAAATCTAGAAACACCACATCCACCAGTTCCCCTCTGTCTACCGCACTAGTCACATCCTCATAGAAATCCAATAAATTTGTCAAACACGACTTCCCCTTAACAAATCCGTGCTGCGTCTGCTCTATCAAACGATTCTTCTCTAGGTGCCTCGCTATTTCTTCTTTGATGACGGATTCAAGCATTCTTCCAGCTACAGGCGTTAAACTAACTGGCCTATAATTCCCTGCCTTTTGCCTGCTACCTTTTTTAAACAGCAGCGTAACATTAGCCGTTTTCCAATCTTCCGGCACATCCCCGGAGTCCAGCGAAGTTTGGTAAATAATCACTAAGGCATCTACTATCACCTCTGCCATTTCCTTCAGAACCCTGGGATACATTCCATCAGGTCCTGGGGACTTGTCCACCATCAGTCCCATTAGTCAACCTGCCCAGGGGTCTGTTCTGGGACCCTTACTCTTTGCGATTTTTATAAATGACTTGGATGAGGAAGTGGAGGGATGGGTTGGTAAGTTTGCTGATGACACAAAGAATCATTCAGTTTGTGGTTTTTCCAGGGCAACTTAGCTCCTGACCTCATTACAACCTTGGTTCAAACATGGACAAAAGAGCTGAATACCAGAGGTGAGGTGAGAGTGACAGCTGTTGACATCAAGGCTGCATTTGACCGAGTCTGGCATCAAGGAGCCCGAGCAAAACTGGAGTCAGTGGGAAAACTCTCTGCTGTTGGGGTCATCGTCAGCACAAAGGAAAATGACTGTAGTAGTTTTGACATCACTGCAATCATTCCTCAGGGCAATGTCTTCACAAACGCTTAGCATGCAGGTATAACAAGTAATTAGGAAGGCAAATGGAATGTTAAACTTTATTGCAAGAGGGCTGGAGTACAATAGCTGGGAATTTTTACTCCAGCTGTCAGGGTATTGGTGAAACCGAATCACTGCATACACTTTTGGTTTCCTTGCTTAAAGAGTGAGATACATGTTTTGGAGGCAGTTCAAAGAATGTTAACTAGGTTGGTTCCTGGGATGAAGGGATTATCTGGGATGAAGGTTTAGTCTGTTGAGCCTATATTCAATGGAGTTTGAATGAAAGGTAGAATCATAGAATCCCCACAGTGCAAAAGGAGGCCATTTAGCCCATAAGGCCATTAGACATGAGAGCAGAATTAGGCCACTCGGCCCATCAAATCTGCTCTGCCATTCGATAATGGTTGATATTTTACTCACCCTCATTCTCCTGCCTTTTCCCCACAACCTCTGATCCCCTTATAAATCAAGACATATCTACCTCTGTCTTAAAGACACTCAATGACCTGGTCTCCACAGCCTTCTGTGGCAAAGAGTTCCATGGATTCACCACTCTCTGGCTGAAGAAATTCCTCCTCATCTCTGTTTAAAAGGATCGTCCCTTTAACCTGAGGTTAAACCCATCAAGTCTGTACCGATCACAATTTCACCTAGGCCCTATTCCTGTAACCTCGCACTTATTAAAATATTTAAGTGTCCAAGGGAACTTTACAGAGTAGATTAGATGCTGTTACAATCTTCCTTAAATAAGGAGACCAAAATTGCACACAGTATTCAAGATCTAGAACATAGAACATTACAGCGCAGTACAGGCCCTTCGGCCCTCGATGTTGTGCCGACCAGTGGAACCAATCTAATGACCTCTAACCTAAACTATTCCAATGTTATCCATAAGTCTATCCAATGACCATTTGAACACCGTTAAAGTTGGCGAGTCCACAACTGCAGCAGGCAGGGCATTCTACACCCTTACTACCCTCTGAGTAAAGAACCTACCTCTGACATCCGTCCTATAATTACCACCCGTTAATTTAAAGCTATGTCCCCTCGTGTTAGCCATCACCATCTGAGGAAAACTACCCTCACTGTCCACCCTATCCAATCCTTTGATCATCTTGTATGTCTCAATCAGATCACCTTGTAACCTTCTTCTCTCTAATAAAAACAACCTCAAGTTCCTCAGCCTCTCCTCATAAGACCTTCCCACCATACCAGGCAACATCCTGGTAAACCTCCTCTGCACCCTTTCCAATGCCTCCACATCCTTCCTATAATGTGGCGACCAGAACTGTACGCAATAATCCAAGTGCGGCCGCACCAGAGTTTTGTACAGTTGCAACATGACCTCACAGCTCCGAAATTCAATCCCTTGACCAATAAAAGCTAACACACCATACGCCTTCTTAACACTTTATCAACCTGGGTGCTAACTTTCAGGGATCTATGCACATGTACCCCGAGATCTCTCTGCTCTTCAACACTACTGAGCCCTTCCATTAGCCCGATATTCTGTAATCCTGTTACTCTTACCAAAGTGAATCACTTCACACTTTTCCGTATTAAACTCCATTTGCCACCTCTCAGCCCAGCTCTGCAGCTTATCTCTGTCCCTCTGCAAACTGTAACATCCATCCTCACTGTCTACAATTCTCCGACTTTAGCGTTGTCAGCAAATTTACTAACCCATCCTTCTACACCCTCATCTCGATCATTTATAAAAATGACAAACAGCAGTGGCCCCAAAACAGATCCCTGAGGTACACCACTTGTAACTGAACTCCAGGTTGAATATTTCTCATCAACCACCACCCTCTGTCTTCTATCAGTTAGCCAATTCCTGATCCAAACTGCTAAATCACCCTCAATCCCATGCATCTGTATGTTCTGCAGTAGCCTACCATGGGGAACCTTATCAAACACTTTGCTAAAATCCATATACACCACGTCAACTGCATCACCAGTGCCCCAAACAGTTGAAGTATAACATCTTTAATTCTATATTCAATTCTTCTTGAAATAAAGAATAGCTTTCCATTAGCCTTCTTGATTACAAGCTGTACCTGCATACTAACTTCTTGTGACTCATGCACAAGAATATCTTGATCTGTCTGTACCTCAGAATTTTGCATCTGTTCTCCATTTGAGTAATATGCTGCTTTTTCTATTCTTCCTGTCAAAGTGAACAACTATAATGCAAAAAGAGGCCATTCAGCCCATCGAGTCTGTACCAACCACAATCCCACCCAGGCCCTATTCCCATAACCGCACACATTTACGCAGCTAACCCCCCAAAACTAGAGTCAATTTAGCATGGCCAATCGACCTAACCCACACATCTTTGGACTATAGGAGGGAACCGGAGCATCTGGAAGAAACCCACACAGACACAGGAAGAAAATGCAAACTTCACACAGTCACCAAGACTGGAATGAAACCTGGTGCCGTGAGGCAGCAACGCTCACCACTGTACTGCCTTTTTCCCCCAAATTATATTCCATCTGCTAGATATTTTCCCACTCACTCAATGTATCTATATCCTTCTTTAATCTCCTTATGTCTTCTTGATAACACATGTTCGTACTTCTTAATAACAGACTTTCCCACCTATCTTTGTGTCAGGAGCCAAGTCGAGTAGATGTTTCTCCAATTATTCAGTGTTACTCACCAATGAAGTCCTGAACTTTGAAGTTGTGTATTTCGCTGTTTATGTCAGCCACAGACTGGTTCAGGATTGTTATTTTCTTGTTCAGCATTTCCAGCTGGGTGTCCTGAATACTTTGCAACGTCCCAGAATGCACCTGCAGTGTGTTATTTAGTTCCCGCTGACAGTTCCACAGGCTGGAAACATGTCTATTTAAACCTTCTTTGATTTTCTCCAGACTCTGTGAAACTGAATCTAACTTGACACAGATGTTCTCCAGTTTGGACACTCGTTGGCCGAGTTCTTCACTAGAGTCCCTGCACTCATCAATTTCCACCACCAGATAGCTACTGAACTTTCCCAACTCATTCTGGAAATTGATGAACTTATTATTTGTATCTTCAATGTGATCAGTCATCTCTTCCTGAATCCTGCTGATACCTGTGTCCAATCTATTGGTGCTTTCAGAGAAAGTTGTGTTCAATTTGTCTGTATTGTGGCTCTGCTGATCAATGAAGTCTTGAAGGACCTTCAAGGTACTGTTGACTGAATTGAAGGTTAATATGACATCTCTCAACTCTCCCTGCATTGAGCCAAGGTCAATGCCCAAATGGCCACCAAATATTCCAAGTCCATTCAGGGTCTTGTTGAAGGTTTCCATTTTAAATAACAGGTCCTTATAATATTCAGCAGGATCCCCGTGCTCCTCTTTTAATCTGTTTAATTCTTTCTGAAGAGCTGAGCAAATGAAGCTACTATTATTCTCACAATGACTAACTCTCTCCTTCAGTTTGAGCAACTCCTCAGTCAGTTTGCTAATTTGTCTATCAGTTTCATTCCTATTCAAAAGGGTTTCGTATTTAATCCTGTTGCAAACTCTAGAATTGGTTTCAATGGAACTCTCCAAATTCCTGAGATTTGAGCTAATTAGGTCCATTTGTTCCTCATTAGAATGGATCATTGATCTTAGCTGTTTGACCTCCTGTTTGAACTGTTGCAGCGTGTTCTTGAATGAATTGCCTTCCATTGTGAGGTTGTGTATGTTTGATCCAATGTTTTGAATGTGATGCGCATCCTTCACAATTTTTCTCTGAAGCTTTGCTAAAATATCTAAGATCTCAGAGGTATTTAGGTCATCTTGTGTCATAGTGACATGGGGAGAGCTACAGATTTGAGCACATCCGTTGACAGCTACTTGCACCTTGGATTCCAGCTCATACATTCTCGATGACACTGTCAACAACTTTTCTCCATCAGGCCCCACAATGCTTTTCAGCTTTGCAACATCTTTACCTAAACCAATGACAGTGTCTCGGACCCAATCATCAAAGACGGTGCCATTATCCAGAAAAGACACTGCTGTGTTGATTCTCTTCTCATTTCCATTGATCCTGTCGCCAAATTCATGCCTCAGATTCTTGAGATGTGACAGAAGGCGCTTTTCAAGAGTTTTCTCAGTTAAGTTGAGTCTTTGTTCAATATTTTGGAATTGTTTACGGAACTGGTCATTCCACGGAGAGCTGCCTGAGGATGAGCCAAGAAGCTGCTTGTCCAATCTTTGATTCAACGCCCCCACCACGTCTGATAGAGACGTAAGCTTCTGCTCCACATCCTCCACCTTTGCTTTTGTGCTGTCTATTTCCTCACAGCAAGAGTTTGTTTCAGATCCAGGCATTCCACTTATGTGTTTATGGATACTTTGAATTAGATACCGATTATGTTGCTCAGTGGCATTAAATATTCTTCCCAGTTCTCGCAGCCTCTGCCTATCTTCCTCCTGCTGCTGTCGGAGAAGCTCAATGTCAGCTCGGCAGGAGAAACATGAATTCTGTACCCGGCGTTCCACCTCCCTCACAAACTCTCCCTTCAGATCTGACCATTTCTGGCCAGTCCCAGACTGACCTCCAGCACTTGTGTCTGGTTTGATTGTGTTTAGGAAGTCAATCTCTTCATCATGTTCCTTTACTCGATGATCAATCTGATGGAGCTTTTCCTGGATCTCGTTGATGGTCTCCTTCATGTCAGGGTGGGTTGCAGCATCAGCTGGCTGCCTCCCATTTATTGCCAACTCTATCGCTTTATGCATTTCCTCCTGGAATTTCTCATTCATTCCTCTAATGGTGGACTGAAGGTTGTGAATTTCTAGGCTCAACCTTTGGATCTTCTCTTCCATCTGATGGGTTTTATCAGAATCCATTCTACCTGTGAAAACATAAATATAAAGACAACTTAAGTATTTGAGTGAATTGAGAGTTACCAGGAATTAGTAAGAGCAAGGTCATAGGAATGCAACTGCCCTTGGCTTAGGGACAAAAGGAAGGTTCATTATAGGCCAAACGCAGATTGTTACCAAGGCTCACATACCTTCAACTGATGGCTGTGTCCCGGTGGGATCAGGCTGTTGTGATCTTACAGTCACAACTTCAGTCTGCTCTGGTGAATTCATCAAACAGTCGTCTCCTGAATAACCATGACAACATCTCCATTCCATTTCCGTCACCATTTTGTAGGCAACCTTGTATCGTGGTTTCATGAAGGAACGATAACTACAAGAGACGTTTCAGAATAGGGCAATTTCAGCATGAATGTAACCATAACATTAACTCACGCAAGAAAACAGCAACTAAATCACAATGTACTTTATTCAGCCTCAATATCACCTCAGAAGCCAAGTCAATATTAGTTAATACTCCCATCGTTGTCTGTGAGCTGTAACTGTAAACATTGGCATCACTATCTATGGGCACTGTCATCCAAACACTGGCATCATACAAAGTAGGAGTAGGCCATTTGGCCCCTCAAGCATGCTCTACCATTCATAAGATCACAGCTGACCACATTTCTCCACATTCTCATCTACCTTTGGCATGAAATGGTTAATATGACTAAAATTAAAACCTTCTTCCAGAAAATTGAACAGTTGAGAAACTAACCTTAAGACAATCTTAAGGTGATCATAAGAGAGAGAATTTTTAAAAGGATATTTTGACTGAAACAGTTTGAAGGTCAAGGAGAACAAAAGATATTTAATAATAATTGAGCACAAGATGGATTCAGGTAAAGAAAGAATAGAAAAGATGGGCAGAGCTTTTCTCTCACAGCCAATGCATAATGTTGGAGCAAGTAATTCCCTAGGGGGCAGATAACCACTGCAGATAAACCCAGATCAGGAACAATAAGAAGTCTCACAACACCAAGTTAACGTCCATGAGGCTTATTTGGAATCACGAGCTTTCGGAGCGTTGCTCCTTCATTAGGTGAGTGGAGAGCTGGGTTCACAAACACGGCAAACACATCTCCACTCACACTTTCTGTACCTGTAAAGATTTGCATGCCAACCATTATCTTGCAATTGTGTCTCTGCCTATATATCCCGTGTTTGTGAACACATCTCTTCACCTGATGAAAGAGCAACATTCCGAAAGCTCACAATTCCAAATAAACCTGTTGGACTTTAACCTGGTTCTGTGAGATTTTTTACTGTGCCCACCCCAGTCTAACGCCAGCATCTCCACATCAGATCAGGCTGCACAAGGCTCAAGGAAATATATAAATGGTTTGGGACAGAACACAAATTCCACATTTCCTACTACCCACAAAGTTCAGGTATAGTGAATGAATCAACGAAATTTGCTTTTATGTATGAGAAAAGGGCAATTTGCACGAGAACAATATAAACAGCTGCATGGATTAAGACAGGAGGTGAGAGGTCAGCAGATTATATGCAGCGTTGAAGGGGAAGTCATGACAAAACAAGCTGAAGTTCCCAGAATTGGGGAAAAGGTGATGGTTAAGATCATATCTGACAAACCAGGATTTGCACCCAGTGTCTAGGGCTGGAGGAGATGGTTATAACCAGTGATTCATGCGGCTGAGTAGACATCAACTGCAGGGATACCAAAAGCACTGGTCACTGATTCTGTTTTACTAATGTTGACTGGGATGGTTTTCTGCTTAATTTACAGAATATCAGTTGGAATGTCAACCCTTGAAGACTGATAATTCTGGCCATGGGATCACTGAGCTGTGTCAAACCTTTGACACAACTGAAGGGGGCTCTGTTGCACTGAGCAATGCAGAATGCAACATATCACAAGGAGCAAGTAAGTGGCTTTAAGATGCAGCTTAGCTCTGCTACAACTGGGATAGCACAATAAGAAGTCTCACAACAGCAGGTTAAAGTCCAACAGGAGTTCATTGGTAGCACAAGCCACTAGCTTTCAGAGCACTGCCCCTTGCAGAAGTGGAACCACTGGCTCATTTGTAAATTTCCCGATTTAAATTTGCTTCACACACACAAGTTGGGAAGTTGAGTTTGAATTTGTTTGTGATATGTTTATCTAACATAAAATCTCTGGGTGGGACACTTGGAGGTTATTTCCTATCTGCTCCGACTTAAAGCAATGGCGAGAGGAGGTCGATGTGGAAAATGCATCTGAAGAAAAGATTACCAAAACTCCATCCCTTCCTAAAGCACCACAAACTATTCCACCTGAAACCATTAAAGCTTCACCTTTCTCGCTAACTGAGCCACCTTGTCCTAGCACGAGTCCCAGAGTGGCAAATGGCCTTGTATTAATCAATGGGAAGCAAAGATTGTGTGATGTGCACTGTGAGCTGGTAACTTTAGTCCTACACATTTCCAGTATAATCCTGCCCCAGTGGTGTCTATCTCATGTTCTACACCTCCCTGCTCAGCCAACTGAGGACTGAAGCAGTCCAACTTAACAGATCCCCAGAAAAACCTCGATCCAATTGCAGTTTGATCAATGATTTAATTCAGAAACATCCAGAATTAATTCCACTGATGTGGCTGCCATGGACCAGAAGGTGATAGGGTCACAAAGGTCCTTCTGGCCTTGGTGAGAGAAGCCTTGAACTTTGGCATCTTCTTTCTGGGAGTATCAAACATCCTGGAGATTCCTGGCAGATATGGCTCATGACTAGAGGAAAATGCTTCTCATTTGGCCCCAAATGTAGAATTGAGGGCAACAGGATCACTGGCGAAAGTATCAGCCACGGTATGTGATTTGCCTTGTACATACACAACTACATACGGGCAGTACACTGCTGAATAAAGATTGGCATCTTAACAGCACTCCTCAATTCCACATTAAGTAGGCTTTGTGGTTTGTTTACATCAGGAAGAACAATTCCATCAAGTGATTGGACAAGTGATTAGGCCATTATTCCCACAAAACTCATCTCCAATCTCTGTGGTCTGGGCCTTGGCTCCTCCCTCTGTGACTGGATCCTGAACTTCCTGACCCACAAACCACAATCAGTAAGGATCGGCAACAACACCTCCCCCATGATCATCCTCAACACCGGTGCTCCACAAGGCTGTGTTCTCAGCCCCCTACTATACTCCTTATAAACCTCTAACTGTGCAGCCAAATTCCCCTCACACACCGGTGTCCCACAGGGCTGTGTTCTCAGTCCCCTACTATACTCCTTATAAACCCCTAACTGTGCAGCCAAATTCCCCTCACACACCGGTGTCCCACAGGGCTGTGTTCCCAGCTCCCTACTATACTCCTTATAAACCTCTGACTGTGCAGCCAAATTCCCCTCACACACCGGTGTCCCACAGGGCTGTGTTCTCAGTCCCCTACTATACTCCTTATAAACCTCTGACTGTGCAGTTAAATTCCCTCCAATTCCATTTTCACGTTTGCTGATGATCCGACCCACTCACCGTAGTGGGTCGGATTTCAAACAGTGATGAGACAGAGAACAGGAATGAGATCGAGAATCTGGTGAACTGGTGCGGTGACAATAATCTCTCCCTCAATGTCATCAAAACAAAGGAGATTCTCATCGACTTCAGGAAGTGTAAAGGAGAACATGCCCCTGTCTACATCAACGGGGACAAAGTAGAAAGGGTCGAGAGCTTCAGGTTTTTAGGTGTCCAGATCACCAATAACCTGTCCTGGTCCCCCCATGCCGACACTATAGTTAAGAAAGCCCCACCAACACCTCAATTTTCTCAAAAGACTAAGGAAATTTGGCATGTCAGCTACGACTCTCACCAACTTTTACAGATGCCCCATAGAAAGTATTCTTTCTGGTTGTAACACAGCTCAGTCTGGGCTCCTGCTCTGCCCAAGACTGCAATAAACTACAAAAGGTTATGAAGGTAGCCCAATCCATCACGCAAATCAGCCTCCCATCCATTGACTGTCTATACTTCCTGCTGTCTTGGTAAAGGAGCCAGCATTATTAAGGACCCCCACGCACCCCGGACATTCTCTCTTCCACCTTCTTCTGTCAGGAGAAAGATACAAAAGTTTGAGGTCACGTACCGACCGACTCAAGAACAGCTTCTTCCCTGCTGCTGTCAGACTTTTGAATGGACCTACCTTGCTTAAGTTGATCTTTGTCTACACCCTCGCTGTGGCTGTAACATTACATTCTGCACCCTCTCGTTTCCTTCTCAATGAACGGTATGCTTTCTCTGTACAGCACACAGGAAACAATACTTTTCACTGTATGCTAATACATGTGACAATAATAAATCAAATCAGATCAAATCAAATCAAGTGCTGGATAGTCCCTGTAATCCCTGGTGACTGTTTCTCAAGTGACATAATCTTTGTTCCGTTTCCAACAGAGCTTTGAATGTGAAATTGACCATTTTTTATCACCATTCTTTTACAGCTGGATGTGAATTCTGCCAAGGACCATGGAGGAAACATCTGTAACATCAGCCATAGTCAACGCAGCATGGGTATTGTGGCAGGACCTCCAAGGAGGCTGAAAGGGAAATGACTGGTTGCAGATGATATTAAAAGTTTCTAGAATCTATCAGCCTTTATGGCCAAATGTGATCAACTAACCCTGAATATGCAAGTTTTTTCAACTTGGCCTCTGGGGTTTCACAATGGGAGGCAGAAGAAGAATTATATCGTCACATGATCAGTCAGTACAAATACCCCTGCATCTGTGCTAAGCTTGAAGTGAGTTGGAGTCTCTAACCTGATGGACCGGAAATCCTGGGAACACCAGCAAGCTTATCCTGGGAAGTCTGAGAATGGTGGTGGCATCAAAATTTGTCCCATCTTTTTAGTGACAGGAATGGAGCAGAAACTCTAGAAATGTCCCCTCCTGCCATGGTTAACCATACTTTGCTCGGCAGCTTTTGTCTTATGTTGCAGACATTTCAAAATGGTAGTGGAATGAATTCCCTTCTTGCGCCATTTGGATGGGCTGGGATTAGAGTGTTGTTATAGAATCATAGAGGTTTACAGTATGAAAACAAGCCCTTTGGGCCCAACTTTTACACTGGTTGTGTAAAAGATGGGAAGGAACTGAGCTAAACTGGCTATGGATGTTTCTGGTGGCGTCTTCTAGCAGCAAACTTTATACAAGTCTTCAAGGCTTGAAAACAAACAGGATAGGAGCAGTGATTGTCATAAGAACATAAGAAATAGGAGCAGGAGTAGGCCATCTAGCCCTTCGAGCCTGCCCCGCCATTCAATAAGATCATGGCTGATCTGTCACTGCTCAGTTCTACTTTCCTGCCCTCTCCCCATAACCCTTAATTCCCTTGTCTGTCAAAAACCTATCTACCCATGACTTAAATATATTTAGCGAGGCAGCCTCCACCACTTCAACAGGCAGAGAATTCCAGAGATTCACCACCCTTTGAGTGAAGAACTTCCCCGTCAACTCCGATCTAAACTGCCCCCCCCCCCCTTATCTTGAGGCTGTGTCCTCTAGTCCTGTTGTCCTTTCTAAGTGGGAAGAATCTCTCTACCTCTACCCTATCCATCCCCTTCATTATCTTATACGTCTCTATAAGATCCCCCCTCAGCCTTCTAAACTGTAACGAGTACAGACCCAGTCTATTTAGTCTCTCTTCATAGTCCAACCCCCTCATCTCCGGTATCAGCCTAGTGAACCTCCTCTGCACTCCCTCCAAGGCCAAAATATCCTTCCGCAAGTGTGACGACCAAAACTGCACACAGTACTCCAGCTGCGGCCTCACCAGTGCCCCGTACAGTTGCAGCAAGACCTCCCTGCTTTTATATTCAATCCCCCTCGCTATGAAGGCCAGCATCCCATTTGCCTTCCTGATCACCTGCTGCACCTGCAAGCTGGGATTTTGCGACTCATGCACAAGGACCCCCAGGTCCCTCTGCACCGTAGCACGCTGCAGCTTTTCGCCCTTTAAATAGTAACCTCTCCTACTATTATTCCTGCCAAAGTGGATAACCTCACATTTGCTAACATTATACTCCATCTGCCAGGTCCTCGCCCACTAGGGAACTAGGAGAGGTTAAGGATCTTAAGAATATAAGGACTGTAGAAAGGAGCTTAAAAGGGAAATTAGGAGAGCCAGAAGGGGTCATGAGAAGACCTTGGCGGGTAAGATTAAGGAGAATCCCAAGGCCTTCTATAAATATGTGAAAGGTAAAAGGATGAGAAGAGAAGGGATAGGACCTATAAAAGGTGAAGGGGGAAAGGTCTGTGTGGAACCAGAAGAAATGGCGGAGGTGCTTAATGAGTACTTTGACTCAGTATTCACAGTGGAAACTGATCTGGGAGATTTTGTTATGGATTTGCAGCAGATGGAAAAGATTCAGTTTGTGGATATTAAGGTGGAGGATGTGTTAGAACTTTTAAATTCTATCAAGGTAGATAAGTCGCCGGGACCAGATGGGATGTACCCCAGGATACTGTGGGAGGCCAGGGAAGTGATTGCAGAGCCCCTGGCGATGATCTTTGCGTTGTCAATGGAGACGGGAGAGGTTCCGGAAGATTGGAGGATTGCGGATGTAGTCCCTATTTTCAAGAAAGGGAACAGAGATAGCCCGGGAAATTACCGCCCGGTGAGTCTGACCTCAGTGGTTGGTAAGCTGATGGAGAGGCTTCTGAGGGACAAGATTTACGAGCATTTGGAGAGGTTTGACATGATCAGGAATAGTCAGCATGGATTTGTCAAGGGCAGGTCGTGCCTTACGAGTCTAGTTGAGTTCTTCGATAATGTGACTGAACACATTGACGAAGGAAGTGCCGTGGACGTAGTGTACATGGACTTCAGCAAGGCTTTTGATAAGGTCCCCCATGCAAGACTTCTTGAGAAGGTGAGAGGGCATGGGATCCAAGGGCCTTTGGCCTTGTGGATCCAGAACTGGCTTGCCTGCAGAAGGCAGAGAGTGGTTGTGGATGGGTCTTTTTCTGAATGGATCCACAATCACCAGTGGGGTGCCCCAGGGATCTGTTCTGGGACCCTTGCTGTTTGTCATTTTCATAAATGACCTGGATGAGGAAGTGGAGGGATGGGTAAGTAAGTTCGCTGATGACACGAATGTCGATGGTGTTGTGGATGGTCTGGAAGGATGTCAAAAGTTGCAGCAGGACATAGATAGGATGCAGGAATGGGCGGAGAAGTGGCAGATGGACTTCAACGCAGATAAATGCGTAGTCGTCCATTTCGGCAGAACCAACGGGATGAACGAGTACACTATCAAGGGCAGGAGTCTTAGTAGTGTTGAAGAGCAGAAGGATCTTGGGGTCCGGGTCCACAGGACTCTTAAATCGGCCTCGCAGGTGGAAGAGGTAGTCAAGAAGGCGTATGGTGTACTGGCCTTCATTAATCGAGGGATTGAGTTTAGGAGTCGGGAGGTAATGCTGCAACTTTATAAGACCCTTGTCAGGCCTCATTTGGAGTACTGTGCGCAGTTCTGGTCGCCTCACTATAGGAAAGATGTAGAAGCTATTGAAAGGGTGCAGAGGAGATTTACAAGGATGTTGCCTGGACTGGGAGGCATGCCTTATGAAGTTAGGTTGAGGGAGCTGGGACTCTTTTCCCTGGAGAGACGAAGGTTGAGAGGCGACCTGATAGAGGTTTATAAAATGTTGAGAGGAATAGATAGGGTGGACTCTCAGAGGCTATTTCCCCGGGTTGAAATGGTCGCTACGAGAGGGCACAGGTTTAAGGTGCGGGGAGGGAAGTACAGAGGTGATGTTAGGGGTAAGTTTTTCACTCAGAGGGTGGTGAGTGAGTGGAATCGGCTGCCGTCAGTGGTGGTGGAGCTGAACTCGCTGGGGTCTTTTAAAAGACTTCTGGATGAGTGTATGGGGTTTTATGGGATTGGGGGTTATAGATAGGTCTATAGATTGGTGGGGTTGATGCGATCGGCGCAACTCGAGGGCCGAAGGGCCTGTTTGTGCTGTAGTGTTCTATGTTCTACGGAGAAGTGTGAGGTAATTCATTTCGGTAGGAGTAACAGATAAGTTGAGTATAGGGCTAACGGGAGGACTTTGAATAGTGTATGTGTACATAGATCCCTGAAAGTTGGGAATCAAGTAGATAAGGTTGTTAAGAAGGCAGACGGTGTCTTGGCGTTTATTGGTAGGGGGATTGAATTTAGGAGTCGCAGCGTCATGTTGCAACTGTACACAACTCTGGTGCGGCCGCACTTGGAGTATTGTGTGCAGTTCTGGTCCCCACATTATAGGAAGGATGTGGAGGCTTTGGAGAGGGTGCAGAGGAGGTTTACCAGGATGTTGCCTGGTATGGAGGGGAGGTCCTTTGAGGAGAGACTGAGGGATTTGGGGTTGTTTTCGCTGGAAAGAAGGTGGCTAAGAGGGGATCTTATTGAAACATATAAGATGATTAGAGGTTTAGATAGGGTGGACAGTGATAGCCTTTTTCCTCTGATGGAGAAAGCTAGCACGAGGGGGCATGGCTTTAAATTAAGAGGGGGTAGTTATAGGACGGATGTCAGAGGTAGGTTCTTTACCCAGAGGGTGGTGAGGGACTGGAATGCCCTGCCAGCTGCAGTTGTAAATGCGCCTAGTTTGGGGGCGTTTAAGAGATCTGTGGATAGGTTTATGGACGAAAAGGGATTGGTTTAGATTAGTGGGTCAGTGTTTTTTTTTAAAAACTGGTCAGCGCAACATCGTGGGCCGAAGGGCCTGTTCTACACTGTAATGTTCTATGTTCTATGTTCATTCAGCCTATCCAAATCTCTCTGCAGACTTTCCGCGCTTTCCACGCAATTTGCTTTTCCACTCATCTTCGTGTCATCAGCAAGTTTTGTTACCCTACACTCAGCCCCCTCCTGCAGATCGTCGATGTAAATGGTAAACAGTTGAGGCCCCAGCACCGATCCCTGCAGCACTCCACTAGTCACCAACTGCCAACCAGAAAAGCACCCATTGATTCCAACTCTCTGCTTCCTGTTAGACAGTCAATCCTCTATCCACACTAAATTGTCATTGTCATCCATCCACAAGGTGCGTTGGATTACTAATTGTCAATGATGGATCTTGGCAAAACTGGATTACCATCATCCTGGATTGTAAATGTGCCTCATGTGGCACCAACAATAGAATAAATTGATGCTGTCACTTCTGCAAACCATCCAGTACAAGGTGATAAGCAAGGATGCGAGCAAGGAAAAGCTGAAGGCATTGATATTGACTTAAAAATTCTTGTATTTACAGAGTTTGTAGACTGTGCTTGGTGAGTAATTGGGTAGGTACATTGCCCCTCTGTCAGTCCACCTGCTCTCCACACAATCCAAAATACAACTGCCTGATGCCAGTGCCATATATTTTCATATCTATTGTGCTAACCCTAACCCTGGCATTACACCTGGGCACTGTAACTGCAAACACATAGAGTCTTAAAGGTTTACAGCATGGAAACAGGCCCTTCGGCCCAACTTGTCAATGCCGCCCTTATTTTTGAAAACCCCTAAGCTAATCCCAATTGCCCATATTTGGCCCATATCCCTCTATACCCATCGTACCCATGTAACTGTCTAAATGCTTTTTAAAAGATAAAATTGTACCCGCCTCTACTACTGCCTCTGGCAGCTTGTTCCAGACACTCACCACCCTCTGGGTGAAAAAATTGCCCCTCTGGACACTTTTGTATCTCTCCCCTCTCTCCTTAAACCTCTGCCCTCTAGTTTCAGGCTCCCCTATCTTTGGGAAAAGATATTGACTATCTCGCTGATCTGTGCCCCTCATTATTTTATAGACTCACCCCTCAGCCTCCTATACTCCAGAGAAAAAAGTCCCGGTCTATTCAGCTCTCCTGCCCATGGTGTTAAGGGTAAGATCCTGGTATGGAAAGAGGATTGACTGACTGGCAGAAGGCAGAGAATGGGGAGAAAGGATTCCTTTTTCAGGATGGCAGCCAGTGACTAGTGGTGCGCCTCAAGGGTCGGTGCTGGGACCACAACTTTTCACAATATACATTAACGATTTGGAAGAAGGAACAGAAGGCATTTTGCTAAATTTGCAGATGAAATAAAGATATATAGAGGGACTGGTAGTTTTGAGGCAGCAGGGGGACTGCAGAAGGACTTGGAAACAATGGGCAAAGAAGTGGCAGATGGAACACAATGTAGGAAAGTGTGAGGTTAAGCACTTTGGAAGGAGGAATGGAGGCAGAGACTATTTTCTAAATGGGAAAATGCTTAGGAAACCAGAAGCACAAACGGACTTGGGAGTCCTTGTTCCAGACTCTCTTAATGTTAATGTGTGGGTTTAGTAGGCAGTTAGGAAGGCAAATGAAATGTTAGCATTTGTGTTGAGCGGGCTAGAACACAAGAGCAAGGATATAGTTCTGAGGCTGTATAAGGCTCTGGTGAGACCCCATTTGGAGCATGGTGAGTAGTTTTGGGCCCCGTATCTAAGGAAGGATGTACTGCCTTGGAAAGGGTGCAGAGGATATTCAAAGAATGATCCCTGAAATGAAGAGTTTGTCGCATGAGAAACGGTTGAGAACTCTGGGTCTGTATTCGTTGGAGTTTAGAATGATGAGGGAAGATCTTATTGAAACTTACAGGATTCTCTGAGACCTGGATAGAGTGGACATGGAGAGGATGTTTCCACTAGTAGGAAAAACTAGAACCAGTGGGCACAAAAGTAAAGGGACAATCCTTTAAAACAGAGATGAAGAGGAATTTCTTCAGCTGGAGAATGGGGAATCTATGGAACTCATTGCTGCAAAAGGCTGTGGAGGCCATGATTGAATGACAGAGCAGACTCGATGGGCAGAGTGGCCTAATTCTGCTTTTATGTTTTTATCATCCTTGAAGTCATACTGCATTGGACTGTTGACCTGAGTGATATGTTGAAGGCTCAGCAGTGGTACTCAAACCCAATACCTTCGAGCTCAGGGGTATTACCCTCTAATAAATAGACTAAAGACTAAATAGACTAGGTTAGACTATACTAGAATAGACTAGAGAGACTAAATAGACTGGGTCTGTACTCATTGGAGTTTAGAAGAATGAGGGGGGATCTTATAGAAATGTATAAGATAATGAAGGGGATGGATAGGGTAGAGGTGGAGAGATTCTTCCCACTTAGAAAGGACAGCAGGACTAGAGGACACAGCCTCATGATAAGGGGGGGTGCAGGGGGGGTAGGGGGTGCAGTTTAGATCAGAGTTGAGGAGGAACTTCTTCACTCAAAGGGTGGTGAATCTCTGGAATTCTCTGCCCGTTGAAGTGGTGGAGGCTGCCTCGCTAAATATTTTTAAGTCACGGGTAGATAGGTTTTTGACAGACAAGGGAATTAAGGGTTATGGGGAGAAAGCGGGAAAGTGGAACTGATCCACTTCAGATCAGCCATGATCTTATTGAATGGCGGGGCAGGCTCGAAGGGCTAGATGGCCGACTCCTGCTCCTATTTCTTATGTTCCTATGTTCTCCTTATAACTGTCAGTGGTATAGTGATAATATCACTGGATTAGTAATGGAGACACAGATTCAAGTTCCACCAAGGCAGCTGGTGGAACTGAAATGCTAATCTCAGGAAAGGTGACCATGAAACTATCATCGACTTTTATAAAAACCCATCTGGTTCACTAATATCCCTCAGTGTCTGGCCTCCACATGTCTCCTGATCCACAGCAATGTGGTTGACTCTCAACTGCCCTCTGAAATGGCCTAGCAAGCCACTCAATTCAGGGTAATTAGACATGGGCAATAAAGTGTGGTCTTGTCAGTAATGCCCACATCCCATGAAAGAATAAATGAAACATCATCTGTGGTCCTGTAAAGAAACACTCACATCATTGCCTATGATTACATTTTATTTACTCTTTCACAGGGCTTGAGCATTGCTGGCTGGGCCAACATTTATTGCCTATCCCCATTTCTCCTGAAAATGTGATGATGAATCTCCTTTCAAAGCAGCAACCTCTGTGGTGTCGGTGCTCCTATGATGCTGTTAGGAAAAGAGTTCCAGCATACTGACCCAGTGACAGTGAAGAAATTGCAATATCATTCCAAATCTGGATGATGTGGAACTTGGAAGGAAATTGCACTTGCTGTATCCTTGCACCAGCTGCACTTCACCCCTCCCAATAGAAGAAATTGCAGGTTTGGAAGATGCTGTCATCATATAATACACCCAGCTGCCACAGTACATTAATGGTGGAGGGAGGGAGTATTTAAGTTGATTGGTAGGGTGTTTGTTAATCAAGCAGACGGCTTTGACCTGGATGGTGTGAACTGTTTCTGGAGTTGCACTCTTAGAATCCCTAGAGTGCAGAAGGAAGCCATTCAGCCCATCGAGCCTGCACTGATTATAATCCCACCCAGGCCTTATCGCTGTAACCCCATGAATTTACCCTGTTAATCCCCCTGATCCTAAGGGACAACTTAGCATGGCCAATCTACCTAACCTGCACATTTTTCAATTGTGGGAGGAAACTGGAGCACCTGGAGGGAACTGACACAGACACGGGCAGGATGTGCAAACTCCATACAGACAGTGACCCAAGGCCAGAATTGAACCTGGGTCCCTGGTGCTGTGCAGCTGCGCCAACCACTGTGCCACCCCAGGCAAGTAGGGAGTATTCTGTGGGGTGGCACAGTAGTTAGCACTGCTGCCTCACAATATCAGGGACCCAGGTCAATTCCTAGTTTGGGTCACTGTCTGTTCTCCCCATGTGTGCGTGGGTTTCCTCCAGGTGTTCCGGTTTCCTCCCATGGTCCAAAAAGATATGCTGGTTAGGTGAATTCATCATGCTAAATTCTCCCTCAGTGTACCCAAACAGGAGCCGGAGTGTGGTGACTAGGGGATTTTCACAGTAACTTCATTGCATTGTTAATGTAAGCCTACTTGTGACACTATAAATAAACTTTATTCAATCTAATGGTAACTCCCAAGATGTTGATAGTGGATGATTCAATGTTGGTAATGCCATTGAATGACAAGGGATGATGGTTAGATCCTCTCTTGTTGGAAATGGTCATTGCCTGGCACTTCTGAGGTGCAATTATTTGTCACCTATCTGCCCAAGCCTGGATATTGTCCAGGTTTTGCTGCATTTTGACATGGGCTCCTTCCATATCTAAGGAATTATGAATGATGTGAACATGGTGCAGTCATCATCAAACATCTCTATTTCTGACCTTATAAGAACATAAGAACATAAGAACATAAGAAATAGGAGCAGGAGTAGGCCATCTGGCCCTTTGAGCCTGCCCCGCCATTCAATAAGATCATGGCTGATCTGTCGTGACTCAGCTCCACCTTCCCGCCCTCTCCCCATAACCCTTAATCCCCTCTCTTATCAAAAACCCCATCAACCCGTTTCTTAAAAATATTTAGCGAGGCAGCCTCCACCACTTCAACGGGCAGAGAATTCCAGAGATTCACCACCATTTGAGTGAAGAAGTTCCTCCTCAACTCTGTTCTAAACCGCCCCCCCTTTATCTTGAGGCTGTGCCCCCTAGTCCTACTGTCTTTTTTGAGCGGGAAGAGTCTCTCCACCTCTATCCTATCCATCCCATTCATCATCTTATACGTCTCAATGAGATCTCCCCTCATTCTTCTAAACTCTAACGAGTACAAGCCTAGTTTATTCAGCCTCTCCTCATAGCTCAATCCCCTCAACTCCGGTATCAGCCGAGTAAACCTCCTCTGCACTCCCTCCAGGGCCAAAATATCCTTGCGCAGGTGCGGCGCCCAAAACTGCACACAGTACTCCAGCTGCGGCCTCACCAATGCCCTATACAGCTGCAGCAAGACCTCCCTACTTTTATATTCAATCCCCCTCGCTATGAAGGCCAGCATCTCATTCGCCTTCCTGACCACCTGCTGCACCTGCAAGCTGGGTTTTTGCGACTCATGCACAAGGACCCCGAGGTCCCTCTGCACCGTCGCCTGCTGCAGTTTTTCGCCCCGTAAGTAATAGTCCTTCCTACCATTCCTCCTACCAAAGTGGACCACCTCACACTTGCCAATATTAAATTCCATTTGCCATTTCCTGGCCCATTCGCCCAGCCTATCTAGATCCTTCTGCAGACTCTCCACACCCTCTGCACAATTTGCCGTTCCCTCAATCTTGGTGTCATCAGCAAATTTCGACACCCTGCACTCGGTTCCCTCCTCCAGATCATCTATATAAATGGTAAATAGCTGAGGCCCCAGCACCGACCCCTGGGGCACTCCACTAGTCACCAACCGCCAATCCGAATAGCATCCATTGACCCCCACTCTCTGCCTCCTATTTGACAACCAATCCTCTATCCACACTAACACCCTACCCCCAACTCCATGTCCCCTGACCTTCTGGTGGAAGGAAGGTGATTGATGAAGCAGCTGGGACACTGGGTACTCCTGAGGTATTCCTGTAATGATGTTTTGAGACCGAGATGATTGACCTCAACACCCACAACCATCTCCCTTTGTGCCAAGAATGACTCCAACCAGTGGAGAGATTTTCCCCAATTCTATATTTCTATCTCATTGAATGACTAAGCTGGCTTATTGCCTATTTCTCCTCATATTTCTTATGTTTTTATCTTCATCACATGGAGTCAATTGAATTGAATGAAGACTGGGGAGCAGGAGGCAGCTGAGATGGATCATCTACTCAGGTTGAAGATTGCACAGATTGCTGAAGTGTCCATTAATGAATTAATAAATATTTGTTTAGCCTCCATAACTGAACGTGGCACAGCTCTGAAGCTTTGATCTGATTGGTTAATTCTGCATCAATTTGATATATCTGAGGATTTGCTAAGCTGTTTAGAGATTATTCAGAGGCATCAAATATCGAGTCACCTGACAGCAGATTTTCTCACCAGAACAAAAAACATTAACGAAACAGATATTTTTAATGACAATCACTTTAGATCCAGATTTTCCAATTGAATTTAAATTTCACCAACTACCAAGGTGGGATATGAAACTCTGTCTCCTGAAGGTTAACCAGTGATATTACCACTCAACCACCACCTCATGCACACACTCACATCACTGTCTGTGTGTACTCAAACCAAATACTCACATCACTGTCTGTGTGTACTCAAACCAAATACTCACATCACTGTCTGTGTGTACTCAAACCAAATATTCACATCACTGTCTGTGTGTACTCAAACCAAATACTCACATCACTGTCTGTGTGTACTCAAACCAAATACTCACATCACTGTCTGTGTGTACTCAAACCAAATACTCACATCACTGTCTGTGTGTACTCAAACCAAATATTCACATCACTGTCTGTGTGTACTCAAACCAAATACTCACATCACTGTCTGTGTGTACTCAAACCAAATACTCACATCACTGTCTGTGTGTACTCAAACCAAATATTCACATCACTGTCTGTGTGTACTCAAACCAAATATTCACATCACTGTCTGTGTGTACTCAAACCAAATACTCACATCACTGTCTGTGTGTACTCAAACCAAATATTCACATCACTGTCTGTGTGTACTCAAACCAAATACTCACATCACTGTCTGTGTGTACTCAAACCAAATACTCACATCACTGTCTGTGTGTACTCAAACCAAATACTCACATCACTGTCTGTGTGTACTCAAACCAAATACTCACATCACTGTCTGTGTGTACTCAAACCAAATACTCACATCACTGTCCGTGGACACTGCAGCTGTCCCCATCCACAGGGTTGATACTCCGGTTTGACAAACGTTGCGACACCATCCTCTACGACACAGGACACCACCCGAGTCACTACATAGGCACACCAGTTCCTGTTGAATACATAGAACATAGAACACTACAGCACAAACAGGCCCTTCGGCTCACGAGTTGCGCCGATCACATCAACACCTACCAATCTATAGACCTATCTATAACCCCCAATCCCGTTAAATCCCATATACTCATCCAGAAGTCTTTTAAAAGACCCCAGCGAGTTCGCCTCCACCACCACTGACGGCAGCCGATTCCATTCACTCATCACCCTCTGAGTGAAAAACTTACTCCTAACATCACTTCTGAACTTCCCTCCCCGCACCTTAAATCTGTGTCCTCTCGTAGCGACCATTTCAACCCGGGGAAATAGCCTCTGAGAGTCCACCCTATCTATTCCTCTCAACATTTTATAAACTTCTATCAGGTCGCCTCTCAACCTTCGCCTCTCCAGGGAAAAGAGTCCCAGCTCCCTCAACCTATCTTCATAAGGCATGCCTCCCAGTCCAGGCAACATCCTTGTAAATCCCCTCTGCACCCTTTCAATAGCTTCTACGTCTTTCCTATAGTGAGGCGACCAGAACTGCGCACAGTACTCCAAATGAGGCCTGACGAGGGTCTTATACAGGGAAAGATTGGATCTGGACTCCAGCATCTGGACTTATCATTCTGAATGGTTAGTTTATGAGTTAGTAAAATGTGTGGGGCTGGATTTTGCCTTGAAGGTGGAGATATTTTTGAAGGAGGGTGTGGAGGGTGTTGATGTACAATAATAAAAATCTGATCATTTCTTCAGTGAACATTCTCCACATTGAAACTTCGAGCTGTCGGATTGAACCAGCAGCATTGAGAACCCACCTGTCCTTGTTTGGACGGTGAAGATCGCTGTGTCTGTTTTAACCCCATTAACCCCACTTGCTGGCAAGTTTGGTGTTAGAACCCTCATATTATCCCAAAGTCAGGGGCCCAAAGCCCACAGAAAAATCCATTTTGTTGTCTTTGATCAGTTTAGAAATATTTCTGGAAAAAATGTCCTGCTGGGAAAGTAAAGGAATGTTTGAGACGTTAATTTTCAGAAGGTATTGGGGAAACTGCCTCACACATTGCTGCTGATTACATTCTTCCATCTACAAAAGACAAAAGACTTGCTACAAAAAGTCCATTTCAGGTGAGCGATCTTCACTTGGTGCCTCCTTGCAGATATTGAAGAGGTAGGTTCTGCCTGAAGTTACCAAGTGTCATTGTGGGCTGCTGTTTTTGGCATTTTCTCAAGCTGCTGCCATCAGTCATCATTGTGAAGCAAACCAACACTGGAGGTGTTATCATCCTACAAGGCATTTGACAAGGTGCCATGTAAGAGGCCAGTGCATAAAACAAAAGCTCATGGAATCGGAGGGAGTGTGTAGCATGGACTTAAAACTGGTTATCACATAGAAAACAGAATTGGAATAAATGGGTCCTTTTCAGAGCAGAAAGATGTAATTAGTGGAGTACAGTAGGGATCAGTTCTTGGTCTGCGATTATTAATGATCTGGAGGGCGGAGCAGATTGTAAGGTTTTCCAGATTTGCTGATGATACAACGTTAGGTGGAAGGGCCTGTTCTGGTGAGTCACAGAGGTTTACAGCACGGAAACAGGCCCTTTGACCCAACTTGTCCATACCATCCTTTTTTATAAAACCCCTAAGCTAATACCAATTGCCTGCATTTGGCCCATATCCCTCTATACCCATCGTACCCATGTAACTAAACGCTTTTTAAAAGACAAAATTGTACCCGCCTCTACTACTGCCTCTGGCAGCTTGTTCCAGACATTCACCACCCTCTGGGTGAAAAAATTGTTCCTCTGGACACTTTTGTATCTCTCCCGTCTCACCTTAAACCTATGCTCTCTAGTTTTAGACTTCCCTACCTTTGAGAAAGGATGTTGACTATAAGAACATAAGAAATAGGAGCAGGAGTAGGCCATCTAGCCCTTCGAGACTGCCCCGCCATTCAATAAGATCATGGCTGATCTGTCGTGGCTCAATTCCACTTTCCCGCCCTCTCCCCATAACCCTTAATCCCCTATCTAGCTGATCTGTGCTCCTCATTATTTTATAGATCTCTATAAGATCACCCTCAGTCTCTTACACTCCAGAGAAAAATGTCCCAGTCGATCCAGCCTCTCCTTATAACTCAATCCACGAGGATACTGTAATTCTGCAGCAGATTGGGTAAGCGGGCAAAAATCCGGCAAATGGAGTTTAATGTGGGGAAGTGTCATACACTTAATGGAGAGAGACTGCAGGTGAGTGAAATACAGATAGCTCTGGGTGTTCTTGTGCAGGAATAACAAAAAGGTAACAGACAGGTTTAACAAGTAGTAAGAAAGCAAATGGCATTTTGGCCTTTATTTCAAAGGAGTGGGAGTTTAAAAACCGGAGGTTTTATTGCCATTGAGGCCTCACTTGGAATACTGTGTACCGTTCTGGTCCATTGCCTTGGAAAGGATACAGTAACATTGGAGTCAGTCCAAAGAAGATTCACCGGGCTAATTCCTGGGATGAGAGGGTTGTCCTATCAACGGAGACTCAATAGTCTGTGACTGTATTTTTGGGAGTTTGTAAGAGTGTGGGGTGACCTCATTCAATCATATAAGATTCTGAGGGGGCTTGACAGGGTAGATGATGAGATGTTTTCACTAGTGGGAGACTCTCGAACAAGGGCACATTGCTACAGGGTAAAGCACCAGCATTTAAAGCAGGTGTGTAGAAATTTCTTCTCACCAGTGCAAGCCCACCAGTACAACTTCACTCTGGCGGGGTTTAGAATAGCTTTGAACTTTTGGGGAACTAATGGGAGTGTCAGGCAGCAGGGGGTGGTGCCCCTTGGGCATGGGCACCCTCGCAGTGCCAGGGATAGAGTGAATGCAAGCAGGCTTTCTCCACTGAGGCTAGGGGAGAAAAAAACTAGAGGGCATGGGTTAAGGGTGAAAGGAGAAAAGTTTAAAGGGAATATTAGTGGGGGGGGCTTCTTCACACAGAGAGTGGTGAGAGTGTGGAATGAGCTGCCGGATAAAGTGGTAAACGCGGGGTCACTTTCAACATTTAAGAAAAACTTGAATGGGTTCGTGGATGAGAGGGGTGTGGAGAGATATGGTTCAAGTGCAGGTCAGTGGGACTAGGCAGAAAAATGGTTCAGCACAGACAAGAAGGGCCAAAAGGCCTGTTTCTCAGCTGTAATTTTCTGTGATCTTTGATCTATGTCTGCGTGGGTTTCCTCCCACAGTAAAAAGTCTGACAACACCAGGTTTTAGTCCAACCGATTTATTTGATAATATTCTCACAAGCAAGCAAACCTGACGAAGAGGGTAACCTCGAAAGCTTGTGAGAATATTATCAAATAAATAGGTTGGACTAAAACCTGGTGTTGTCAGACTTTTTACTGTGTTTACGCCAGTCCAACGCCGGCATACCCACATCATGACTTCTATCGGAACCAGGAAACAGCAGGAGTTAAATAGATACTTTGTGTCAGTCGTCACAATAAAAGGCATAATAATAACTTCCAAAAATATTAATAATCCAGAGGCAAAAGGGCAAAGGTAATTATCGTTAGAGACTAGTGGGGTATCACAGTGACAATAGATGGCACGGTGACAGTGGGGTGGCACGGTGACAGTGAGGTGGCACGGTGACAGTGGGGTGGGACGGTGACAGTGGGGTGGCACGGTGACAGTGGTGTGGCACGGTGACAGTGGGGTGGCACGGTGACAGTGAGGTGGGACGGTGACAGTGGGGTGGGACGGTGACAGTGGGGTGGCACGGTGACAGTGAGGTGGGACGGTGACAGTGGGGTGGGACGGTGACAGTGGGGTGGCACGGTGACAGTGGGGTGGGACGGTGACAGTGGGGTGGCACGGTGACAGTGAGGTGGGACGGTGACAGTGGGGTGGGACGGTGACAGTGGGGTGGCACGGTGACAGTGAGGTGGGACGGTGACAGTGGGGTGGGACGGTGACAGTGGGGTGGCACGGTGACAGTGGGGTGGGACGGTGACAGTGGGGTGGCACGGTGACAGTGAGGTGGGACGGTGACAGTGGGGTGGGACGGTGACAGTGGGGTGGGACGGTGACAGTGAGGTGGCACGGTGACAGTGGGGTGGCACGGTGACTGTGGGGTGGCACGGTGACAGTGGGGTGGCACGGTGACTGTGGGGTGGCACGGTGACAGTGGGGTGGCACGGTGGGACAGTGGGGTGGCACGGTGACTGTGGGGTGGCACGGTGACAGTGAGGTGGCACGGTGGGACAGTGGGGTGGCACGGTGACAGTGGGGTGGGACGGTGACAGTGGGGTGGGACGGTGACAGTGGGGTGGCACGGTGACAGTGGGGTGGCACGGTGACTGTGGGGTGGCACGGTGACAGTGGGGTGGCACGGTGGGACAGTGGGGTGGCACGGTGACAGTGGGGTGGCACGGTGACAGTGAGGTGGGACGGTGACAGTGGGGTGGGACGGTGACAGTGGGGTGGGACGGTGACAGTGGGGTGGGACGGTGACAGTGGGGTGGCACGGTGACAGTGGGGTGGCACGGTGACAGTGAGGTGGGACGGTGACAGTGGGGTGGGACGGTGACAGTGGGGTGGGACGGTGACAGTGGGGTGGCACGGTGACAGTGAGGTGGGACGGTGACAGTGGGGTGGGACGGTGACAGTGGGGTGGGACGGTGACAGTGGGGTGGGACGGTGACAGTGGGGTGGGACGGTGACAGTGGGGTGGGACGGTGACAGTGAGGTGGCACGGTGACAGTGAGGTGGCACAGTGACAGTGGGGTGGCACGGTGACAGTGGGGTGGCACGGTGACAGTGAGGTGGGACGGTGACAGTGAGGTGGCACGGTGACAGTGAGGTGGCACGGTGACAGTGGGGTGGCACGGTGACAGTGGGGTGGCACGATGACAGTGAGGTGGGACGGTGACAGTGGGGTGGGACGGTGACAGTGGGGTGGGACGGTGACAGTGAGGTGGCACGGTGACAGTGAGGTGGCACGGTGACAGTGGGGTGGCACGGTGACAGTGGGGTGGCACGGTGACAGTGAGGTGGGACGGTGACAGTGGAGTGGGACGGTGACAGTGAGGTGGGACGGTGACAGTGGGGTGGGACGGTGACAGTGGGGTGGGACAGTGACAGTGAGGTGGCACGGTGACAGTGAGGTGGCACGGTGACAGTGGGGTGGCACGGTGACAGTGAGGGTGGGACGGTGACAGTGGGGTGGGACGGTGACAGTGGGGTGGGACGGTGACAGTGAGGTGGCACGGTGACAGTGAGGTGGCACGGTGACAGTGGGGTGGCACGGTGACAGTGGGGTGGCACGGTGACAGTGAGGTGGGACGGTGACAGTGGGGTGGGACGGTGACAGTGGGGTGGGACGGTGACAGTGGGGTGGCACGGTGACAGAGGGGTGGCACGGTGACAGTGAGGTGGCACGGTGACAGTGAGGTGGCACGGTGACAGTGGGGTGGCACGGTGGGACAGTGGGGTGGGACGGTGACAGTGGGGTGGGACGGTGACAGTGGGGTGGGACGGTGACAGTGGGGTGGGACGGTGACAGTGGGGTGGCACGGTGACAGTGGGGTGGGACGGTGACAGTGGGGTGGGACGGTGACAGTGGGGTGGGACGGTGACAGTGGGGTGGCACGGTGACAGTGGGGTGGCACGGTGACAGAGGGGTGGCACGGTGACAGTGAGGTGGCACGGTGACAGAGGGGTGGCACGGTGACAGTGAGGTAGCACGGTGACTGTGGGGCGGCACGGTGACAGTGGGGTGGCACGGTGACAGTGAGGTGGCACGGTGACAGTGGGGTGGCACGGTGACAGTGGGGTGGCATGGTGACAGTGAGGTGGCACGGTGACAGTGAGGTGGCACGGTGACAGTGGGGTGGCACGGTGACAGTGAGGTGGCACGGTGACAGAGGGGGTGGCACGGTGACTGTGGGGTGGCACGGTGACAGAGGGGTGGCACGGTGACAGTGGGGTGGCACGGTGACAGTGAGGTGGGACGGTGACAGTGGGGTGGCATGGTGACTGTGGGGTGGCACGGTGACAGAGGGGTGGCACGGTGACAGTGAGGTGGCACGGTGACAGTGGGGTGGCACGGTGACAGTGGGGTGGCACGGTGACAGTGAGGTGGCACGGTGACAGAGGGGTGGCACGGTGACAGTGAGGTGGCACGGTGACAGTGAGGTGGCACGGTGACAGTGGGGTGGCACGGTGACAGTGGGGTGGGACGGTGACAGTGGGGTGGGACGGTGACAGTGGGGTGGCACGGTGACAGTGAGGTGGCACGGTGACAGTGGGGTGGGACGGTGACAGTGGGGTGGGACGGTGACAGTGGGGTGGCACGGTGACAGTGGGGTGGGATGGTGACAGTGGGGTGGGACGGTGACAGTGGGGTGGCACGGTGACAGAGGGGTGGCACGGTGACAGTGGGGTGGCACGGTGACAGTGGGGTGGCACGGTGACAGTGGGGTGACAGTGGGGTGGCACGGTGACAGTGGGGTGACACGGGGACAGTGGGGTGGCCTCTGACCTTCGGGTAAGCATTCTCCAAGGCGGCCTTCATGACACACGACAGCGCAGAGTCGCTGAACAGAGACTGATAGCCAAGTTCCGCACACATGAGGACGGTCTCAACAGGGATCTTGGGTTCATGTCGCACTATCTGTAACCCCCGTGACTTGCCTGGGTTTGCAAAACCTCACTTACTGTACTGTCTGGAGACAGTACACATCTCTTTAAACTGTGATCAGTGCTCCTTCCACTCACATTGTCCGTCACTTCAGGTCTTGAACAGCAGGTTAGGTGTAAGGATTCGCATTCTAATCAGCAACTGTCTGTGCTTTATATGCTCTGTCTGAGGCCAGAACTCTCCATTCACCTGACGAAGAGGCAGTCCCCTCGAAAGCTTGTGAGTATATTATCAAATAAATCGGTTGGACTAAAACCTGGTGTTGTCAGACTTTTTACTGTGTTTCCTGGTTCCCCATCATTATTTCCCCAGTCGCATTCTCTAAGGGGTTTATGTTCACTTTGACCTCTCTCTTTATACATTTAAAGAAGATCTTACTGTTATATATTACTTGTGAGTTTCCCTCATATTTATCTACTTTTTTAAATATTTTATTCGTTTTTAAAAGTCTTTTATCACTAATCTTTATCACATTGGATGTTTTATCTTTCAGTTTAATACTATTCTTGACTTCCTTGGCTATCCAGGATTGATTTATCCCCTTCCTAGATATTTTTTTCTTCCTCACTGGGATATATCTTTGTTGAGTCATGAACTATTTTCATATTTTCATTCTTTTGTATCTACTGGACCACAGTAATTGGACGCTACCCCATCCCCTCCCCCACCCTCCCCCTCCTTCCTCATCCCCTCCCCCTCCTCCTCTCCCCATCCCCTCCCCCCGCCCTCCCCCTCCTTCCTCATCTCCTCCCCCTCCTCCTCTCCCCCATCCCCTCCCCCCACCCTCCCCCTCCTTCCTCATCCCCTCCCCCTCCTCCTCTCCCCACACAGTGAGCACGTGA